>JAZKJV010007167.1:0-344598 GCA_037367405.1 Ottelia alismoides
TAACGACCGACATACATAATCATCAATTATTGTCCTCAAATTTTCAGACCAACAGGGGTCTGCTGCAAAAATACTAGAGGGTCATGTGCATTAACGCGTGACCTCTAGTTGGGGGACTGATGTGCGATTAGCCGCACTCTTGGGGGAATCTTCATAATTTACCCAGGCGGGTCACGTGCGATGCAAGTGACCTTGGGATGCTGACTGTGTTCCCCCGACGCATGTGTCGCACACGTGCGTGCGGGCTGCAGGCCGCCCGCCCGATGGCGCAGCTGGCGAAAGCAGTGGGGGGTGGGGGCGGAAGGCGGAGGGCCGACGAGGAAGCTTGGCCGGCTGTTGAACCTCAGGAGTGGCGAAGATGCTCATGACGGTCGAAGGTGCTTCTGGAAGTTTCTGGCGTAGTTGATGAAGCCCGGGGAAGCGTTGAGGAAGCTTGGCCGGGTGAAACACGGCTAGGTGGGCGGAGATGGTTGAGGTGAAGCGAATCGTCGTTGAAGATGGAGTAGCCCGGCAGGATCCTCCTGTGGTAAAGGCGGATTCGAGGTAGAGGTTGTCCGGAGGTAGATGACGTAGTAAGCTCAACAGGAAGACCGGAACAAAGCAGAAGGCATGGGTGGCGCTGCGACGAGGCCTGGGGGACTCGGATCTCTCCCGAGGAAGGAGACTGACCGGGCTATCACCCCAGTGGTCGTGAAGGAGCAACTCGGCGGATGGGGGAATCCTCTGATGGTGCTGGAGCTTTTATAGGTAGATGGAATGGCCTCGATGGAAGGTCGAGATCGGCCAGATGGGCGACGCGAGGCGGCTGGAGGGCGAAGGGGGTCGCATGTGCTGGGCACGTGCGTAGGAGGCACGTGCCTCGCACGTGTAGCTTTTGTTACACACACACACACACACACACACACACATATATATATATTATATTAAAAATGAATAAATAAAAGCCATAAAAATTGGGTGACACGTGGCGGCTCTAGGAGCGGCCACGTGCCAGCCCCACGAAAATCAGAAAATAAATACTTTCAAAAATAGAAAAGAAATAGCAAATGACCTTAGATCGAAAACGTTTCTTCAAAAAAAATTGCTCGTCTCGATGAGATCTACAACTTTTATGATCATTTGCACAAAGTGATTTTTGGGGTATCCCATGTACATAGAATACCTTGATTTTTGGGTTTTATATTTTTTGTTATTTTTAAACCAAATAAAATACGAAAAAATAGGTAAAAACAAATATAAATATTTACATACTAATCTAATTTTTTTGGTTTTTTATTAATTAACAAAAAGAAGAAATAAAATATAAGACGAAAAAGACAACTTTTGTACAGACAATTAGTGAAGACTTGGACTCAATTCGTTTCTTTTGATTTCAAGCTCAGTTTGGATTTGGATTTTTGCACATTTTAATAAAACTTTCATCAAAGAAGACAAAGGAAAAAATAAATACAATAAAATAGGATAATTATGTACATAAAAACTAGGTCAAAACCGTTAAATACAAAATGTACAAAAGAGGCCCAAAACCCAACTTTCACATATGAGCTCTGATTCACTTGAACTTGGTCTTGTTTTGAAGGTAGTTGAATGTACATTAGTTCAACAGTGAGTTAGGATCGAAACGAATACTAGATGGGGAAGATATGAGGGTTTTAGTCTGGGAATCCTAGAACTAGGGGTTTGGGTTTTTGGGTCCACTTATTTGGGTTAGTATTTTTTTTTTGTATTTTTCATTTATTCTTCTTAGTGATATGTACACAGTGGAGGTGGTTTTAGGTCATTCAGAGTTAGCATGAATTAATTAAAAATCAGGAAAGTTAGGCTATTTATAGGTGAATTTTAGCTGGGATTTTTGGCTTCTTATTTTGTGCAGAAATGAGTGATAAAATGCAATTCTTATTAAAACATGCATGAATGATAATTATGGAAAATAAATGAGGAAATGCTAATGATTTTGGGAGATTTGAGCTTAATTAATGAGATTCAGAGTGATGAATCTGAGATTCATCACTAATATGCCACAAATCTTGCTAGACACCTTTGAGGAGCATGCCGTTCATTGTCGTGAATTCTTAGGTTTTAAATATAGACATGATCGTGTCAGAGATGCCCTCTATATGAACTCAAGAAGTGTTGAAAGCAAAAAGGCATTGTGGGTTTTGACCTTAAGTGGGGTCCCCCTCCTATAAACCTTAACCTAATCCTCCATTATATAAGGAGGATTAGGGGCCCTAATGATATACACAGAATCTAATTATCCCCTTCAACATGGTATTAGATCCCTAGGTTCTGACCTAGGGATCTGCGTCGCCCCCCCTCCCTCGGTTGCAGCGCCCTCCTCCCCCCTCCCCCCCCCCCCCCCAAACCCCCCCCTTCTCATCCGCCAAGCCCCGCCTCCCTCCAAGCTCATCCCCCGCCCTTGCCATCAACCACTCTTGCCCTCGGCTTGCCCCCCTCGCCTCACCATGCCCTCGCCTCTCCCCGCCCTCGCCCCCAGCCCACCCCGCCTTCTCCTTGCCCCGCCCTCTCTCTCGCCTCGCCTTGTCGTTCTTATCCAACGCAAATACTCTTGCACGATCCCCATGCGGATATCTCTAAGGCGACCCTGACTCCTACCTTCTCCACGGCCACACGCGTCCAGATCTGGCCACAGCTCCTAGTGAAGCAAGTTGTGCAGGCAACCCTAGAGGCACTTCTTTTTCGCACGCATCTTCATCATGCGCACTCTAGCAAGACTCCATTTGCGCACCTTCTTCCAGTGGAGACCTAGCAGGCCCCATCTCTAAGACGCTCGAGGCTCCTCTCTAAGGCGGCGCAAACCCCTCCTAGGCGTGAACTCGCGCAGCGCCGCTATGATCTCTTTCCCTAGGTCGACACCCCCCCCCCCCCCCCCCGCTCTTGCCATCTCCCAGCGCATGTTCCAGCACCATCAAGTGCCATATTCCAACACCATCGCCCGCTTCCAGATGCCTCTTCCTGCACCTCTTCCACCAGGCTGACTCCTCCAGGCACCATCCTTCATCGTCTCTTCATTCACCGTTTCATCCCATTATATGTAATATGTTGTCTGATGGACATTGAAATGTAATAAAATATATATATAAAGGGAGAGGGAGAGAGAGACGCATAATCAATACAAATTGACATAGGTGGTACCAACAACAGTACGTTGCAATCTTGCTGAAGGCTGACAGCACAAGATCCTATGGGGTCCGAGATGCCTACATTGGAAATCGATGGAAGCAGTCATTCTAAAATGCCCTCCTTTGGAGCAATTCCAAAATTAGATGCCATGAACTACTCCATGTGGTCCTGGCATTTTCTGATGATAGTTCGAGGGTAAGATAAAGAACATATCCTCCTCGAAGAAGAACCAACCAACAAGATTGGAAAATACACTACTTGGGTCAAAGATAACGGTATGGTAAGCTCGTGGATTATGGTTAGTGTCATCGATAGGATTGCTTAAAGTTAGTCTACTGTGATAGTGTGCACGATATGTGGAAGGCATTATTAGCCACCTATGGACAAGATAAAAATTCTACCAAAATGTATCAATCATTTCATGATTTGATGCATATGCGTCAGAACGATCGGCCACTATCAGAATATTTTTCCTCCCTCAAATCCCTTGTTGCAAGCTACAATGTATGTGCCCCTTTATGCACATGTACTACACAACGGCAACATCGACAGAATATGGCAAATATAATCTTCCTTGGCGGCTTAGATCAGATTTTTGCAGCCCCTCGAGATCATATGATCACTTCTCCTACTCTTCCAACTATGGAGGAAGCATACAACACATTGTGCCGACTACCGACTTTTCCGACCTCTTTTACAGAAACTATGAGCCAAAAAATGGCTCTCGCGGCATCCGGATGGAGCTTCAGAGGCAGCTAATAGGGCAGAGGACGTGGTCGTCACTTGCAAGGAATAGGACGATCACAAATACAGTTCTCATTCTATCAGAAATTAGGGCATACCGAAGCTGTATGCTACACCAAACATGGACGTCTAGGACCATCGACTCGGGTTGCAACTACAGACATTGAAGGAGGCTCGATCGAAATCCCACAAAAGGATTTGAGGATCTTATGCATCGGCTATCACATATGAATCCCAATGAGGCCATCACTTCAGGAGATATCACCACCATCGTCCAGACAGGTACGGTTCTTGCATTAGGTAGCCGTCACAATCAGTCGCAATGGCTTATTGTACGGGGGCCTCCACCCACTTGTGTGGAAATCCTCGACTCTTCCGGAAACTTAGAACAACCCACAGATTCGGAAGACTGTTCAATTTGCTGATGGCGATCGTCACCAGTTACAGGTGTTGGGGATGTGCACCTTACCCCTACAATTGAGCTGCACAATGTTCTATTAGTTCCAGTTTTCTCGCTTAGTTTACTCTCGGTCAGCGAAATATGTAAAGAGCTTCACTGTCGAGCTATATTTTGATGCTACTACTTGTTTTTTCAAATCATACTAACTAGGAGGATGATTGGTATGGGCCGTGAATAAAGGGGCGTCTACCACCTTGACAACCCCTCTGTCGTGGTCACCTATTCCAGAACCTCTATGGGCCAGTCATCCACTACTCTTTGGCATCAGCGTTTAGGTCATCCTTCAGTACACAAACTTTGTCGACTTATCCCACACATGCCCCCCATGAGTACTATCACTTGCGAGGCTTGTCAAGTGGGGAAGCATCACTGGGCCACATTCCCTCCTCTGGTAACCAGCGTTCAACTAATATTTTTGATTTAGTTCACATGGATATTTGGGGATCCGGTCAGTATCCTGATCGACTGGGTCATCATTACTATCTTGTCCTCATTGATGATTTCTCTCAAGTAGCATGGGTATTTCTTTTGAAAAACAAATCGGATGCTACTAGTTTCATTACTTGATACATCGTAAATATAAAAACTCAATTCGGATGAACAATTAAAACCTTCCACTCCGATAATGGACAAGAGTTCTTATCTCATAACTTGCAAAATCTTCTTTCTAACAAGGATATTGTGAACCACACGACCTGTCCCTACACTTCTCAACAAAACGGTGTCACCGAACGTAAACAACGTCATATCCTAGATATTGCACGCACATTACTTCTTGCTTATAATGTCCCATCACTCTATCGGGGAGATGCAGTCTTAACAGCGATATTTCGTATCAATAGGTTGCCATCTACAATTCTACATGAGCAAATACCTATTGAGATTCTTTTTCCTGGAAAACCCATCTATCCTATTCAACCGTGGGTTTTTGGGTGTATTGCATTTGTTCATCTTCATGCATCTGGGAGAGACAAGCTTGCTGCACATGCTGTCAAATGTGTCTTTCTAAGATATGCTGCAAATCAAAAAGGATACTGATGTTTTGACACACGATTACGTAAACATTTTGTAAGCACTGATGTCACCTTCTTCGAGTCAATTCCTTTATTCTCAACTTCAACCACAAATATTCGACCATCAAATTTCTCCGTCGAGAACCTCACCTTCCCATTACCAGTTCCAACTCCCCAACCATCTCCCACTTCCCCTTTTGAGCCAGTGCCACCTCCTCAGGTATGTTCCCCTACTCAATGTTGTTGCAGAGAATCAGGCGGAACTACAGATAGCTCAACGTCGCCAAGCTCAACAGTGTTTGTCTGTCTATCGCACCAAGCACCCGATCTCTGCAGTAATGTCTCTCTCCAGGCTTACTCCAGCTTATAAGAATTTTATGCAGGCTATCTCAGACCACTATCATTCCCAAGAACCACATTGATGCTCTGCAAGATTCCCACTGGCTTAAAGTAATGCAAGAAAAGATGTCAGCTCTGGAGTCAAGACACACTTGGACACTAGTGGATTCTCCAACAAATACTCATGTCGTTGGCTCCAAATGGGTCTTCACTGTCAAGTACAGCCCCAGATAGTTCTATTGCATGCTACAAGTCTCGTTTGGTTGCCAAAGGGTTTACCCAAACCTATGGCATTGATTTCTTCGACACTTTTTCACCAGTTGCTCGTCTGTCGACGGTATGTATTGTTATTGTTGTCAATGTTCAGCTAGATTGGCCACTACGTCAACTAGATGTCAAAAATGTCTTCCTATATGGTGATCTTCATGAGGTGGTTTACATGCAACAACCACCTGGATTCGAGCGACAAGGGAGTATCAGAAGGTATGTCTTTTATGCAAGGCAATTTATAGATTGAAACAAAAGTCCTAGAGCTGGTTTCACAAACTGTCAGAAGCATTACATGTGATTGGATTCACAAGGTCGTCGTCTGATCACTCCTTGTTTATCAAAATGAGTTCAAAGGGCACATTAGCGATGCTAGTATATGTTGATGACATCATTCTTACAGGAGATGATTATGAAGAAATTGCTAGAGTAAAGAAGCATCTTGCAGAACAAGTTGTGATTAGGATTTGGGACCATTATGATATTTCTTGGGGGATTGAGATAGCTAGATAGAGGCATGGGTTGGTAATGTCTCAACGGAAATATACCACAGATCTACTAACAGAAACAGGGATGCTTGGCTGTAAGCGACACATACAGACGCCTAGTTAGCAGATACAGATGCCTAGTTGGCAAACTTCTCTATCTCACTATTACCCGTACAAATATCTCTATGGCAGTAGGAAGACTAAGCCAGTTTATGGACTCTACCACTATAAATCACTTTGAGGCTTGCATGATGATCCTTCTATACATCAAGCAGTCTCCTGGGAAAGTACTACTATTTCGTAAAGATGGTAACCTCAACCTTGTGGCCTACTCTAATGCAGACTATGGAGGATGCTTGCAAGATAGAAAATCCACCACAGGATTTTGCACATATCTGGGAGGAAACTTAATCACATGGAAAAGCAAGAAGTAGGAAGTGGTTGAAGGATATGTTGAGATCCTTAAGCGCATCACGGAAACATGAGGATCGCATCATATGTGATCGGGAGTGATTAGTCGCACTAGTTGCTCGATGAAGCAGAAATAATTTTTTTCATGTGACGAAACCACATGATCTAAGCACTAGTCGCAATCCATGTTATGATCCAAGAAATGGATCGCTAGATCTCGTCCCATGAGATACGACGTCTTCTTCACGAGCGATACACACCGAAGGAGACAGAGATCCACGAGCAAATGATCGGGCAGCATAACGACAACGCTGCGGCGATGGAGAATCTGTCTAGGGCATCCATGGTGGACAGCCACATGAGAGAGAGAGAGTCGGCGTGTAGAGAGAAAGAGAGAGAGAAGGGGGGAGGGAGGGAGAGAGAGTTGTTATTGTCTTGTAAAAAAGAAGAGCAAGGGGTGCCTCTCCTTTTATAATATTTTGGGATCCATGGATCTCAATCCATGGGACAACACAAATCCAATGGCTTACATTGATTTGTGTTTCTTTCAATGGTCAAGATTTTGTTGTAAAAATACAACAACAATTAATTTAATTTAGATCAAATATATATTAATAAATTAATATAATTCAATCATCAAATTAAATCAAGATCTCGTGGAGATCATAGGAGAGAGAGTGCCTCTTCCATGTTGGAAAGAGGGGACGGCCACACATTCCTAATAGGAAAGGTGGTCGTCCACTCCATGTATATGGAAGGTGGCTCTCATCTCCAAATGCAATCTCCAAGATTATGCAACAGCTTTTGTTGTAAATTATTCTACAAAAATAATTCACAATTATTTTGCAGACATTGCAATCTTGCAACTGAAAAATTTGTGAATCATATTCACAACCAAATAAAATATAAATTACATTTTCAATTCAATGCCCAATGTGAATCCAATTCACATCAACATTTAATTAACAAATGTAAATTACAAATAGCTCTCTCTTACATATTATAAATTACATTTATAATATATATATGATTAATATGGAAAGTCCTATCCACATTATTCATATCCATGATAATTAAATCATATTTAATCATCTTGGATCGCCATTCTCTTATTCTCAAACAATATGAATCACATTCACATTATTCATATCTTTGATAATCAAATCATATTTAATTATCTTAGATAACTCTCCATATCATATGAATCAAATTCATATTATTCATGATAATTAAATCACATTTAATTATCTTAGATAACTCTCCATATAATATGAATCAAATTCATATTATTCATCATAATAAAATCACATTTAATTATCCACTTTCTCAGTGCTGGTATACATATATAAACAATGAAATTATCCTGAACTCTTTCAAGGATAATGCACTTTCTCCGCAGATACTTCGAGATAAGGACAGGACGATTATATTGTTCCACGTATAGTGACTTGGATATTGAGATCACATCTCAAATCCATATCTCAGGCCTCCCATAGATGCTTGATTAAATCAAGACCACAAATCTAATCTTCTCATTGCATTTGAATCACATTCAGATCAATGTCCAACATTTGGACCAAGATCATATTACTTCTCTACTGAGAGGAGTCACTAAATCCAGACCCGTTTCATCACTCCCTAGGAATGTAAACGTCATGGTTATACAATCGTTTATGATTACATCATCCTTTGGTATTCCCAATACCTGTACATCGGGCATACTGGAAGACTCAGAATAAACCCGAAGTACTTTTGATAAATTTGACATTGTCTACTTCATGGTTTTATCAATAAGTTTCTCATTTGATCATTGGGAGTCAGTATCGATCATATACTTTCAAAAAGCATAATATCATACCTAGGTCTTGATCATATACTTTCCAAAAGTATATACCAAACCTACAAATTCCAGTCAAGCTTCCAAAGCGAGACGATCGTGCACGGAATTTGATTATTCCTAATATCTCATGAGTGAGCTCATGTCTTTCAGTTCAGTAATGAACCTGTATGATCCCTTTGAGAGATCGTATTACTCATATGCCTTGCATGCACACCAGCGCGCGGTGTACAGACCTTGATTAGGCCATCAATGGTCTGCCAAATGTACATTCTTAAACATATAGTAACACATATGTCTCTGATCAGAGGACATGTGCCTATATCGTGATAGCATACGACGTAGGACTTTTGTTATCTCGATCTCGTTAAGTCAACTCTTTGACCTAACTTATCTAACACCTCTGAATCTCTAATCCTATGTAGAGAACATGCATCAAGAGGTCGGTCAGATATGAGCCCTATATGAGAAAGGATTGCCATATCCTACTCAGGCTAGAGATCATCTCTTAGCAATCATTTGACGGTGCTTTATGAGTCCTCAATCTAACCCTTTAGATATTCATCTAAGCGCCAACCTCTATGATTTAATAGTTGAATCAACAACTTATGATTACTAAGATGGTCATGGTACATAACCCTAATTGTACTAAGGGACCTATTATGCAAATTATTTATTCTTCATTTCAGATCATGAAATGATATTTGCAATAACATTTATTGCATAATGGCTCTCTGTGGGCTCGCATGTCCAACAATCTCCCACTAGCCCAAAGAGCCATTAATGGGCCAATCATTTAAACCGCCCTCATGTGACAATCATAGGCTATTTAAAAAATAGTTAGGTAAGATTATCAGTCAGTCTGTTCCTGCGAGACTATGCCCAAGTTCTTTTATGGCACTTGCATATTCTCAGTAACAGTGCTCGCATCTAAGGCGAATGTTACATCTCATGCAACCAATACTCAATCTTGTTAAAGTAGTTATAGTATCATGGACACTATTTCTCAATAATTATGATAACCAGTATTCCCATAATCCTTATCAGAATACCTTTATTCTTGGAGATCACTATCTCTTAAGGTATCCACAGTTAATACCCTTTAGATCGTTGTCTATAAAATCTTAAGCTTTTGAAGATAAGACTTTGAGATCAATATCTTAAAAAATCTTGCCATCTATGAAGATTTTTGTTATTACTGCAATCAAGTGTTTATCATCATAGTCGGACTAGAAACACTTTACTACTCCACTGCATGGCAGATATCTGGCTTTTGTACACATCTAGCATACGCTCAGCTTCTCGTAACCGATGCACAAGGGCAAGTAGTTCTAGCATTCACTTCCTCAACTCTTTGAGGTGTTATCCCTGTAGATAGGTCATTACCATATCTTAATGGAAGGAATCTTTCTTGAATTTTCCAGAAAATGGATATGTCCAAGGTGTACCATTAATGTGACAGTCTCAATAACCTCTTCTCTATGCTTCTGAACACTTTCAGAACAAAGATTCAAGAGGTATTCTTGAGATCATATCTCAAGTTATGGAACAACCATAATATAAAACACTTATTATTATCCTTATATCATTCCTAATGATTAGGATATTATCTATATTTAGCATGATGAGCACAACGGCACTCCCACTAAGCTTCACATAGTTCATCAAGATTCTATCTGAAATCATAACATTTTATATCAAATCTTATGTTGCAGCTACAAGAAGCTTATTTGACTCCATAGATGGATTTCTTTAGATTGCACATCTTGCTTTCCTCAATCATGAAGCCTTAGGGCTACTTCATGTGAATATCCTCAGAGAGGTATTCATAGAGGAATGCAATATTGACTTTCATCTTGTAGATGTCAAAGTCAATTTGTGGAGCTATAGTCAGCAATATTCTGATGGTTTCAAGCATGGTCACTGAAGAGCAAGTCTCATCGCAAGCGATGTCTTCTCTTTTGTGTCTATCTTGTGGATACGAATCGTGCTTGAAGGTCTTCACCTTCTCATTCAGGTTCCCTCTTTCTCTTGAAGATCCATTTACACCTAATAGGTTTTACCCCTTATAAGTGGATCGTAGAGGGTCTACATACAACACTTGTACATGAAGTCTACTTCAGACTTTATTGCTAAAATCCATATATCCATGTCATGATCCTCAGGAGCTTCATCACATGAAGTCCAATCATTGTCAGACTTAACTGACACATGGAATACATCCTCAAACTCATTTGAAGAGGTATTAGTGTTTCATCTTTGATTGAGTTGAAATCTACCCTTTTAAGGGTGTCGAATTAACGATTTCATTGCAGCCTGATAATCGGATCGATCAAAAATTAACCGCACAGATCGACGAATCATCGAATTAATTAAGTATGGTTTTATGTTAGTTTAACCTGGGCAAGCTCCAGGGTCGACTCAAGGAGACAAAGAAACAACTCGGGCTTAGATTAGATGAATTAGATCGTTGTTTTCTAAGTGGATTTTTTTAAATTTTTTATGCAATAAAATACCAAATGCAAAATACAAATTGAATTAAGCTAACAAGAAAATAACCGACTTATCCAAATTTAATTTTAATGTGAAATTATTTGAAATCAGCCAAGTTATATTTTTCCTAAAAACATAATCCAACAACGAATGCAAAATATATTTTTGGAATTTTTGGATTTAAATGCATAAATGAAAAATTCAAACCTTTTTGGGGCTTTTTATGCAATTTTTTGTGCAAATTATAGGCAAAAATTATGAAAAAATTACAAGAAGTGAAATATGATGAAATTAACCTAGACTATTCTTTTAGAATTTTCTGACGCTTTATGATTGTTTTATGAATTTTTATGACAAACAGAGAGACTATGAGTATTTAATTCCTAATTAATACACAAATCAAACTTTCCAAAATGGATTATATCTCAAATAGATATTTTAATGTGCAATCCAGGAGAGTTGAATTTTTGCAAAAATCTTATTCGTGGATTTAATTAAAAATCAATTACAGAAATCACTCTAGAATTTAATTTGTGCAAACGAAGCGTCAATTTAGATAAAATTTGGATATAAATTATTTTACATTCATGCGCAACATCTCTAATTTTTTTACAATTTTTAGAGCAAGAAATATGTTTGTGCGAATTTCAGAGCATAAATGGGCAAAATATTACTCAATTTCAATCTCTGATTTTAGTAGATAATCCAATGCATATAAAAATATAAAGAAATAACCACAAGATAAAGAATTAAATGCACTGCAAAATGCTATTTTTTGAATAAAAATGATGCCAGAAAGATAACCAAATTGACTTGTAAACCTAGGGGTGTCTATGCAATACAGAAATGAAGTAAACAAGCTAAAAATGTGCACATGGGCACTTTTGTAATTTCAAAAACATGAAAGGAAGCAAATGTAATTTTCACAAATAAAATAAAAGTGGACTTCTTTAGCCCACGCTAGGGCACAAGGCACTGGGAGTGGGAGGGGGCGGCGGCGGAGGACGCGAACTGGAGGAGGTACGCGGCCTACGGCAGTGTGCGGCCGGGCGAAGGACGCAAGCTGGAGGAGGCACGCGGCCTGCGACACCGCACGACCGGCAGCAGAGGACGCGTCGACGATCTCGGGGTTGAGGCGGTTGTCATGCACAGCAGGGGCAGCGGTGCGAGCCGGTTACACGGGCAGATGGGCGGTGCGAATGGTCTATCGCAGCTGCGACGTGCGAGAGGCGCACGGTGTTTGGAGGTGGGCGGCAGGCCATGCGGCAGAATGGATGGCAGGGGCGTAAGTCGTGCTTTAAAGCACTGCGCACAAGCACTTATTAGAGGAGGCGCGGGGGATGCGTGGACCTTACAAGTGGCGGAGGTACGGGTCACGCATTGGAGGCGTGCGCGGAGTAGGATGACCTCGCAGTTGGTGGCAACTGCGGGGATGGTTGTTGAGGCTTTTTTTTCCATTGTGGATAGCCGGGAGTAGAGATCCTCAGTCTGGGGCAGAAAGTGGAGGGTTCCTATTCCTGCAGGGTGTGCGCTGGCCAGGAGGGACGGGTCGATGGGCACGACCTCGCTGGCGCGTCGACGGGAGGAGCGGCGCGCGCGAGCAACGTGCGGTGGAGGCAGGAAAGGGCTAAGGTCGTGGCATGGCTGGATCTTTTGCAGGCGGCACAGCCTGCTCGTGGAAGGAGTGGGGGCGATGTTGCTTCCTTGTTGTCCCTTTTTTTATTTTTTTGTAATTTTTTGCTATTTTTTTGTAAACAGGAATAAAATGGAATGAGAATGCAATGGAGTCGTTGTGTATGATGAAGGATAATGAAATGTTGGTGATGATTATAATGATTGTGGTGGTGGTGGTGTTTATGAATTGTTTTGGTGATGAACAAGATAAAGAAATAATGTTAGATAAAAAAATGACAAAGTAAAGATAGAGAATACTTACATGTTTGGTTCGTCAGATTGTGGAGTAGCTAAGTTAAAACTCCGATCATTTCCTCTATCAGCTCCGGGTAGAATTGGATCAGAGAAGCTGTACGAGCTTTGAAGAAACTCGTGACGGTGGTGCGGACCACCAAATCTCGCCTTGAGGTTGTCATTGCTCAACTCGTCTCCTACAGCTGTCACATGAAGGTTAAAGGGGCTCGACCTCACTTCTCTTGAAAACGGCAGATGAAGAAAAGTGGAGGATGAGATGTGAATATAAAGAGGAGGAGGGAGTTAGAAAAGAGGTGGAGAAGATGGAGAGATGGTGGAGGAAGTGGTGACTTGGAGTGGGGAATAAGAAAAGAAGAAGTAAGAGGGAGAGAAAAGAAAAGAAAAAATAGAATAAAAATATAATATATTATAATATAATATAATATAATATAAGTAAAATAAGCAACCTACTAAAAATATAAAAAATTAAAATAGTAATAATAAAATAATAATAATATCCGAAAATAATAAAAAAATGGGGTGACATGTGGCGGCTTCAGGAGCTGCCACTTGTCGCTTCCAGGAAATTCAAAAATTAAATGTAAAGAAAAATAAAAAATAAATAACAAAAGGAGTTAAATCAAAAGTGGTCAACACAAAAGTTGCTCGTCTCAATGAGATCTACATCTTTTGTTAAGGGTTGAAATCAAATGAAATCATCTGTACAAAGTGTATTTTTGGGTGGTACCTTACAGGTATAAAATACCACATTTTTGTCTTTTCTATTTTTTATAATTTTTAAATAAGAGAAAAATAAAAATAAAAATAGAGAAAATAGGAAAGAAATATTTACAACTTAATCTATTTTTTATTTTTATAAATTAATAAAATAAAAAGATAAAATACAGGGGTAAAAAGGTTAATATGTACAATATATACTGGGGGCACAAAACCCAAGTTTCACATATGATCTCCGATTTTAATGAATTGGTCTTATTTTGAAGATCTTTGAATGTATATTATTTTAAAAGTGAGTAGACCTAAATCGGATTATGTATGAGAGAGAGATATGCGTATTTTAAGGCTCCTAGTATCAAACTTGGATTCGGATTTTATTGGTCAAATTTGCAAGTTAGTATTTTTTTGATATTTTTTAAATTAGTGTTAGTAATATATACACTATAGAGTTGATTTTATTAGATTTGGGGTTAGTATAAAATATATACAAATAGGTAAATTTATTTATATACATGTGAATATGTACAAGTGATTTTTGGCTCCTTATTTAATGGAAATATGAATGCTAAAATGCAGATATTATTTACACATGCATGAATGCTAATTATGCAATATAAGTGGAAATATGCAGCTAATATCTCAGGAACAAAGCTCTATTTTCAACTTTTAAAGTGATGAATCATAGATTCATCAAACCCATATACTTAAACCTTGCTCGTCCTCGAGCAACTAAGATGAAATGCAAGAGTGAAATGATTTTGGGTCCCATACCAAGGTCATGAACAAAAGGTGAAAATGGAGATTGACTCGACCTTTGGATTAATTGTGTGGCGGAACCTTATTGGGATTTGAATTTAAGACCTAACAGCGTTTAAGTTCCACAAGTCTTCTATTCAAGATGCCTCAACAGTCAGGTCAGAATAAATCCTCATACGCAAATTTTGATGATCATGAATCTTACTTGTATTGTGTAAGTGAAATATAGCTCTCCACATCAGAAATGGCAAAGAACCATCCTCCTCTAACAAGGTAACTCTAGTTCCCCGATCCAGTAACTCTTTCCTCGAGGAGCGGGGTATTCCCTTCTAAGTTCAAGTACAACCTGCTCAAGAAGAGGGGGTGGAGAGAAGAATGGACGGTAACCAGTATAGCTACCTATCCTAGGATGCTTGACCAGTGTAGCCAAGTCATCCAGCTGCAGGCTTCTATGGTATGAGGCTTTGAAGCATATGCCTTGCAAATATACATACTCCGACAGGCATTATTTTTTCAATCACACATGTCCATTTTTTGAAGTTCTCTCCCTTTTTCATTCTTTTCTTCTTTTTTTCTAATTATATACAAAATGTAGCATGTACACCAGGAGTTTTTCTCCTTGAGCTAGTAGACTATCCCCCTTTTGAAGCTTTATTGCAACCCACATCATCCTCTCCTTAGACATCAACACCACCAGATTAGGTTGAGATGCACTACCCTCCCTAGAGGAGGATGGATGTTACCACCCATGTCCTACTCCAAGCTAAAGGATTCTACCTCCTCACCACCTCATCAATGAAGAGCTACGTGCATGGTGTTTGTCCAAGTTAGGTCACTGTCTAAAAGAATCATGCGTGTGTGCGAGATATTCTACTTAGACTAATCAAGATGACATGTCAACATAGACTTGCAAACTCAAAGAATTAAGTCACTTGACCAGAAAAAATCTTAACTCCAGTTCCTATAAGGTTCCTCTGAAATTAGGTAGATTAAGGTCAAATCAAATCCATCCTCAACATCTATTCATAACTTTGTTGAGAACCCACTATCTTTCCACTTTGCATATGCATAATATGCAGATGAGATGTAGATGACATGTTACAGAGATGAAATGCAAGACTCTTTTATATGGAATGCAAGGATGATATGCAAGAGTAAATAAGAAGACTTTATTTTCAGCATTTTTGTTTTATTTTCTGGTTTACAATAATTTTTAGAAGAATATTATTTACAACAATTTTTAGTTTATACAACTTGAACATAATATACATAGTATACAAGTATACAAAATTTTTTTTGGTATACATACTATTTTACAACAAATTTTACAAGAGTATATTTTTACAAGAATTTTACAACTTTTTATACAAGTATTATACATATAGTACAAAAAAATTCAATTTTTACCCACCATATAATTATTGCATAATATATACAAAACGACGCGAAAATACATGAAAGTACAAGCTATGGGTAAAATATATATGTAATATATATATGTCCCCCTATACTTAGCGTGTGATATGTCCTTAGAGCACGAAAAGCGATGAAAAAGACATAGCTTGAGCTAAGCGTAGGAGAGCTAATATTACAAAAATGTATAGAAGTTGTTCCACTCCCCTATACTTATGCTCTGGCAGCCTAAGTGTAGAAGAAGATAAAAATGGGGCGGATGAGTTCAAGAGGGGAAATGGATGAGTATATACATGATGGGCATTGGTCCCCCCTATACTTAGGCTTTGGTCAGCTGAAGTATATGGCAGGATTGGGTATGAGGATCGATGGGATCTGGAGAATATACAGAGCATGGTGAAGAGACTCGGGTCACTCTCCCCCCTATGCTTAAGATCTGAGTATAGCCATAAAATGAAACGATATGGAGCTGGGGCGAGTAATTCGAATCACAGGGGAGGGAGGGAAAGAAATATATACAAGGAGGATTGAGAATATATAAGGATCAAGAAGGTTTGTGACGAACCTTCTTGCGTGAATGAGGAGTTGAGGAATATACAAGTGTGTCGCTGTCGGAATCGTCCATAGATGAATAATAGGGAGGCGTAGGGATCGTCCAATAAGGGTCGACACACGGCTGCTTGCTTAGATATGGCATAAGAACAATCGAACTGAGCTCACTCATATAATTCACCTTATCCGGACCAGATGAGGACTCCTCAGAAAATTCCTTCTATGGTTTGTTGAAGGAAACTTTCTTAGTCATTTTTCTAGAACTTGAATCATTGAGAGGGATATGATAGCGACGCGCCTTGAGAGGTTCAGGGGAACACCTCGAGGAATCGATTCTCAACTTCCTCTTACTAGATAACCAACTAGAAGAGGGAGAAATCGTGTTTTTATGTGGAGTCAATTTAGTCTTGGTTGTTTCCTTTGAAGTTCTGGGATGTGGTGTGGTGTTGACTATGGGTTCTTCATCAGACGAGTCACCATATAGATTTAATATTCCTCAAGGGTCAGCACATGTCTTGGGAAGGTTCTAGTGGTCTTAGTTGGCTTGGCATTATTGGCCTCTTGTGTCAGATCATCAAAATGGTCAAGGCAATCAACAAAGGTCATGTGCGACTCAATGATAGCTTATGGTCGTGAGTCCTCCTTAGAAGCTGTCACGGTGGTGGTGCAAGTAGTTGATGAAGTGGAGGTGTGGGGAGTCACAGAACCAACGATCGTCTGGATAGTCGGTCTCTCAGGTGTAGAGGGGAGGCGGGACTCATCTACCTCTCAATGGTCACGATTGTCAGCGAATGTGCGGGTCACCTTAGAGCAAAGTGTATCAAAGAATGGGTGAGGTCGGAGTACTCCCAACGCTAAAAAATCGATCTCCCGAGTCTCATAATCTATAGTCTCCTTAGCTGAGGCCAAGAACGGCTTCCCGAGAATAATCGGAGACTAGGTGAACTCTCCTCGGTGCTCAATGTCAATGAATATGAAGTTTACCTGAAGTATAGAACCTTGGAAAGTAACGAATGATTGAAATATTTCCTCTAGACTGTTTAATAGATCGATCGGCAAGCTGAGCGACCTCTCGTAACTTTTTGATTGGCCTGAGTTTGAGCTTGTCAGATACAGAGGTCGGGAGGATATTTATCAGAGAGTAATCATCGATTCTTGCATGGGTAAAAATAGTGTCTTTGATTTCACATTCAACCCTAGGCAACCGCTTCACTCTGTGGCTCTTGGTTTTTCTACCCATCACAAGGAGGTGGCCATAGATACTATGTGTCTTTCTGTCCTTGTTCTCTTATTACCCGACCTCTTGGGCATCAATTTATTCCTTACAAATCTCTTGAGGTCAGGGAAGTGATCTATGGCCTTTATTAAGGGAAGTTTGAAAATCAATTTCTCATCGAGTGCTTCCCTTAGGGCAGGATCCAATTTTTTTTAAGTCATTTTCATTTTCAATTTTTATGTCATTTTTTGGCTTTTTCATTTTTTTTGGTATTTTTGGTGGATGAATGATCAGACTCTGGATTGGAGGGTAAGTGGTTAGTAGAAGAGGGAGGTAGAATGGACTCCAGCTGTACAAAATCTATGGGTTCCCTGATGCTCGCTCGGTTATCAACATCAAATCTACTTACTTCCTTTTCCCCTTTCATACTCAGGCTGGCAGAAACTGATTGCAATATTTTCATGACATCTCTCAACTCATTACCAAATGATTCATTTTTATTAATAAGTCTAGAGATGTCATCCTCCACAAAATTCTCATGACAAATCATGGGAGAGTTTTGCACAATTGGAGGATACTGCTGAGATATTGGGGCCTCATACTCAACATACCTAGACTATGGCATGTAATGATGGGTGGAGTATGGACCATCTGAATTGCAGACACTAGTCGGAGCCTCACATGATCGAGTCAATAAAGATGGGGTTCGTACATTGAATCCATGAGTCCAATCCTGTGAATGCTTACTTAGACTCTCTAAATGGCTGGGAAAAGGGATGGTCAATGTAAGCTTGATCACTAAAGTCAATTAAGTCAGGAAGATTATTAGGTGCATGCCTTTCCATTCGGTATGTTCGATTAACCAAGTAATTCTGTCAGTCGTTTGTCTCAGCAGTGGCATGCTCTTCGTATGGTTCATTGATTCCAGCAAGCTCTCGAGAATAAGGACAGTCAACCAAATATGGAAGTGGGTGATGAATACCCATTCATCACTCTTTATTCTTATATTTTAGCTACAAAAACCTTTGCAAATGCATGTAGATTCATGTAAATACAAATAATTAGCAAAAGCATGCATTGTATAAAGTTTAATAATTAGCATGTTTTTGTGCAAAAATAAAAGAATAAAGAGACAAAAGAAAAATAGGAAATATTTAGAATAAATATTGAGCAACCTAACCCAAGGGAGGGCTCAGCATGGGCCTGACCGCATAAAAGCCAAAGTAGAGGGAGATAGGGGCTCATTTGTGTAAATTGACCTGTAAATTAATAAAAATATTTTCCTCCCAAAAATAGAATAAAAGTGGTTTGTATATATCGTATATATTTATAATTATAAAAATCAAAACAAAAATAGAAAAATCAAAAAGAAAATAAAAAGAGTCACTTGTGTACATATCCACCATGTACATACAACCACTCCTATATTTATTCCACCCTATAAATAAATTAAATTAAAATTCCAAAACTTTTGTAAATATTCTATTTATTATGGTGTAAATAAATAAAATAAAAACAACAAAAAAATAAAAACAAAATAAAAAGAACAAAATTAAAAACCAAAAATAATATTGTAAATATAAATTGTACATAGATATATATATATATATTTCATCTTTGTATATAAATAATAAAAATAAAATAAAAATACCTTTTTATTCCTCATTTTATGTTATAAATAAATAAAATATAGATAGGAATAAAAATGCCCAAAAATAACTAATTAAAAATCAAAAATAAAAATCCTATATTGTACATATACCTATATATAGCCCTATATTGTAAATACCCTATTTTTATTTTGAAAAATTTTTTAAAAATCACCAAAAAATAGAAAAAATTAAAACAAAAATATTTCATGTTTTAAGTTTTTCATAAATCGGCCATTTTCTATTTTAAAATGAATTCCCAAATCTTTTCCACGTGGTTGATTCTGATTGGTCCACGGGGGTTTGTTGACCCCGGTCAACTCCCTCCGCGGACCTTCTTCCCCAGTGGATCCAGCACCGGACCCGATTTCGCCTTATTTTCCTCGCTTGATCCGATCACTAAAACCCTAAACCCCGGGTCCTAATCTTTCCTTGCAGATCCGAGACCCACGCTCGAGGTGGATCTTAGGGGTCCGTGCCTCGACGTTCGCACCCGACTCCCATTCTTCTCGGACCCCTGACACTATATAGGTCAGCTCCGCCGCATGATTCAAGTATCTTTGGCTCCTCCATTCTCCACCCAAGGACCTCCATCGCATCGGCGAGAGTGACAACTCGCTCCCCGTGGTGTTGCAGCGAGGAGGGAGTGCGAGACCTCAGATCCGACGAGCTAGCGTCTCCATGCTCCGCCCAGAGAAGGAGCTTGAGCCTCGAGCCACGACAACCCGCGAGGCGACGACCCAGAGCACCCCCTGCTCGCCCACAGTCGACTCGACCACCCAGGTAGCCTAGTTTCCTTCCCGTTTTCGTTAATTTCTAGTTTCCCCCAAATTGCGCCATTGTCGACCATCCTCGATTCCGGCCATCTCCGCCTCCCACTCGATCATCGGACCCTTCCATCACATTTGCCTCCTTCCCGCGCACATTCTACGCCCCTCCATTCGACCCAGCTCGCACAGGAGCTGGGGATTCGAGTTCCACCGTCTACCCCCTCGCCGGAGCTCGACCGCCCCGCCTCACCAGTCACCTCCACCCCCTCTCACAGGGTCGAGGCACTTTGCCCTCGACCCGCGAGCGTTTTGCTGTGACTTGCAGGTCTATTCAAGCCCATCTAAGGGTCCGACCATACAGGAGCAGGCGCTCGACCTCCCCGACCTCGTCGAAGCTCTCCAGCGCTCCGTCGAGTCATCGGAGGCCACCATTCGACGCGGAGGGCCCGTAGCCATCTTCTTCGATCTTCAGAGCCCCACGAGGCGGACGGGAGTGCACGCAGCGAGCCGGCAAAGTTCGCCGGCCATCAGTTCTTCCTTGATCCTTCTCTGTCGTCCGATGCTCCTCTTGCTCCAGTTTTGATCGCCACCGTCCGCTTCCGGAGCCACCAGCAGTGTCAGATCCATCTGAGGAGCGATCTGGACCGTTCGATGCCCGAGGTTTCGCCATAGTGACCCTCCTTCGTTTGATCTACCACGTGGCGAAGTCTCGGTCGTCGATTAGAGCCGAAGGGGTCCTGCGTTGGGCGTCACCAGTCTTGCATCGTTCGATTCACCACGTGGCAGCCATCCATCCCTCGGATATAATAATGGGGTAATTGTTCTTAGGCCCCCCTGTTTATCTTATTTCATGTTTAGTCCTGTAAATACTATAGTCAGTTGTTTTATCTTTGGTACTTTTGCACTTTAGACCTTATCCTTTCTATATTTGCATGTATACCCCTGCCTGTTGTGTGTCGCGTGCATCGACATGTGTGTTTTTGGGATATTTGCATATTTAGCCCTGTAGTTCCTGGTTGTTAATGAATGAATGAATATTTTTGGATAATTGCATTTTTATCTCTGTGAGTGTGGAATTGGCGCATGTGCATTTTATGTTTGGGTATTTTACAACAAGCCCCTTGGACTTTTAATACCTGTTATTATTTAGTCCAGGGACCTTGTTTTTATTGCAATTAGTTTCCTGAGTGCCCCAGACACGCGCCTCGCGCGTGACTTCCTTGGAATTTTGCACCAGACCCCTTGGAACTTTTGATATTTACGTTTAGATCCTTGTGCATTATACCTTGGTTTTGATTTTTAATAAGATATCAAACTAACTCCAAATTCAATGAAAATTGGATACATGGCTCCTGCCATGGTGTAAAATTTTCTAGAATTTTTGGGGACATTTTTGATTTCATTTATTATTTTTAAAAATTCAAAAACACGAATTTTCTTCATTGTCTGACTTGAAAAATCACAAAAAATATTAAAATACCTCTAAAAATTATAAAAAAAATTGGCTATTGTGTGTTTTGTCTTGTTTGATTTTCTGGCCAAATTTTGTCATTTTTCATTACATAAAACTCAAAAAAATTACAAAATACTAAAAATCTCATAAAAATTCTAATAATTATTTTAAAAATCCAAAAATAATAATTCCAGTGGCCAAATTTTCTTTGTAGTTTTTACTACACAGGAAAATTACCTCCAGGCTTTTTAGGGACTTCTAGATATTTTATCTAAGTCCCCCAAGCTTGGCTGGACATTGTTGTTGTTTCCTTGCATTGTTTGATTTTCAGAAACTTAAATAAAAATCAGAAAAATACCAAAAATTAATCAAAAACATTAAAAATAATAAAATATATAAAAACATTTTTATTTGAATTTTTGATTGATCTTTGATGCATTAAATAATTGTTTGAAGTTGGTTGTTTCTTTGCTTTCCTTATTTTCTTAATTAATTAAAAATCCAAAAAAAATTATAAAAACTAAAAACCCACCAAAAATAGTTTCTTTTTATTTTTATTCTCTTTTTGACTACTTCGTAGGCCGCAAGGCCATCACGTGCTCCTTGTGTTCGACCCTGGTCGCTATACCAGGTTAATATATTAGCGAGACTGCTATTTGTGCTTGATTGATTTTTATCTGATTTGGTGGTCTATTTTTCTTGATTGGCACCGCTTGGTTACTCGGGTCGCAACGACCTTTGATTACCTTTTACCTGAGTGATCAGGTCCGTCATCAGAATGGCACCGTTGCCGGGGAGCACGGTTTAGTAGTCGGTTTTCTTTTTCTCCCGCAGCTTTCTTTTCGCGGCTTTTTGTATCTATTTTTGTATATATATTCTTGACATGTTTATACATTCATCTGGTCTGACCACTTTCTATTTATTTTCTTGCGAGGGCCTGAGGACCGAGGCGGCTTTCTTCGGAAGCCGAGCAACCGCGGGAGTCAGAGGCGGCTCTCTTCTCTACAGAGCCGTCGGAGGACGCGAGAAGTGAGCAGGAGTGCGGGAGCCGTGGAATAGCCGCGAGTTTAGATTAGCTTAGTTTAGCTTTCATTTCCTGCAATATTCGAACTATTGTAATAATACAGGGACAGACAGAGACTTGAATTTTCGGGGTCTGTTTCGCCGAGCACCGGTGTGCTCGGGGGACCCCTTAGTTAGTTCGATTTTTTGCGGTTTTTACGCGGTTTTTCTTTCCTGCATTTTCCGATTTCACGTGGATTTTCGAGCCCCTAGCCGTAGGATTTTCTGCTTGATTGTGACGTAAAAATTAGGATCCAAATACCCTAATAAATCTGCCTGCACCTATAGATCGGTAATTGGACCAAAAATAAAAAAATACTAAAATAGCTGTTCCATCACCTCCGAGACTACGCATCGCGAGCCTGCCTCGTTAAGCGCTACTCTTGAACTCGACCTGTCGAGAAGAGGAGGGGTGGGTCTAGACCGGACTCTTTGGATTGGAGGCTGGTGTTCGGCTAGCCGTTCTTTCGAGTAGCACTACTGTTTAGGGACTCGGTTTTCCGCCTGCACCATTTAGGTAGTTTATTTCCTGTCTTTTAAATTCTGCGCGGATCATATTGCATGTAGAGTGCTGGAGCCAGGTACGCCTTTCTGACTTTGTATGCATCATTGATTTTATCGTGCATCGGCTTTTTCGTCTTCTCCCCCCTGTTTTTGACTTAATAACCAGGAGAACCGAAAAACTCGTTAGGCGTTTTTCCTTGTATGAAAAATATCTAAAAAAGAAAAACAATAAAATTGGGACTGCTAAAACTATTGACCCTAAAAGACACTTGAACTAAAAATTTGTCTTGGGGAGAGCAACCCCCTCATTGCTTGGTTTGCTTGTGCGAGAGAGTGACCCGTACACTAGGTAAAGCCCTCCGGTACTCATCTCGACTGATTACCGACTCTTCTGTGCGGGACAGTCGGTTGGGAGAGTATCGGGTATCCCAACAGGTCATGTAATCGCTATGATATCTTGAGTGTTCACCAAAATAAAATTGACAAGATAAATTGACCGAACCTTTACGGTCTTCAGCTCGCGTTGCGTTGGTGAACTGGGGGTTTGCTTGTACTCATAGTTTCTCCAGATATCATCCACATTACTCGCCAGATCACGATGAGGGGCAGGAGGTCTCTTAGGCAGCCTCTGGCTGCACCGCTTTTTAGCACTCCAGTCCCTTCATCTAGGTCGGTTCGTGAGAGCTCAGACCCGCTCTCCGAACCCGAGTACGATTCTGCCATGTTTCCCCTCGACCACCCTTCTTCTTCTGAGACCGAGATATCAGTCCCAGAGGAGAGACAGACAGATGATTTATTGGCATCTGAGTTCGGTTGTTTTGATTTTTCAGAGACGATGGCTGGCAGTTCTGATGATCGCACTGGATGTCCACGAGGAGATCAGCATTTCATTTTGGAGCAGGGTGCGATAAA
Source organism: Ottelia alismoides (assembly GCA_037367405.1). Lineage (NCBI taxonomy): Eukaryota > Viridiplantae > Streptophyta > Magnoliopsida > Alismatales > Hydrocharitaceae > Ottelia > Ottelia alismoides. The sequence continues at coordinate 24,130 of JAZKJV010007167.1, forward strand.
CTCCATCCTAATCGCCTCACTTGATTCAGTTCAGCAGCAGTTGAGGGATCAGGGAGCATTTATGATCGAGATGAGGAGAGAGCTAAAGCAGTTGCGAGCCGACCGCGAGAACTGCGGAGGAGGAGGACCCGACGATGCGGCAGCCGCCGCAGCAGCTGCAGCTGCGGCAGCAGCAACCGCAGCAGGAGGCAGAGCAGGACCACCGAGGACGATGCGGGAGAACCACAATCCCGGATCGACTTTGACGCACCGTTGGATGGTGCTACCAGCTATCGTGGGGGATTTCAAGTTCCCCCCGAACACTTTGCAGCTCCTTCCCCGGTTTCACGGTTTGGCTACTGAGGAGCCTCATCTCCACCTGCAGGAGTTTGAGATGATTTGCAGTACTGTCCACGATCGTCAGGTGGACCAGGATACTATCAGTATGATTGCCTTCCCCTTTTCCTTGGCAGACAGAGCAGCCACCTGGCTGAAGCACCTGGGGAAGTTTGTCTACACTTGGGAGCAGCTCCGCGCCGAGTACTTGCACAAGTACTATCCACTCGGTCGGACCAATGCCGCGAGAGCCCTTATCAGCAAGTTCTCCATGCTCCCCAATGAGTAGTTTCATGAGGCATGGGAGAGGTTCAGAGAGCTGACTGATAGATGCCCGCATCATGACATTTCCAAGCCGAACCTTGTTCAGAGCTTCTTTAGCGGGCTGACACCAGAGCTCCAGGGCTTGGTGAACGCTTCTTGTGGCAGGTCGTACTTCGCCAAGGATCACGACCAGGTCTAGGCCATCTACGAGGAGATGGCCGAGAACTACATGGTGATGTCCCAGACCCGGTTGTACACTCAGGGAAGACCCCAGCAGCCAGGACCCGTGCAGTACCAGAGGATAGCACGGGTCGACGCCTATCCTTCCAGTTCGTCCGCAGTAGCAGCAGCACAGGCAGAGTCATCAGCTGCGGACATGGGTATCATTAGCGAGAAGTTGGATCGGATGGAGCTGATTGAGAAGAAGCAGTGTCAGGGTATCACTCAGATGGAGCAGATGGCACAGACTCTGAGCGACATGAAGACCCAGCTCTTGTGTCTCCAGGAGGCACAGACGACTTCTCAGCCCCGTCTTCAGTCGCGAGGCGATCACGACAGCAGCAGCAGTTCGTTCCAGCGCTCCAGCTCACACCAGCAGCCTAGACAGGTTCACCTTGTACAAGCGGAGTCGTACTAGCAGCCGCAGCCCACCTACCGGTCACCACCATCTTCAGACTTGCAAATAGTGGTATAAGAGCTGAATCAGCCTCTGGCAGTACTCCCGCCAGCCCAGTACGATGCAGAGCCGTTGATGGATGTCAACGGGATTTGGTATGACCGCCCTCAGCCCGGTATCCGACGAGACCATCCCGGATTCCGGTGGGGGAACGGAGGTACCCAGCCCCAGCAACAGCCATCAGGACAGGGTGGCCAGTATAGCCATCAGAGAGATCACCAGCCGCCGCAGCAGCCCCTAGTGTACCCACCACCATAGCAGCAGCAGTCATCCTATGGTCCTCGTCCCTATCAGCAGGGACAGTCTTGGAGGCGAGATCAGCCTCACCAGCAGCAGCAGTAGCATCACCCATACCCCTCTCAGCCACAGCAGCAGATCCAACAGCCTCACTACCAGAGAGGCTACCCGTCCGGTTCCCTTGAGAACCATGTCTTGGATGACATAGCCCGCCTCCTCACGGATCAGCAGACTACCTTCAGACGGGAGATGGACGAGTTCCGCCATGAGATGCGGGACATTGTGAGAGGGAAGGCCGCCATCCCTGCCCAGATAGAGCCGAACCCCAACAGCCTGAAGCGGAAATCTGAGCAGGTAGCTTGTACTGAGTATACCACTCCTAGTGATACATTTGGTGATATGACTGGATATCTGTTTGATACTGATTTTGTCACACTTAGGAGCGATAGGATGCCAGCAGGCGGCACCTCGTCTGAGCTACATCATGAGGATCCACCTAGAGCGCCCGACGAGGAGGATGAAGATGGTGGTACTGATGCCACCAAGGATGCTGATTCCACCGGTGGTGCTGAGGCCGCCGTTTCACCAGTTCGAGGAGGTGGTACTGAGGCCACCCACGATGCCGAGCCAGAGCGCGGTACTGAGGCCGCGAGTCTTCCAGCCGACCCAGCCGATGGTGGTACTGAGGCCACCCGTATTTCTGAGAGACATGTAGTTTTTCCTTCTTCTACACCTGTATCTCGGAACATTTCTATGAATAAAGGAAAGTGTTTATGTTCTTCTGGTCCCACTGTGGTGCTTGATGTATGTGCGGATCCGGCCGTCGAGCCGTATAGACCTTTTCCTAGTCCTTCATCTGAGAAGGACCCAGTGATCCCCTTCCCTAAAGCCCTTCAGATGGGGAAGGGGAAGAAAACAGAAAATCCCAAAAAGAGAGATCAGGAAGAGTTCATCCAGCAGATGATAGACCGATTTCACATACAGCTGACTCTTCAGGAGGCTTTGCAGCACATCCCCCTTCTCCAACGTTCGTTGAGAGACAGAACTACAGTCAGGAGGAAGAGGAGGAACCACCACTCTGAGATCCATGTGCTGACGAAAGCCACGTGTTTCGCGATCCAGAACCGTCTGCCGGCCAAGAGGCCAGATTCTAGAGCCCCTTATGTCAGATGCCATATTAGTGAGCAGAGGTTCGACCGTACTCTACTAGATAGCGGATCGTCGATCAACCTCCTTCCGGCAGCCCTTCTCGACCGCTTCGAGTTGGGCACTCTTAGACAGAGCAGGACAGTCCTTCAGTTTGCTGATAGATCTGTCAAGAGGCCGAAGGGGTTGTTGCGAGACGTTGTCGTCACTATTCAGGGCCTGCAATTCCCCGTGGACTTCGTCGTATTGGACATGGAGATCCCTGATTCAATGACCGATACCCCCATTATTCTCGGTCGTCCGTTCTTGGCCACAGCTAAGGCAGTGACCGACCATGATAGCGGGAAGGTATACTTTCGCGTCGAGGGCGAAAGTGTACAAATAGAGACGGTCGAGGACAGCAGAGCCAGAGAGAGATCATGCTCAGAGACCACTTCAGATACATAGCAGCTGACAGATGCAGGGCTAGACATCCACCAGGATTGTGACTTTGTGATCACAGATGATGAGGCAGTTTGGGCAGACCCAGCAGTACAGGCCATCCTCTCATTTCCAGACACCGTTGATGCAGAGATGACAGCAGAGGAGAGCTTGGATAGCACATTCCTGGTTCAGGATACTTTAGAGGCAGTAGAGCAGGTCCTTGACCGCGAGACAGATTTTTGTGATGATGGTGGTACTGATGCCACCGCAGATGATGCAGATCCCTCGGAGTCAGAGTCTGATTGGGCAGATTGTGAGGATTACATGCCAGACCTGATTTCCACTGAGCCTACAGCTGAGGAGGAGGTAGATGCCGAGCAGAGTAGAGACAGTCCAGTTGAGCAGCCTTCTCCAGACCCAGTTTGTGAGAGAGAGTTCTCGTTCTCCCGGGCAGATTTGGCCGCATACACTCAGATCCTTCAGAAGCCAGATTTTCCAGCGCCAGTTTGTCCAGAGTTGAAGCCGCTTCCTTCGTCGTTGAAGTATAGATTCCTTGCGGGTGAGCCTGGGATGTACCCAGTCATTATCTCTGCCGATTTGACTGGAGAGCAGGAATCCCGTTTGATGGTGGTTCTTGAAAAGAACCGCAAGGCGATAGGATGGAGCGTAGTAGATCTACAGGGGATTAGTCCGGCCCTGTGCTCCCACCATATCTATCTCGAGGATGAGGCGAAGCCGTCACGTGAGTTCCAGCGGCGGCTGAACCCAAATCTGAGAGAGGTTGTCATGAAGGAAATTTCGAAATGGTGGAGCGCCAATTTTATCTATCCCATCTCCGACTCCAAGTGGGTCAGCCCTTTGCATGTGGTGCCCAAGAAGACGGGCATCACTACAGTGATTAGCGAGTCAGATTGCTACACGAGTACCCACTTCTTGGCGGGTTTGTGTTGACTACAGGAGACTCAACCAGGCCTCCAAGAAGGATCATTTCCCCCTGCCCTTTATTGATCAGATCATTGAGAGACTAGCAGGGAAGATCCATTATTGTTTTCTGGATGGGTACTCGGGCTACAACCAGGTGGCCATCGCTCCTGAGGACCAGGAGAAGACCACCTTTACCTGTCCCTTCGGCACATACGCCTTCCGACGCATGCCATTTGGGCTATGCAATGCCCCTGCGACTTTTCAGAGATGCATGTTGTCGATCTTTTCGGACATGGTAGGGGAGTGCTTGGAGGTCTTCATGGATGATTTCTCGGTTTACGCCGACGGATTCGACTCCTGTCTTGACTGCCTAGACCGAGTACTTCAACGATGTATTGAGGTTCGCTTGGTTCTTTCTTGGGAGAAGAGTCATGGTGACTCAAGGGACGGTGCTTGGCCACATCATCTCCAACAGGGGCATGGAGGTTGATCCGGCCAAGGTGGATGTCATTAGAAAACTCACACTACCGTCCAACTTGTGGCAGTTACGGTCTTTCCTGGGGCACGTCGGTTTCTACCGGCAATTCATTCGTGATTTCAGTAAGGTTGCCCGACCGTTGACTGACTTGCTGACGAAAGACACCGAGTTCCTTGTCGATGACAAGTGTCTTTCATCGTTTGAGATTCTCAAGCATTGTATTGTTGAGGCTCCTGTCCACCAGCCACCAGATTGGTCTCTCCCATTCGAGATCACGACGGACGCCTCCGATTTTGCCGTGGGGGCTGTGCAGGGACAGGGGAGGGATGGAGTCCCCTTTGCTATCCACTATGCTAGCCGCACCTTGGATTCCGCCCAGCGGAATTATACAGTCACAGAGAAGGAGATGCTAGCAGTAGTGTTCGCCCTAGATAAGTTCAAATCGTACATTATTGGATCTAGAGTGACTTTGTATACTGATCATACCGCCATCTGATACCTCATGGAAAAGAAGGATGCCAAGGCCAGACTGACTAGATGGATCCTTCTACTCCAGGAATTCAACATTGAGATCAAGGATAGGCCTGGAGTCAAGAATGTGGTGGCGGATCATCTCTCCCGTTTAGAGCAGCCTGAGGAGTCTGAGCAGATTGATCCCATTTGTGAGACCTTCCCAGATGAGGCGATCCTTGCTATCGCCTCTCTCCCGTGGTATGCCGACATTGTGAACTTTCTTGTTGCTAAGAAAGTCCCACAAGGTTGGCCCAGGCAGAGGCTTGATACCTTCCTCGCGAAGGCCAAGTCCTACCACTGGGAGGATCCCATCCTTTACCATGAAGGAGGGGATAACGTCTAGCATCGGTGCATTCCTCAGGATGAGCACCATAGCGTCCTCACTTACTGCCACAAGCTTGAGGCAGGAGGACATCACTCTGGGAGGAGAACGGCACAGAAAGTGCTCCAACCCGGCTTGTGGTGGCCTACCCTCTTCAAGGACTCTGATGAGTTCGTGAAGAGGTGTACTGACTGTCAGAGGATGGGCACTTGTGGACAGCGTGATATGATGTCGATGCAGCCCATTCACTTCTGTGAGGTTTTTGACGCATGGGGTATCGATTTCATGGGTCCATTCCCTAAGACTCAGGGATTTGAGTACATTCTGTTGGTCGTGGACTATGTTAGTCATTGGTTTGAGGCTATCCCCGCCCGAGCCGCTGATGCCAGGACAGTTTGCAGATTTTTGAGCAAGCACATCATCACGCGGTTCGAGGTACCTCGAGTATTGATTTCAGATGGGGGGTCTCATTTCATCAACGATCAGGTGAAGGCGCTTGCTAGCGAGTTCGGCATAGACCATCGAGTTTCCAATCCATACCATCCACAGACGAATGGTCTAGACGAGGTATCAAACAGGGAGATCAAGACTATATTGCAGAAAGTCGTCCGCCCTGACCGAAAGGATTGGTCACAGCTTTTGGACTCGGTCTTGTGGCCATATAGGACGTCTTTCAAGACACCATTGGGCACATTTCCCTTTCGCCTCGTATATGGCAAGTCGTGCCATCTACCTGTTGAGTTGAGGCACAAGTCACTTTGGGCAGTCACGGATATTCTTTTAGATCCAAACAGTGTAGGAGACCAGAGGAGGGCAGAGTTAGCAGCCCTGGAGGAGCTTCGTGATACCGCCTTCTCAAACAGCCTACAGTACAAGGAGAGAGTGAAAGAGTGGCATGATTCTCATATCAGCCACAAGCATTTTGAGCCTGGACAGAGAGTATGGTTGTTTGATGCTAGGCTTCGTCTATTTCAAGGGAAGCTACAGAGCAAATGGAAGGGACCTTATCTTGTGAGAAAGGTACACGACAACGGTAGCATTGATATATCTGAGTTGTCTTCTGAGAGTACCTTTCGAGTGAACGGCCAGCGGCTCAAACCATTTCTAGATCATGAGCCGCGGGTCGTTGATGTTGCCCCTATTCACTTTGCGTGAGATGTGGTCCCTTGACTCACATCTATTGCATCTCACGCATGATTATCACTGTTCTTCCGACCTGTATAGATCCAGTTGTCCATATCACTCTATTCTTTAGTCCCACATCCCTTTTCTCATCTTATGATTATGCTATACTTAGGGTGTACTTTACCCTAAGTATAGGGGGGATGTAGGATCTTTGGGTATCCTTTTCATTCTTTCTACCCCTGTTTTGCTGCCTATACTTAGGGATATTTTACCCTAAGTATAGGGGGGGCAGACTCTGTAGATCCTTCACTCGGATTTCCCTTCATGTACAGCTTGCTATACTTAGGATTATTTGATCCTACGTATAGGGGGAAACCACCGAGTCCTCTTCATTTTATTCATTCATTCATCTTTGTATCTAGCCATTCCTTTTCACTTCCCTATACTAAGCACGAGTTATGTCTTCTTCATCGCTCTTGATCACTCTGAGGACATCGTTCGAGCTAAGTATAGGGGGGTGTATATATTTCATATATACTTTAGCCATAACTCGTACTTTGTGTGAGTGTGTTAATAAATAAAATGGCTAAAAATTACCTTAAAAATCACAAAAATTAAAAAAAATTTTCTGTAAATAATCATTCTTTTATTGCACATACATACCTAGTGTGCAAAATTATTTTTATAAAAATGATTTCAAAAATCTTTTGTGTAAAGCTTGTGTGAATATTTTCTTATCAAAATTATGTATATAGTACAAAATTTTTCCAAAATGTTTTGAAAATCAAAAGTTTGCAAAAATCTTGTGTAAATGTGTGTAAATACTTTTGAAAAACTTGCACTCCATGCATTCATCCATTCATGATTTCAAAACATTTTTCAAAAATTTTGCACGATTGTAAATATGTGTAAATAGCATCTTTGTATATATGTATATAGTTTTTCTGGATGATAGTTGACATTTAAACTAGCCTGGAATTAAATTGGGAAATGGAGCTTGATTAAGATCTTGATCCACCTAATTCTAAGAGGAACCTTATAGGGCTTAGGGTTAAGGCTTTTCATGTTGATAAGGACTTAATTCTTTGAGTCCACTAGGCTATGAGCATATGTCATCTTGATGAGCCTAAGTGGAGCACTTAACAACACACGAATGACTCTTAGAGACAATGGCTTGACTTGCACCAGCACTTTACACATAGCTCTCCACTGATGAGGTGGTGAGGAGGCAGTTTCCTTTGGCTTGGGGTAGCATATGAGGGTAGTACTTCTAGGCGGAACCTCTCTTTTTCTTCTAGTGAAGGAAGTGCGCCTCAACTTGGTCTAGTGGTGATGAAGGCTAAAGACAGAAGTCGTGGGTTGCAATAAAGCTTCAAAAGAGGGATAGTCTACTGGCTCAAGAGGAAAATTTATTGTATATATGCTGCACCATGTAGATATGTTGTACAGATGCACTTGAAAAAAAATGCAAAAAGAACTCCAAAAAAGTGGTGGGTCGGATTGAAAATTTAATAACCCCACCGGAGTGTATATAGTCCAATAAAGCAAAAGCTTATGGTATCCATGTTACATCTCATGAAGCTTGCAGCGGGAGACTTAGCTACACTGGTTGAGCTCCCAAAAGTCTATACCTCTTATTCCCCCTCTTCTTGAGCCGGTTGCACTTGAACTTAGAAGGGAATACCCCGCTTCTCGAGGAAAGAGTTGCTAGACCGAGGCATTAGAGTTACCAGGTTGGGGGAGGTTGTTTCTGTGTAACTTCTGAGGTGGGGAGCTACATATCACTTACACTGCATGGAAAGATTCATGGTCATTAGAGTTTGTGTATGTAGACTTGCTCTGATCTGGTTTATTGAGAAGTCTTGTCTATAGATTGGTGGAACTTAGAGGCTGTTGAGTTTTAAGTTTAAGTCCAAATAAGGTTCCGGCACATTAATAATCCAAAGATATGATCGAGCTCCATATTCCAATTTAATGAAGGCGAGTTTCATAATCAGCCTTAATCCATGTATATTCTCCTCTTTTTCTTTTTTTTCTTTCTTTCTTTTTCACTTCTTTTTCAAATAAGTGTTTGCTAAGGGACTAGCAAAAGTTAAGTATAGGGGGGTGATGAATACCCATTCATCACTCTTTATTCTTATATTTTAGCTACAAAAACCTTTGCAAATGCATGTAGATTCATGTAAATACAAATAATTAGCAAAAGCATGCATTGTATAAAGTTTAATAATTAGCATGTTTTTGTGCAAAAATAAAATAATAAAGAGACAAAAGAAAAAGAGGAAATATTTAGAATAAATATTGAGCAACTTAACCCAAGGGAGGGCTCAGCATGGGCCTGACTGCATAAAAGCCAAAGTAGAGGGAGATAGGGGCTCATTTGTATAAATAGACCTGTAAATTAATAAAAATATTTTCCTCCCAAAAATAGAATAAAAGTGGTTTGTATATATTGTATATATTTATAATTATAAAAATCAAAACAAAAATAGAAAAATCAAAAAGAAAATAAAAAGAGTCACTTGTGTACATATCCACTATGTACATACAACCACTCCTATATTTATTCCACCCTATAAATAAATTAAATTAAAATTCCAAAACTTTTATAAATATTCTATTTATTATGGTGTAAATAAATAAAATAAAAACAACAAAAAAATAAAAACAAAATAAAAAGAACAAAATTAAAAACCAAAAATAATATTGTAAATATACCTTGTACATAGATATATATATATATATTTATTTATTTCATCTTTGTATATAAATAATAAAAATAAAATAAAAATACCTTTTTATTCCTCATTTTATGTTATAAATAAATAAAATATAAAATATGAATATAAATGCACAAAAATAACTAATTAAAAATCAAAAATAAAAATCCTATATTGTACATATACCTATATATAGCCCTATATTGTAAATACCCTAGTTTTATTTTGAAAATTTTATTAAAAATCACCAAAAAATAGAAAAAAAATTAAAACAAAAATATTTCATGTTTTAAGTTTTTAATAAATCAGACATTTTCTATTTTAAAATGAATTCCCAAATCTTTTCCACGTGGCTGATTCTGATTGGTCCACGGGGGTTTGGTGACCCCGGTCAACTCCCTCCGCGGACCTTCTTCCCCAGCGGATCCAACGCCGGACCCGATTTCGCCTTATTTTCCTCGCTTGATCCGATCACTAAAACCCTAAACCCCGGGTCCTAATCTTTCCTTGCAGATCCGAGACCCACGCCCGGGGTGGATCTTAGGGGTCTGTGCCTCGACGTTCGCACCCGACTCCCATTCTTCTCGGACCCCTAACACTATATAGGTCAGCTCCGCCGCACGATTCAAGTATCTTTGGCTCCTCCATTCTCTACCCAAAGACCTCCATCGCATCGGCGAGAGTGACAGCTCACTCCCCGTGGTGTTGCAGCGAGGAGGGAGTGCGAGACCTCAGATCCGGCGAGCTAGCACCGCCGTGCTCCGCCCAGAGCAGGAGCTTGAGCCTCGGGCCACGACAACCCAAGAGGCGACGACCCAGAGCACCCCCTGCTCGCCCACAGTCGACTCGACCACCCAGGTAGCCTAGTTTCCTTCCCGTTTTCGTTAATTTCTAGTTTCCCCCAAATTACGTCATCGCCGACCATCCTCGATTCCGGCCATCTCCGCCTCCCACTCGATCATCGGACCCTTCCATCACATTTGCCTCCTTCCCGCGCACGTTCTATGCCCCTCAATTCGACCCAGCTCGCATAGGAGCTGGGGATTCGAGCTCCACCGTCTACCCCCTCGCCGGAGCTCGACCACCCCGCCTCACCAGTCACCTCCACCCCCTCTCACAGGGTCGAGGCAGTTTGCCCTCGACCCGCGAGCGTTTTGCTGTGACTTGCAGGTCTAGTCAAGCCCATCTGAGGGTCCGACCATACAGGAGCAGGCGCTCGACCTCCGCCGACCTCATCGGAGCTCTCCAGCGCTCCGTCGAGTCATCGGAGGCCACCATTCGACGTGGAGGGCCCGTAGCCATCTTCTTCGATCTTCAGAGCCCCGCGAGGAGGACGGGAGTGCATGCAGCGAGCCGGCGAAGTTCGCCGGCCATCAGTTCTTCCTCGATCCTTCTCTGTCGTCCGATGCTCCTCCTGCTCCAGTTTTGATCGCCACCGTCCGCTTCCGGAGCCACCAGCAGCGTCAGATCCATCTGAGGAGCGATCTGGACCGTTCGATGCCTGAGGTTTCGCCACAGTGACCCTCCTTCGTTTGATCTACCACGTGGTGGAGTCTCGGCCGTCGATTAGAGCCGAAGGGGTCCTGCGTTGGGCGCCACCAGTCCCGCACCGTTCGATTCACCACGTGGCAGCCATCCATCCCTCGGATATAATAATGGGGTAATTGTTCTTAGGCCCCCCTGTTTATCTTATTTCATGTTTAGTCCTGTAAATACTATAGTCAGTTGTTTTATCTTTGGTACTTTTGCACTTTAGACCTTATCCTTTCTATATTTGCATGTATACCCCTGCCTGTTGTGTGTCACGTGCATCGACACGTTTGTTTTTGGGATATTTGCATATTTAGCCATGTAGTTCCTGGTTGTTAATGAATGAATGAATATTTTTGGATAATTGCATTTTTACCCCTGTGAGTGTGGAATTGGCGCATGTGTGTTTTATGTTTGGGTATTTTACAACAAGCCCCCTGGACTTTTAATACCTGTTATTATTTAGTCCAGGGAGCTTATTTTTATTGCAATTAGGTCCCTGAGTGCCCCAGACATGCGCCTCGTGCGTGACTTCTTGGGAATTTTGCACAGGACCCCTTGGAACTTTTGATATTTACGTTTAGGTCCCCGTGCACTTTACCTTGGTTTTGATTTTTAATAAGATATCAAACTAACTCCAAATTCAATGAAAATTGGACACATGGCTCCTGCCATGGTGTAAAATTTTCTAGAACTTTTGGGTGCATTTTTTATTTCATTTAGTTTTTTTAAAAATTCAAAAACACGAATTTTCTTCACTGTCTGACTTGAAAAATCACAAAAAATATTAAAATACCTCTAAAAATTATTAAAAAAATTGGCTATTGTGTGTTTTGTCTTGTTTGATTTTCTGACCAAATTTGGTCATTTTTCATTACATAAAACTCATAAAAACTAAAAAACACTAAAAATTTCATAAACATTCTAATAATTAATTTAAAAATCCAAAAATAATAATTCCAGTGGCCAAATTTTCTTTGTAGTTTTTACTACAAAGGAAAATTACCTCCAGGCTTTTTAGGGATTTTTAGATATTTTATCTAAGTCCCCCGAGCTTGGTTGGACATTGTTGTTGTTTCCTTGTATTGTTTGATTTTTAGAAACTTAAATAAAAATCAGAAAAATACCAAAAATTAACCAAAAACATTAAAAATCATAAAATACATAAAAACATTTTTATTTAAATTTTTGATTGATCTTTGATGCATTAAATAATTGTTTGAAGTTGGTTGTTTCTTTGCTTTCCTTATTTTCTTAATTAATTATAAATCCAAAAAAATTATGAAAACTAAAAACCCACCAAAAATAGTTTCTTTTTATTTTTATTCTCTTTTTGACTACTTCGTAGGCTGCAAGGCCATCACGTGCTCCTTGTGTTCGACCCTGGTCGCTATACCAGGTTAATATAATAGCGAGACCGCTATTTGTGCTTGATTGATTTTTATCCGATTTGGTGGTATATTTTTCTTTATTGACACCGCTTGGTTACTCGGGTCGCAACGACCCTTGATTACCTTTTACCTGAGTGATCAGGTCCGTCATCAGTGGGTCTGGAGTGATAGAATATGGAGTAGGTGAGAAATGCGAAGAAGTGGAGGAGTCAGTCGAAGTTCTGACTTCATAATCGGGTCGAGGTAGAACCAACCACGGGTAAGGGTCTTCTGTGGATGATAGAGGATACATGGAAGAAGGAGAAGGCAAAGATGAACGGTATATGGTCGAGGAGGAATGGCAAGAGGTTTCAGGGTATAGGTACCAATATCCCGACATCTTGAAGAGGAAAGGATGAATGTAAGCAGATCGAGGTAGAAAATGTGCAATTATACAGGATAACACACACTGACAAACACAAAGACAAGCGCAAGAGAAAACCCTGAGTTCACACTCAACACGATGAAGGACCTGGAATCGAGTCCAATTAGTTTGGTTGATTTTAAAAGTGTGAACTTCAAGCAAGTAGCAAAGGTTACGTGGCCTATAGGGAAGTCAGCTCAAGGCTAGATGCGTCTTCCCTGTTTAACCTGTCGCCTAAGATATATGTGCCCTTCCTTTCTTCGCTCCTATCCCAAGTTGATGGGTTCAAAGACCTGCCCCTATCTACCTGCAAGCAGGCGGAAGCTAATGATGAATCCCCATTCATCACTCTTTATTCTTTTATTTTAGCTAAATATCTTGGCAAAACATCATGTATATAGTTGTAAATACAATAAGTTACCAATAAGCATGTATTTGTTAATAATTAATAATTAGCATGTATTTGTGCAAAAAAATAAAAGAATAAAGAATAAAATAAAAAGAGAGAAATATTTAGAATAAATATTGAGTGACCTGAACCCAAGAGAGAGTCCAAAATGGATCTGATCGCCAAATAAAATAAGTAGATAGAGATAGGGCCACCCTAACTTGTACATACTTCCTCCCATGTGTGTGTGTGTATATATATTATTTTCACAAAAATAATAATAATAATAATTTGTTTTCACTCCCTTGTATATATTTCTAAAATAAAACAAAAATTAGAAAAATAAAATAAAAATAAAATAAATTCTCTCTCACCTTGTACATAATACATGTATATATGTATCATATACCTATTTATTTTGCATCTGTACATAAATAAGATAAAAACTATTTTATACTCCAAATTTTATGTTGTAAATAAATAAAATATAAAATTGGGGTGTTTGTACAAAAATAAGAAAATAAAAATAATTAAATAAAATACCTAGGTATTCTATACTTGAATATAATATAATATATTGTATATACTATAATTTATTTTTTATAAAAATTAACAAAAATAATTGAAAAATAGTCTGGAAAATAATAAATATTTTTTATTTTTATAGACTTTTTAAAATAAAATCGTTTGCTATTTTATATTGGATTTCCAATAATTTTCAGATATCTTTTTTCTGATTGGTCCAGGGCAGACTGTTGACCTCGGTCAACTGCCCCTCGGACCATTCTTCGCCCGGATCCGTCCCCATTCCACTCGAGTAACTGCTCCGATTACTGAGGAATGATCTGTGATACACGCTCGATGATACCGTTAGGGATCCGTTCCTCGGATTGCGTGCTCAAGCTCCACATCTCTCGGACCCTACTGCATATAAAATCTCCTGGAGTCACAATTTCATCTTCATCTTTGGCACATGCCCTCATCTCCAGTGAACTCTGTCCTCTTCCTTGAGCGACAGCAAGTGAGTTAGCGCGCTGCAATGAGGTCTCGAGGTGTACAGCCCTAGGTCCGGTAAGCTCATCGCCGTGCTCCGCCGCAAGGAGAGCCCAGCCTCTGGACACGTCAATCCATTGAGGCGATGACCCCCGGAGGTACCCGACCTTCACCCCAGACTACATTCACTAGGTAACCTAGATTTCTTCTTTCTTGCCTTGGATTTTAGATTTTAGCATTTGGGTTGTTTTCCATTCGTCATCCCCGTTCACCGTGATCAAATCATCCATTCGCCACCCCGCCTATCCTATCATTGTCGCCGACCTCCTTTACACCTTCTGCGCCCAGCCGTTCATCTCGTTCGCCGAGGAACGAGCCCCCAGGTCCTCCTCCGTCATCGCTTCGCCGGAGGGCCACGAAGCGCCTCATCGACCACCCATTCCGAGCACTAACGGGTCGAGGCACTTTGCCCTTGACTCAGGAATTCTTTTGTGCAGGTTTTGACATCAAGGAACCTCATCTGGAGGTTGGAATACCCGAGCACAGCTGCTCCAGGTACCCCCGGTGTCATCGGGCCGTTCTCGACGGTCTCGACCTCATCGGAGCATCGTCATAGCTGCGGATCGTCGCCAGCAACCTTTCCCCCATCTGAGTTGCCCCGGAGGACATCCCTACTGCTTGTATCGGCTGATCGAAGTTCGCCAGCAGCGAGTTCTTCGTCGCTCTTCTAGGTGCCTCCTCTGCCATTGGATCGAGACCCCCATCCAGTTCTAATCATGTCCGTCCATCATCTGAGGTGTCTCGTCTATCAGATCCATCTGAGGATCAGATTGTAGCCGTCCATCGTCGAAGGGTTATCCGAAGGTCTGAGTCGTCCGATCATAAGTGAAGAACCCTGGACCATTGGATCGCTAATAAGAAGGATATTTGCACTTAGACCCTCCTACCTATATACATTTCCACTTTAGTCCTGTAAATATTTTTCGCAGTTATTTTTAGTTGGGACATTTTGCACTTAGGACCTTATGATTTCTGTATTTGCATTTTAGTCCTTCATGTGTGGTAGCACGTGTCGTCACGTGTACTTGTGGGTTAATTGCATGAACTATCATGGCTTTATTTTATGTTATGTTTTAAGGTTATAGTTTTAATATTTGCAGTTATACCCTTGTGCGTGCTGAGTTGGGACATGTGCGTGAATTATTGTCAAAATTGTAGATATGACCTTGTACTTCTTATGTGTGTTATTTTTTAGGTCCGAAAACATGTTTTCTTTGCATATAGGTCCCTGTGTGTTGTGTGCTTGACTTTTATTTGAACAAATAGCTATTTTCGTCCAAAATTCATGAAATTTTGACACATGGATCATGCCATGGTGTAGAAATTTACGTGAATTTTTATTGCATTTTGTTTCCATTTAGTATTTTAAAAATAAAAAAACCTCAAAAATTGCTACTGTTTGAATTTAAAAATCTACTAAAAATATTTAAAACCTAGAAAAATTCCAAAAATATTCTTGTTTGCTTTAAGTTGTTTTTACTTCTATCCAATTTTTGTTGTATTTGCATTTATAAAACCATAAAAATAAAAAAACGTTAAAAATATTAGAAAAATCAATAAAATTTCATAAAAATTCAAAAAATATGTTTTCTTCTTCTGTAGTTAGCTTTTATTTTGTAGTTTCTCATAAAATTGCTACTCGAATTTTATAGGCATTTTAATTATTTTTAACTTGCCATTAGATTCGGGTGGTACACTTTTTAGCAATTTTAGCCTTGTTTCATTTTTAGAAAATTAACTAAAAATTAGAAAAAAAATCAAGAAAATTAACAAAAACATCTGAATAATTCAAAAATAGAAAAATATTTTTATTTGAATTTTGTGAGCATTGTTGAGGCTTTAAATAATTGCTTGTTTGTGAATTTTTGAGTGCTTTTATACTTTTTATTAATATTAAAAATTACAAAAAAATTGAAAAATTTAAAATCCACCAAATTATTTATCTCCTTAGATTCTTGACTACTTCGTAGCTCGCGCATTCCGTGCTCCTTATGTTCGACCCTGGTAGCTATACCAGGTAAAATAAATTAGCAAGACCACTATTTGTTTTCTTGATTGATTTATCTCTATTTTTGGTGGTCTTCTTTTTCCGAATTGAGTCTGGTCCGAGTGGTTGAGATCGCACCGACCATTGATACCATTCCTACCTTAGTCGCTCGGGTATTCGCGCTCATCAGAATGAAGGCTGGAACTTCACCCCGAGGGGTTACTAGCAACTTATCCCGAAGCACCGTTGGTTCACCCCTATCTACCTGCGAACAGGTGGAGGTTACTTGGTGCTAGTAAGTGAACCTGAGAAAATTCAACTCATGATATTTGCTAGGATCAGTTGGTATGTGATATGGAAGGCGGGGATTTGGGCTCTGCCTTAGGGTGTGCACACACACTCATGTACACTCACTCAGCCTGAAAACAAGGTCAGGGTTTCTCTCCCGCAAACAAGGGTTAATTTTAGTCAATTTTTTTTCAATTCAATTTGCAGTCCTGATTTTAGAGATTTGTTGTCACTGTAACTAATCCACACGAGCAATCACGTCTACCGTCCATTCCCTATTCCTTTATCCTAGGTTAGAAAAACCGAGAGAGAGAATCGTAAAAAGCTGATGCGATCGAGAAAATGATGATGAATGCTTGAGTAAGAAGACTTACAGTGCCTCTAGCTCTCTACAATACGGGATGCAATACTAAATAGAAATTTTTAAACTAATTGGAATGCAAGCGAGAAAGTCTCTCCTAGACAAGCAGTTCTATTAGCGAGTGAAGAACATGTTAGATTTGGCTCATATCTATAGTCTAAGTGTGTCTTTTATGTGTGAAGTATGGTCCTAGAATTTTATAAACACAAACAGGTCCTAAAATAGCTCTAAGAGCCACAAGTACAGGTCCTATTCTATGCAAAGCCATCTACACAGCATACGGGGACACGTTTTATTATTATTTACACGCGTGAGAATCCAAATGGGAACCGTTTTAAAGATGCAATTACAAGTTAGTAAAAATCTATCTTCAATGATCTCCTTGGCGTCTCAACAGCTGACTTGATCCACGAATTGTCGACCTCCGATGTTCTTTGAGATACGTCAAAGAAAGTCGCTCCATGTCCATCAGACCCTCTCACAAAAAGATGGAATTTTATGTCAGAGAGTTAGAAAGAGAAAAAAATAAGAAGTGAAATAATTGAAAAATGGAAGAATTACAAATGGGTTTGAGGGTCAGACTACTAAAATGAATGGAAAATGCAAATCTATTTTTCTAAAGTGATCTTAAGCCGTTTTCCGCCCCGACAACGGTGTCGGTTGATTGAGTTGAAATCTACCCTTTTAATGTTGTCGAATTAACGATTTCATTGCAGTCAGAAAAATCCAGATCGATCAAATATTAACCGTACGGATCGATGAATTGTCGAATTAAATTAAGACTGGTTTTATGTTTGTTTAACCTGGGCAAGCCCCAGGGTCGACTCAAGGATACAAAGGAACAACTCGGGATCAGATTAGATGAATTAGATCGTTGTTTTCTAAGTGGTATTTTTTTCAATTTTCTATGCAATAAAAATGCCAAATGCAAAATACTAATTGAATTAACAAGAAAATAACCGACTTAGCCAATTTAATTTTAATGTGAAATTAATTAAAATCAGCCAAGTTATATTTTTCTTAAAAACCTAATCCAACAACGAATGCAAAATATATTTTTTGGAATTTTTGGATTTACAATGCACAAATGAAAAATTCAAACCTTTTTCGGGCCTTTATGCAATTTTTCAAGCAAATGATAGGCAAAAATTATGAAAAAATTACTGGAAGTTAAATATGACAAAATTAAGATACCTAATTTTTTTAGAATTTTTGGGCGCCTTATGATTTTGTTATGAATTTTTTTATGACAAATAAAGAGACCGTATGTATTTTATTCCTAATTAATCCAGAAAATCAAATTTTCCAGAATGTGATTTATCTCAAATAGATATTTTAATGTGCAATCCAGGAGACCAGAAATTTTGCAAAACTCTTAGTCGTGGATTTAATTAAAAATCAATTACAGAAATCACTCTAGAATTTATTTTATGCAAAATACACATCTAATTTAGATAAAGTTTGGAAAGAAATTAAATTACATTCATGCGCATCATCACTAATTTTTTACAATTTTTAGAGCAAGAAATATGTCTGTGTGAATTTCAGAGTATAAATGGGCAAAATATTACTCAATTTCAATATCTAATTTTTAATAGATAATCCAATGAACATAAAAATCTAAAGAAATATCCACGAGATAAAGAATTAAATTCTCTACAAAATGCTATTTTTTGAATAAAAATTATGCGAGAAAAATATCCAAATTGACTTGCAAACCTAGGGGTGTTTATGCAATACAGAAATGAAGTAAACAAACTAAAAATGTGCCCACGGGTATTTTGTAATTTCAAAGACATGAAAGGAAGCAAATGCAATTTTTACAATATAAAATAAAAGTAGGGGTGAACTGCAGGCGCACGGCCTGCGGCACCGTGCGGTCGGCGGCGGAGGACGCAGACTGGAGGAGGCACGCGACCGACGACGGAGGACGCATCGACGATCTCGAGGTTAAGGCGGCTATCGTGCATAGTAGGGGCAGCAGCATGAGTTGGTTGCACAGGCAGACGGGCAGTACGGAGGGTCTGTCGCGGCTACGGCACGTGAGAGGCACGCGGTGTTTTGGAGGTGGGCAGCGGGCTATGCCGCGGACTGGCTGGAGGACGCGCAAGCCATGTGGTGGAGCACTGCGCGTAAGCACTTGCTGGAGGAGGTGCGGGGATGCGCGTACGTTGCAGGTAGCAGAGGTGTGGCCACGCACTGGAGGGCGTGCGGCGGAGCAGGACGACCTCACGACTGGTGGTAGCTGCGGTAACGGTTGCTAAGTTGCAGCAGGGCATGCGCTGACCTAGAGGGACGGGTCGGTGGGCGTGACCTCGTTGGCCCGTCGACAGGAGGAGCGGCACGTGTAGGCAGCACGCGACGGAAGCGGGAAAGGGCTACAGGTCGTGGCCTGGCTGGATCTTGTGCGGGCGGCGCAGCCCACTCGTGGAAGGAGGGGGGCGACGTTGCTTCCCTATTTTCCTTTTTTTGATTTTTTTGTAATTTTTTTGTAATTTCTTTTGTCAAAAAGAATAAAATGGATGACAATGCAATGGAGTGGCGGTGTATGATGAATGATTATGAAATGTTGGTGATGATTATAATGATTGTGGTGCTGGTGGTGGTGTTTATGAATTGTTTTGGTGATGAACAAGGTAAACAAATAATGTAAGATAAAAACATGACGAAGTAAAGATAGAGAATACTTACCTGTTTGGTTCGTCAGATTGTGGAGTAGCTAAGCTAAAACTCCGGTCGTTGCCTCGATCAACTCCGAGCAGAATTGGAGCAAAGAAGCTGGACGAGCTTCAAAGAAACTCGTGATAGTGGTGCGGACCACCGGATCTTGCCTTGAGGTTGTCGTTGCTCAACTCGTCTCTTACAGCTGTCACCTGAAGGTTAAAGGGGCTAAACCTGACTTCTCTCAAAAACGACGGATGAAGAAAAGTGGAGGATGAGATGTGAATATAAAGAGGAGGGAGTTAGAAAAGAGGTGAAGAAGATGGAGAGATGGTGGAGGAAGTGGTAACTTGGAGTGGGGAATAAGAAAAGAAGAAGTAAAAGGGAGAGAAAAGATTAAAAATATAATATATATAATATAAGTAAAACAAATAGGCTACTAAAAATATAAATAGTTATAATAGTAATAATAAAATAATAATAATAATAATAAAATCCAAAAATAATAAAAAATGGAGTGACCTGTGGCGGCTCCAGGAGCTGCCACTTGTCACTCCTAGAAAATTCAAAAATTAAATGTAAAGAAAAATCAAAAATAAATAACAATATGAGTTAAATAAAAAAGTAGTCAACACAAAAGTTGCTCATCTCGACGAGATCTACAACTTTTGTGAAGGACCAAAAATCAAATGAAATCATCTGTATAAGTGTATTTTTGGGTGGAACCTTATAGGTATAAAATACCACATTTTTATTTTTTGTATTTTTTATCATTTTTAAATAAGAGAAAAATCAAAATAAAAATACATAAAATATGAAAGAAATATTTACAACTTAATCTAATTTTTTTAGATTTTTAATAATTAATAAAATAAAAAGATAAAATACAGTGATAAAAAGGTTAATATGTACAATATATACTAGGGGCCTAAAACCCAAGTTTCACATACGATCTCCGATTTTAATGAAATTAGACTTGTTTTGAAGGTCTCTATATGTATATTACTTTAAAACTGAGTAGACCTAAATCAGACTATGTATGAGAGAGATATGCGCATTTTAAGGCTCCTAGTTTCAAACTGGGATTCGAATTTTATTGGTCAAATTTGCAAGTTAGTATTTTTTTTATATTTTTATAATTAGTGTTAGTAATATATACACTATAGAGTTGATTTTATTGGATTTTTTATTAGTAAAATATATACAAATAAGTGAATTTAGTGATATACATGTGAATATGTACAAGTGATTTTTGGCTCCTTATTTAATGGAAATATGAATGCTAAAATGCATATATTATTTACACATGCATGAATGCTAATTATGTAATATAAGTGAAAATATGCAGCTAATTTCTCGGGAACAAAGCTCTATTTTCAACTTTTAGTGTGATGAATCACAGATTCATCAATCTTTAATTGTCCTTTTACTTTCTAATTTCAGGAGCCTCATTATCATCTCAAGATTAAATGAGTTCCTTTATTTCATTTTCATCTTGATTCTCAAGAGTCTCAACCTCTAAGAATCACATTCTCAGAGATGAGATATTTTAAGAATCTCAAGGTCAAAAAGTAGGTATCCAATACCATCCTCTATTTTCCTAATGAAGCAGCACTCTCAAGTGCTAGATTCCAACTTACATGCACAGAACCTTATTAAGGATATACATTGTAGTCTCTACCACGCATATATACCTGGAAACTAAGAGATAATTATGTTAAAATTCACCATTGACAAGATAATGTCACACATGATCCAATTGTATCTCCCTATAACTCTATTGAGTTAAGATGTGTTAGGAGGATTGAGATAAAAATGATATTCATATATCCATAAAGTATTCTTTGAATTCATCTAACAGGTACGTGCTACCTAGATTAGATCAAATTCATTTTATCTTCCTTCAAACTTTGGTTCTAAACCAAAATAATGAAATCTTTGAACATTTCAAAGGTTTCTTAGGTGAAGAGAAGAAATCTCATATCATACATAATTATCAATAAATATCACATATCCATAATGTTTACTATAATATATATGATCCACAAACATCAATATGTATGAGATCCTGAATACCTTGACATCTTACACCATTCTCAAAGAAGGGTGTATTGGACATTTTACTTTGAATACAATATTCATAAGTATGTACGTTTTGAAATTTTAGACATTCTAAAGTTTCATCTCTTACGAGTCTGTTGATCAAATCAACAAATAAATGTCCAAAGTTTGATGCCATATCATTGTTAACTGATCTTCATCCTCATATGGATCTTTTTAAGGTTTAATTTTAATATTAGAAATCTTAATGAACCGTTCATTAATTTTCTAATTTAGTAGAGTCCACTAGATACTAGATTACTATCTGAAATACATCCATCACAACCCTTTATGATAGGTTTATTCCAGAATTCATGTTTATTTTCCAACACATGGAAATAAACAATGAGTGTATTCTAATATTCAGGTCATAGAGACATTCTCCAAGACTAAGGGCTCTGATGAATCCACATTTCATCATCTTTATTCTACCATTTTGGCCTCAAAAACCCTAACAAATACGTGAAAATACCATTAATTCCAGCATCTTAGCATTCATGCATGTGGATGTAAATAGTGTATAAAATATTGTATTTAAAGCAAAAATTATAGAATAAATAAAAAAGAAAAAGAATAAAATATTGTAAATATTTTATGATCCGAAACCCCGAGACCTAGGCATCTCGATGAATAGGTCGACAAGGAATAAAGTAGGGGGAGAAAAGGGTCAAAATACAATAAAATCACCTTTTATTAGTCATTTTGGGACCCATTTTTGGTTCCACCTTTTATACTTCAAATAAAGAAACTTTGAACATGAAAGTTGTAGATAAATAAATAATAAAAAATACAAAATTGATTTCACTCAAAAATAATACACAGAGAAAAAGTATGATCTGAATAAAATTCCAAAATCCCAAGTTCCCAGACCTATATCTCATAAATAAAAACTCCAAATACATCAAACTCACCTTTAATTGTATATAGTTTAAAATAAGCTATTTAATGGCGGTGGTTTCGCATTTGGCGGAGCTACGGTTTGAAAGTTGAGTTTTGGACCCCTATTGTATACTTATACAGATTAAAATATTCATTTTATTATTTATTCATTATTTTCATGATTTTATATTTTTATAATTTTGTAAAATTTAATTTATAATTTATATGTTTATTAAAATCAGAATAAAAATACAAAATAAACATAAAATAAAATACTTGTATAGAGCATATATAGGTATAATACCTATATACATACCTACATAATTAATACTTTTATTTAAGCGTATAAAATATATCAGAAAAATAAAATAAAAATATATTTAAGTATACTAAAATATTTTATAAATTTATAAAATAATAAACAAGAATAAATGCATTAAATATAAAAATAAAAATAAAATATTAAAATATATAGATATTTATAAAGGCTATAAATGGCAACTTGTAATTATTAATCTCGAAAAAATAAATAAAATTCATAATAAAATAGTTTATAAAATAACAAATTTTTTATTAAATAACCAAAAATTAAATAAAACATTTACTATTTTAAATTAATTTTTCAAATCTTATTCAGGAGGTTTTTCCTGGTTGGTCCACGTGGACCAATCAGGTGGTCTGGACTGTTGACCGAGGGTCAACAGTCTGAACTTCCTCCTGTGCATCCGTCAGAGTTGAATTTTGACCCATGTTCTCGCTTTTTTCGAGGATAGCCCTTTCATCTTTTCGCCTATCGACCGTCACGACTTTTGATCCCCATTCATCGAGGATACATGCCCAAGGTTAATCTTGGGGCGTGGATCATCGATGTGTGCCTGCTTCCTCGTTCTTCTCGCCCTGTCCGTCAACTCTTCAAAATGCAACCCTCCTCTTCCATTCAAGATGGGAACCCCATTTTGTCACGATCTTCTCCCCCTTTCATGTGATTTGGCTACCTGGAGGTGACAGCTCCATATCTAGCCAACCAAGACGGAGTTTCGTTGCGGATTAGGGCGAGTTCCACCACCTCCGGCGAACCCCGCCGTCGAGGTATCTTCTACCTCAGGTTCTTCCCTTTGAGATGTTTATTTTCACCTTTTTCCTTGCCTCCTTTATTCACAGTAGTCTTAGGATTCGTTCCACACTCTTAGTTCCGCGTTTCAACCACTCAATCGCTCTCACGTACCCCCTCGTCAGAGCGCACCTCCGGCCACATCCTTTTCACCATTCTCCGCCATTTTTGCCCATTGCGGGGTTGGGGCATTTTGCCCCCGACTCCTTAACGTTTCTCGTGCAGGTCCTGAAGCCAACGCAACATCTGGGGCTCGTTTTGGGAGCGCGGTCGAGGTTCTCGGAGCTCGTGAGCTCTGCCGCCTCCGCCCGCCACCTCTGGCCCACGCCGGAGCTTTTTGGAGCCACCATCACCTTCGGAGGACCTGCAGGAGAGGATCTGGCCCTTTTGGAGCGTCATGGGACGCTGGAGAGGAGCGTCGCTGTGGGAGGAAGCCGGTGGAGCTTCTTCCCCATTCGTCGACGTTGCTTCCCCGTCGTCGGATCTTGAGTGCCAGCCCAGGCGAGCAGCTGTCGTCCGATTGCATCGTCCTCGACCATTGATCGCGGTTGAGATTATTTAATCGCAGCCGCTCGCGTGATGGGGTATCGTCGCCCCTAAAGCCGACACGTGGCGTTAAGTGACGCATCTCCCACCGTCTGATCGCGCCAACGCGAGGGTATTTTGCATATTTTCCCTCACCGTTTTTGTAATAACTATTTAGTACTTAAACTTTCGTAGGCAGTGTTAAACTTTTGTGGAATTTACGTAATAGCCCTTGGACATTTGGAGTTTTACATTTTGACCCCTGACAGGTCACATGCTTTCGCGCACGTGACTTGGAAATTTTGCAGTTCTACCCCAGGGCTTTTGCTTGTTTATCTTTAGTCACAAAACTTTTTATTGCAGTATAATTTTTTTTGAAAAAGTTGCATCTTAGCCCTTAATTTTTGGAAAATAGCATTTTGATCCCTCGCATGCGCGCGTGAGCTAGTACGTGTCCTGGGTAATTTTGCGGGGTAGGGCCTGTGGCTTCGTGTATTTTTAATTGGTCCAGAAAGTTTTAATATAGTTATATATTCTGTGTGGAAATTGCACTTGTGCCCTGCATGTTTTGCTTATTTACATATATGCCCATGCTAGTGGTGTAGTTTCTTGTTGTTGTATCTATTTATTGCATGCATATACAAATCTCTAAAAATCATCAAAAAAAATTACCTTAGGCTCATGTTGCCTTCTAGATTCACGCCATATTTTTGTGTTGCATTTTTATTACATTTTAATATTTATAAAAATTCAAAAACATGTGCTTTCATTACTGTTTGCATTAGAAAATCCATAAAAATTAGTAAAAGTTTTTGAAAAATTCCAAAAAAATTATATTTTGCGTATATTATCATATCTTAGTGTCAGACAAAAATCACTAAAAAATTCAAAGTAAAACTTATAAAAATTAGAAAACCTCTAAAAACTTCATAAAAATCTAAAAATTCAAGAAACATCCTAAAAATGCAAACTCAATTTCTCTGTTCTCTATAATTTATTCTCTTTGATTTAAAATTAATTTGAGTAATTTTGGATACTGTTTGTTATTTTTAATCCTCATTTTAATTTCGGCCAGTAGCTTAGTTCATGGTTTTCTAATATTTCGACTTCTAAAAATACCAAAAACATTCAGAAAAACCTCTAAAAATCATAAAAACATCATAAAATTATAAAAAAACCAAAAATATTTTATTTCCTAATTTTTGAGTATTTTTACTTATTTTTATAAATACTTCATCCCTCTCTTTCTTACTTTGTTTATATACTCTATTTATAGAAAAAGAAAATGAAAAAATATAAATTATAAAAAGAAAATACAAAATCAGAAAATTAAAAATAAAAATATAGAAATATAAAATCAAAAATTAAAATATATATATATATATAATTGAAGACCCACAAAAATCTGCATACTTGTAGACGCTTGATCACATATCACATTCTTGTGCACTTTCATTGCTTGATCTATCCTTCTTGCTCCCTGAGTTCGATACTCTACACATACTTGCACTATACACATCTATTGTAGAGTTATAATAAATTTGACTCCACAGTTGTTTCTCATTACTTGATTTATATTGTGGATTCATTATTGACTAATACGGGTTTAGTGAGTGGTCCCCACAGTGACTCTTGTCTCCGCCTTGTGTGAGATATTTAGACCCTTGCCAAACTCGTGTTATCAAATGGCGCCGTTGCCGGGGAGCAACAACATATAGATCATATTTTTAAGTGATTGTGATTGTTTGTATATATTATTGCTTTACTTGATCTCTCCAATTTTGATATACATTGTTGAACTATTTGACCACTTTCTTTCTTGTTTTCTTGCGAGGGACCATTGACCGAGGAGGGTCGCCTAGGGGATCCTGAGCAACCTTGGGAGGCGGAGTCGACTATTCTACCCTAGCCGGCAGGAGAGAGCAGGAGGATTTGAGAGAGAGAGAGAGGATAGTTAGTGATTTATTTTTTTGAGAGAGAGACATTCAAATAATTTGTAATAATACAGGTACATTTGGACTTGGACACTCGGTCCTAACTTCCAAGTGTTTGTACACTTGGGGGCTCACAACGGTTTTCATCGGTTTTTCACCGCTTGTCATTTTCCGGATTTGTTTTCCCGTCTTTACATTTTGTGGAATGAGCCCTTAGTTTTTAGGCTTTCTTGATCATGTAGTCTAAGGCCAAACACCTAACAACCTTTGCATGCACCTATAGATTTATCGTTTGGACTTAGAAAAAATTAATTATTAAACATATAAAATCGAAACCCTCGCACCGCGAGAGTCTCCATACAGTGCTGGCAGGACCCATTGTGGTGGGCACCGAGGAGATTCCAAGACCGGACTTCTAGGTTTCATTTTGTGTGTTTAGCATTTGGTTCTTCACACTAGCAACTGCCTGCTTAGGACGATTTCCGTGTGCATATCGGCATATAGCATAGGTTTATAAATTCTTGTTTTGCATCCCGCATGGAGAGAGTTGGGAAGCACTATAAGTCTTCTATCTGAGCATCCATCATTTAGGCACTAAGGTGAGATTTCCATCTTAGTGCCAACTTGCATTGACTTTTCCGACTATCTTCCCATATTTTTGGATCAAATAGGAATCAAAGAAAAAATACAAAAATGTTAGGCGCTTGTATTGAATTGACTCAAAGCAAGTGATAACACCAAAAAAATTAAAAAAGGGACTGCTAAAGAAAATTTGACCCAAATAAAATTGGCTAATTGGACACATTGCTTGGGGTGAGCAAAACCTTCATTTGTATTCAGGTTGCATGGGAAGGTCTCCTTCTAAGTGAGAGAGCGGCTTCGTAAGGATTAGAGCCTAAAACCCAGTTTGTGGCTGCCTTGTGTATCGCCTGGATTTTCGAAGTTGTCCGAAGTATCGAGCCTAGGCCACGCCTTCACAGGGGTGTCTGTCTCATCGTCTTGCGTCCGAGTAGGTTCTTGCACGCTCATGGGTGATTCCGTTGCGAGCGAGATCTGAAGTATCGGCTTCACCTATCGGATTCCTCCCTCTATTTCTTTGGCTGAGTAGGGATCCATGAAGGGTTACAAGGACCTCAAAAAGTGCATACTACAGGTTACACGGTAGGAGGACAAGTACGGGATTCTTTTCTGGCAGTACTCTCTCTCCTATAGGTGTAGAGCTCTAAGGACTCGTTCAAAGATTAATTGCCTGAATTCAATCTAAAAACTACAAAGATAATAGCCGATCCTTTACGGCTTCACGAGTTGAGTTTGTGAACCCCTTGTATTGTGTTTGATTGACTAGTTGAATTTAGGTCAAGATCAAAAACACTGCATAATTGTGCACAATTTTGCCCCCCCCCTCTTTCTTCACTTCTCAAAATCTTGCTCTTCTCAAATAATCACGATGATGGGAAGGAGATCTCTTAGGCCGTCTCTGACGGCACTACAGCACTCCTCCCTATTCATCTAGGACAGCTTCGGGGAGTCTAGACCCACTCTCCGAACCTGAGTTCACTTCCACCCTATTCCCCCTCGACCATCCTTCTTCCTCCATCAATCCAGTAGTTTCATATTTTAGTGCAACACAGAGCTCAGAACATTTGACAGCAGCACCTGAGATGGGTTTTTTTGCCTTTTCAGAGAATCCAGAAACGGCAGACAGAGGAGAACACCCAGATGAGCAGGAATACCCTCCATTCTTATATGATCAAGCTGCCATCAACAATTCACTATTAGCCTCCCTGGAGACCATACAGAGATAGATCAGAGACCATGGAGTATTCATGGGTGATATCATGAGAGAGCTGGCACAGATGCGAGAGGACAGAGATGACAGACCTGAGGGTGGTGGTAGAGACATACCAGAAGCCGCAGGCGGAGGAGGAGACCCCAACCAGGAGAGGCCGCCATAGATGACCATGAGGCAGTTGCACAACCCAACCGCAACCCTCACTCATCGATGGATCCAGCTTCCTCCCATCGTCGAGAATTTTGAGCTTCGCTCGCAGACCATTCAGTTATTGCCCGAGTTTCATGGACTAGCCACCGAGGAACCTCATCTCCATCTGCAGGAGTTCAAGATGATTTGCAGCACTGTCCATGACAGATTCGTGGACGAGGACACGATCAAAATGATTGCCTTCCCATTCTCCTTAGCTGACAGAGCAGCCAGCTGGCTGAAACACCATGGGAGGTACGTCACATCTTGGGCACAACTCCGGACCACATACTTGAACAAGTATTATCCTCTCGGCTGGACGAATGCAGCACGAGCTATGATCAGCAATTTCACAATGATCCCAAATGAACAATTCCATGAGGCTTGGGATCGCTTCAGAGACCTCATTGACCGGTGTCCGCATCATGAGATATCAAAGCCCAACTTGGTCCAGAGTTTCTTATGTGGGCTAACACCGGAGCTGCAGGGCTTGTAAATGCCTCTTGTAGTGGGTCCTACATTTTCAAGGGTGAAGACGACGTTTGGGCCATCTATGAAGGGATGGCAGAAAACTCTACAGTCATGGCCGAGGCCAGAGTCTACACACAGCAAAAGCCCTCCCCCCCAAGGAGCAGAAACATTTTAGAGGATCGCCCGCATCGATGCTGGACCTCCGTCAGCAGCCGCAGCTCAAGTCGAATCTGCAGCAGCCGACATGGGAATAATTAGTGAGAAGTTGGATCGCCTCGAGATCCTCGAGAAGAAGTAGAGTCAGAGTCTTGCCCAGATGGACCTTATTACGAAGAACATGAGTGACCTGAAGACGCAGATTCTTTGCATCCAGGAGGCACAGATGTCTACTCAGCAGCCTCCCAGGTTACGAGCTGATCCCAGCAGTAGCAGCTCAACCCATCCCTCTGCCTCACACCGCCAGGTCAACCACATGCAGGCAGAGCCGGTCCAGCAGCTACAGTATTACCCGTCGCAGCTACCATCTCAGGACACTCAGATGGTGGTCTATCAGCCTGATCAGCCACTGGCAGTTCTACCTCCACTATCCTTCGAGCCGGAGCCATTAATGAAAGTCAATGTGATATGGTATGATCGGTACCCACAGCCAGTCGGAATTTGCTGTGATCATCCCGGATTCCGCTGGACCACCGGAGGGACCTCTTCCCAACAGCAGCCTCCAGCTCAGGGCCATCAGAACAGCCAGCAACACCAGCAGCAGCCCCAGTATGCCCACCAGCAGTACCAGCATGGTCCTCGTCCCACCTATCAGGGACAATAGTGGAGGCAGCGTCAGTAGCCTCACCAGACATACTCCCAGCCATCCCAGCATTATTCTCAGCAACAACCTCATTTCCAACAGGGGAACACATCCGGTTCTCAGGCACCAGCATTTGAGAACCCAGCGCTCGATGACCTCGCTCACTTGCTCTCTGAACAGCAAGCATCCTTCCGGCGGGAAATGGATGAGTTCCGACAGGAGATGAGGGATATCATCAAGGGCAAGGCCGCAATACCTGCACATATCAAGCCTAATCCGAACAATTTAAAGAGGAATTCTGAGCAGGTACAGTTTACAAAGGATACTTCTCCTAGTGATTATTTGAGTGACATGTCTTCTTTGTATGATGCTGATTTCGTAACTACTAGGAGCGGTAGGATGCCAGCCGACGGCACCTCATCTGAGCGACAACTGCATGAGGAACCACGAGCGCCAGATGAGCAGAGTAGCGATGCTGATGCCGCTGATGATGATGTTGAGGACGGTGGTGCTGATGCCACCAAGGATGGAGATCTAGATGATGGTATTGAGGCCGACGTGATTCCAAATAGAGACGGTGGTGCTGATGCCACCATTTTTGATGCAGAGCCAGAGCGCGGTGCTGATATCGTGAAGTCAGATGCCGTTGGTGGTAATGAGGCCACCACTTCTACTTTTGTTGAACTCCCACATATAGTGTTGCCACCTTTTGTATCTCAGGATTGTGTTAACAAAAAGAACAAAAAAATGAATAAAGGAAGGTTTCTGTATCCACCTTGAGTCCATATGTGTTGCATGACGATCATTGTATGGATTCTATTCCCTCACAGGTACAGGAACCTATTCCTAGTCCTCCATCTGAGGAGGCCCGTTCAATCCACTTCCCTAAAGCACTCCGCTTGGCGAAGGGGAATAAAAGAGAAAATCCAAAAAAGACTCAACAGGTAGAGTTCAACAACCAGATGATTGATAGATTCCAGATCCAGCTGACTCTACAGGAGGCACTTGAGCACATCCCCCTCTTCCAAAAGAACTTGAGAGAGAAGACTACAATCCGCAAGAAAAGGAGGAACCACAGAGATCAGATCCATGTGCTCACCCATTCTACTTGTTGCACCATTCAGAACCGATTGCCAGCCAAGAGACCTGATGCAGGAGTTCCCTATGTCAGATGCGAGATTCAGGAGCAGTGGTTCGATCGTACTCTATTAGACAGTGAATCTTCGATCAACCTCCTTCCGGCAGCCTTACTCGACCAATTCGAGTTGGTCCGCTTCTTTGGAGCAGGACGGTCCTTCAGTTCACTGATAGGTTGACTAAGCGGCCGAAGGGGTTGTTGAGTGACATGGTCGTTACTATTCAGGGACTGAAATTCCCCGTGGACTTTGTTGTATTGGACATGGAGATCCCTGAATCGGTAACAGATGTCCCTATCATACTTGGACGCCCATTCTTGGCCACTGCCAAGGCGGTTACCGATCAGAATAATGGGAAGGTGCACTTTCGCATCGACGGTGAGAGTATACAAATAGAGACGATCGATGAGACCAGAGCGAGAGAATTAGCATGCTCAGAGCAGTCCAACGATATCGAGCAGCTGACAGAGGCTGAGCGAGACATCCACCAGGAGTGTGATTTTGTGATGACAGATGATGAATCCATTTGGACAGATCCAGTAGCACAGACCCTCGCCTTGCCTGCAGATTCACTCTATTTACAGCTTATGGCAGTTGAGAGCCTGGAGAGCACACCCCTGGACGAGGATACCATCGAGGCTGACAGTTCGGTGATGAGTGGTGACGTAGAATTTCATTCTTGCTCTTCTACCTCAGATCCCTCATATTCAGACATCGATTGGGATGATTTTGATAACTATTTACCGTGTCTGATTCCTTCTGAGCCGACAGCCAAGACGGAGTGCGAGCCAGTACAGTTTATTGATGATTCAGCAGGGTTCCCTTCGTCAGTATCTCATGATTGGCGAGAGTTCTCACATGCAGACCCGGTAGCCTTCACACAGACATATCAAAAGCCAGATCTGCCACATCCCAGTGGTCCAGAATTAAAACCCTTGCCGCAGTCACTGAAGTATAGATTCCTTGCGGGTGAGCCAGATATGCACCCAGTCATTATCTCAGCAGGTTTGACTAGAGAACAAGAATCTCGTCTGATGGAGGTTCTTGAAAGAAACCGCAAGGCATAGGATGGAGTATAGCTGATCTTTAGGGGATTAGTCCGGCTCTTTGCTCCCACCACATCTATCTTGAGGAGGACGCTAGTCCTTCGCGTAAGTTCCAGCGACGGCTGAACCCGGATCTTCGAGATGTGGTCATGAAACAAATATCGAAGTGGTGGAGCGTCGATTTTATCTACCCCATCTCCGACTCCAAGTGGGTTAGTCCATAACATGTGGTAACCAAGAAGACGGGTATCACTACAGTTGTGAGTGAGTCTAGAGAGGAGATAGCTACCCGGGTACCCACTTCTTGGAGGGTCTGTGTGGACTACAGACGAATGAATCAGGCCACCAAGAAGGATCATTTCCCACTGCCATTCATTGATCAAATTATCGAGAGGCTAGCTAGGAAGAGTCATTACTGTTTTCTTGACGGGTACTCCGATTACAATCAAGTGGCCATTGCGCCCGAAGACCAGGAGAAAACGACATTTACCTATCCGTTTGGGACTTATGCTTTCAGACGGATGCCCTTTGGGCTATGTAACGCCCCCGTGACATTCCAAAGGTGCATGTTGTCCATTTTCTCGGACATGGTGGTGACTATTTAGAGGTCTTCATGGATGACTTCTCGGTCTATGGCGATGGATTTGATGCTTGTCTTGAATGCCTAGACCGTGTGCTTCAGCGCTACATAGAGGTCAACCTTGTCTTGTCTTGGGAGAAGAGTCACTTCATGGTGACTCAAGGGATGGTCCTTGGCCATATCATCTCCAACAGGGGCATGGAGGTTGATCCGGCTAAGGTGGATATCATTAGAAAACTCAATCCACTATCGAATTTGCGTCAATTGCGGTCTTTTCTGGGGCATGTTGGTTTCTACCGACGGTTTATTCAGGACTTCAGTCGTATTGCCCGACCGCTTACTGATTTGCTGACAAAAGACACTGAGTTTCTTGTAGATGATAAGTGTCTTGCATCTTTTGAGACTCTTAAGAATATGGTTGTCACGGCTCCTGTCCTTCAGCCACCCGATTGGTCTCTCCCATTCGAGATCATGACGGATGCTTCTGATTTTGCCATAGGGGCTGTGCTTGGACAGAGGAGGGATGGATTGTCGTATGCCATTCACTACACCAGCTGGACTTTGGATGCCGCTTAGCGGAATTATACTATGACAGAGAAGGAGATGTTGGTCGTAGTCTTTGCTTTGGATAAGTATCGATCATATATTCTCGGATCTAGAGTGACTATATTTACAGATCACACCGCCATCCGGTATCTCATAGCCAAGAAGGATGCCAAAGCTCGCCTTACCAGATGGATCCTTCTGCTCTAGGAGTTTGATATTGAGATTAAGGATAAGCCTGGAGTTAAGAATGTGGTGGCAGATCACCTATCCCGCTTAGAGAACCTTGAGGAATCTGAACCCAGCGCACCTATCACAGAGACATTTCCAGATGAGGCAATTTTGGCTATCACCTTGATCCCATGGTATGCTGACCTCGTAAACTATCTTGTCGCCAAGAAGGTTCCACAGGGTTAGCCCAGGCAAAAACTTGAGACCTTCCTGGCGAAGGCCAAGTTTTACCATTGGGAGGATCCCGTCCTTTATCATGAAGGAGGGGATAGCATCTGGAGGAGGTGCATTCCTCAAGAAGAGTAGCAGATCGTCCTCACCTACTGCCACAAGCTTGAGGCAGGAGGACATCATTCTGGGAGACGGACAGCACAAAATGTGCTCCTATCCGGCCTTTGGTGGCCTACTCTCTTCAAGGATTCAGATGAATTCGTGAAGAGATGTACTAACTGTCAAAAAATGGGTACTTGTGGACAGAGAGACATGATGCCCATGCAGCCCATTCACTTTTGTGAGGTTTTTGATGCATGGGAGATTAATTTCATGGGCCCATTTCCTAAGAGTCAGGGATTTGAGCACATTTTGCTCGCTGTGGATTATGTCAGTCGATGGGTTGAGGTCATCCCTGCCCGAGCCGCAGATGCTAAGACCGTGTGTCGATTTTTGAGGAAAAATATCATATCACAGTTCGGGGTACCTGGAGTTATGATTTCAGACGGGAGGTCTCATTTCATTAATGATAAAGTTAGGGCCCTTGCAGACAAGTTCGGCATTGACCATCGTGTTGCCACGCCGTATCACCCTCAGACTAATGGTCTGGCCGAAGTATCGAATAGAGAGATCAAGACTATCTTACAGAAGGTTGTCCGCCCAGACCAAAAGGATTGGTCACAACTTTTGGACTCGGTCTTGTGGGCCTATCAAACTTCCTTCAAGACACCATTAGGGACATCTCTCTTTCGTCTCGTCTATGGCAAGTTGTGCCATCTGCCAGTGGAAATCAAGCATAAGTCACTTTGGGCAGTTACTGAGTTATTATTGGATCCTGAGAGTATAGGAGAATAGAGGAAAGCAGAGTTGGCATCCCTGGAGGAGTTGAGAGATACAGCCTTTTCTAGCAGCCTACAGTATAAGGAAAAAGTGAAGACATGGCATGATTCCCATATCAGCCATGAACAGTTTGAGCCCGATCAGCGTGTATGGTTGTTTTATTCCAGGCTGAAGTTATTTCCAGGGAAACTACAAAGTAAGTGGAAAGGTCCATATGTGGTCAAGAAGGTACATGACAATTGTAGCATTGATATATCCGAGCTGTCATCTTCCTATACCTTTCGTGTTAACGGTCAGGGCCTGAAGCTATATCTAGACCATGATCCGTCGACCGTTGGCGTTGCCCCCATCCTTCTGGTATGAGATGTGTTCTTCGACTCGGATCATTTGCATCTCATACATGGTTATCACTTCCATCTTTCGCTGTATAGATCCATCTGTCCATATCATTCTTTCATTCTTCCATCCATTGATATCTTTTCTTCTTTTCTTCTTTTCCTTTTCTATCCTCTGTATCTATCAAAAAGGTATCGCC
Source organism: Ottelia alismoides (assembly GCA_037367405.1). Lineage (NCBI taxonomy): Eukaryota > Viridiplantae > Streptophyta > Magnoliopsida > Alismatales > Hydrocharitaceae > Ottelia > Ottelia alismoides. Next base: position 58,256 of record JAZKJV010007167.1, read on the forward strand.
CCTTGTAGACAGTTTTCTATACTTAGGACATACTTTGTCTTAAGTATAGGGGGGTGTGCACCCCGAGTTGTTCTATTCTTTTCGATCCTCTCCATTGTCTCCTCTTCTTGTCTATACTTAGGGGTATGAGACAGTCTGAGTACGATCTGTTCATTTCCACCCTTGACCCTCCCTGCTTTGTGTACAGGCTGCTATACTTAGGATTATTTAATCCTAAGTATAGGGGGACGGTCGACTTCTCATTCGTTTATTCATCTCTTATCCGTTTATTCTTTAGACTTTTTCTATACTTAGTACGAGTTATGTCTTCTCTTTTCTCTTCGATCTATGAGGACATAGCTCAAGCTAAGTATAGGGGGTTGTATATACTATGTATATACTTTAGCCATAACTCGTACTTTCGTATTTTTTTCTAATAATATGGCTAATAATTCTTCAAAATTCATTAAAAATACTTAATAAAAAGATGTGATTATTCCTCAAATACGTTTTGTATGTACTGATTAATAAATCAGGTGAACATGTTTTTTTGCAAAATATTTGAAAAATGGTTTGAAAATCTTTGTGAAAAATCTTTTGAAAACTATTTTGAAAACGTTTTGTTACATGTTTTCATCCTTTGTAAAAACATTTTGATTGTAAAAATTATTTTCTTTGTGTGAAATAAAATGTTTGAAAAATGATTTGCAAATGGTTTGAAAAATGTTTGCAAAAATATTTTGAAAAATCTACACATAATTTTTGGGAAACCTTTGCAAAATTATTTTCAAATGTGTGTACATGTTCGTAAAAACTGTTTATAAAAATTATTTTGGACTATAGTTTTCAAAAATTGTTTGAAAACCTATGTCAAATAAGTTTGATGAATACATACATCTCACCAAAAATTCACTATATATATTTATAAAATTGACTACTTACCCTTGTAAATTCTTAAAATCCACTTCTTGTAAATATAAGATGCATCCCCGTGTAAATATTTGTACCTAATTTTTAGCCAAAACCTTTAGTTTTCAAAAATCCCAAAAACATTTGCAAAATTAAATTACCAAAAACATTTGAAAAAACTTTTTGAAAAAAATGCATATGCATCATCTTTTCAAAAATCCATAAAAAAAGTTCAAAACCTTTGAAAATTGCATCACAAAAATATTTTCTGCATAGCATTTACATGTCATGAGCATTTTTCGGATTGAATTTGATAGTTGAACGAGTCTAAGTAAATCCGAAGATTGGAGATTGGTTGGACCTTAAATCTACCTAATTAACAGGAACCTTATAGGAGCTGGAATTGAGGTACTTCAGGTCTAGTTGACTTAATTCTTTGAGGATCACGAGACTTGGTTCAATGGATTCTTGATTGCCTAAGTAGAGTATTTCGGAGCACACGCATGACTCTTGTTGATAATGACCTAACTTGGACACCTGCACCTTTCACGTGGCTCAACTCAGTTGGAGTGGTGGGGAGGTTGGATTTGCCGGTATGAGACGCACATAGGTGGAAACACTTGTCCTCTTCTAGGGAGGGAAGTGCATCCCAACCCGTCTAGTGATGATGAGTTTTGAGGATAGGATATCGTGGGTTGCAATAAAGCTTCAAAAGAAGGATAGTCTACTGGCTCAAGAGGAAAAACTCCCTATGTAAATGCTGCTGCATATAGTATTTGAAAAAAAAAAAGTGGGCAGGCCTGTACAAAAATAAAAATGCATGCCGGCGTGTACATATGTGTAAAGTCAAATAAGCAAGCTTGAGCTTCAAAGTCAAATCATGTGAGCCTGCAGCTGGATGACTTGACTACACTGGTCTTGCATCCTAGGATAGGTAGCTACACTGGCACCCGTCCATTCTTCTCTTAACCCCCTCCTCTTGAGCTGGTTGCCACTTGAACTTAGAAGGGAATACCCTGCTCCTTGAGGAATGAGTTGTTGGATTGGGGAATCAATGGGTTGTCAAACTGGAGAAGTCGGTCTCTTTGTCATTTCAGTTGGGGAGAGCCACCATCACTTACATTGTACGAGTCAGATTTGTGTATGAGTTGAAATATTTTTGACCTGGCTATTGAGGAGACTTGAACAGAGTATTGGGATTCTCAGGGACTGTTGGATTTCAAATTCAGCTCTCATTAAGGTTCCAATCGCACTAAAATTCCAAAGGTCTGACTTAAGCTCCAAACTTTGATTTTGTGAAGACAAGTTTGATAATTAAATTTAATCCACCTTCTTCTTTTTCTTTTCTTTTCTTCTGCGCTTATTGCATAAGTGTTTGCTAGGGACTAGCAAAGGTAAAGTATAGGGGGATGATGAATCCACATTTCATCATCTTTATTCTATCATTTTGGCCTCAAAAACCCTAGCAAATACGTGAAAATACCATTAATTCCAGCATCTTAGCATTCATGCATGTGCATGTAAATAGTGTATAAAATGCTGTATTTAAAGCCAAAATTATAGAATAAATAAAAGAAAAGAAAAAGAATAAAATATTGTAAATATTTTATGACCCGAAACCCCGAGACCTAGGCATCTCGATGAATAGGTCGACAAGGAATAAAGTAGGGGGAGATAAGGGTCAAAATATAATAAAAATCACCTTTTATTAGTCATTTTGGAACCTATTTTTGGTTCCACCTTTTATACTTCAAATAAAGAAACTTTGAACATGAAAGTTGTAGATAAGTAAATAAACGAAAAATACAAAATTGATTTCACTCATAAAATAATACACAGAGAAAAAGTTATGATTTGAATAAAATTCTAAAATCCCAACTTCCCAGACCTGTATCTCGCAAATAAAAACTCCAAATGCATCAAACTCACCTTTAATTGTATATAGTTTAAAATAAGCTATTTAATGGCGGTGGTTTCGCATTTGGCGGAGCTACGGTTTGAAAGTTGAGTTTTGGACTCCTATTGTATACTTATACAGATTAAAATATTCATTTCATTATTTATTCATTATATTCATGATTTTATATTTTTTTAATTTTGTAAATATTATTTATAATTTAGATGTATATTAAAATCAGAACAAAAACACAAAATAAACATAAAATAAAATACTTGTATAGAGCATACATAGGTATAATACCTGTATACATACCTACATAATTAAAAGTTTTATTTTATTAAGTGTATAAAATATATCATAAAAATAAAATAAAATATATATTTAAGTATATTAAAATATTTTATAAATTTATAAAATAATAAACAAAAATAAATGACTCAAATATATAAAATAAAAATAAATTATTAAAATATATAGAATATATATACCTATAAAGGCTATAAATGGCAACTTGTAATTATTAATCTCGAAAAAAATAAATAAAATTCATAATAAAATAGTTTATAAAATAACAAATTTTTTAATTAAATAACCAAAAATTAAATAAGTCATTTACTATTTTAAATTAATTTTTCAAATCTTTTTCAGGAGGTTTTTCCTGGGTGGTCCACGTGGACCAACCAGGTGGTCTGGACCGTTGACCGAGGGTCAATAGTCTGACCTTCCTCCTGTGCATCTGTCAGAGTTGAATTTTGACCCATGTTCTCGCTTTTTTCGAGGATAGCCCTTTCATCTTTTCGCCTATCGACCTTCACGACTTTTGATCCCCATTCATCGAGGATACACGCCCAAGGTTAATCTTGGGGCGTGGATCATCGATGCGTGCCTGCTTCCTCGTTCTTCTCGCTCTGTCCGTCAACTCTTCAAAATGCAACCCTCCTCTTCCATTCAAGATGGGAACCCCATTTTGTCCCGATCTTCTCCCCTTTTCGTGTGCTTTGGCTACCTGGAGGTGACAGCTCCAGATCTAGCCAACCAAGGTGGAGTTTCGTCGCGGATTAGGGAGAGTTCCACCACCTCCGGCGAACCCCGTCGTCGAGGTATCTTCTACCTCAGGTTCTTCCCTTTGAGGTGTTTATTTTCCCCTTTTTCCTTACCTCCTTTATTCACAGTAGTCATAGGATTCGTTCCACACTCTTAGTTCCGTGTTTCGACCACTCAATCGCTCTCACGTACCCCCTCGCTGGAGCGTACCTCCGGCCACATCCTATTCGCCGTTCTCCACCGTTTTCGCCCATTGCGGGGTTGGAGCATTTTACCCCCGACTCCTTAACTTTTCTCTTGCAGGTCCTGAAGCCAACGCAGCATCTGGGGCTCGTTTTGGGAGCGCGGTCGAGGTTCTCGGAGCTCGCGAGCTCTGCCGCCTCCGCCCACCACCTCCGGCCCACGTCGGAGCTTTTTGGAGCCGTCATCACCTCGGTAGGACCTGCAGGAGAGAATCTGGCCCTTTTGGAGCATCAAGGGACGTCGGAGAGGAGCGTCGCAACGGAAGGAAGTTCGCTCCGGCGGAGCTTCTTCCCCGTTCGTCAACGTTGCTTCCCCGCCGTCAGATCTGGAGTGCCAGCCCAGGCGAGCAGCTGTCGTCCGATTGCATCGTCCTCGGTCGTTGATCGCGGCTAAGATTATCTAATCGCAGCCGCTCGCGTGATGGGGAATCGTCGCCCCCGAAGCCAACACGTGGCGTTAAGTGACGCATCTCCCACCGTCCGATCGCGCCAATGCAAGGGTATTTTTCATATTTTCCCTCGTTGTTTTTGTAACAACTATTTAGTACTTAAACTTTCGTAGGCAGTATTAAACTTTTGTGGAATTTGCGTAACAGTCCCTGAACGTTAGGAGTTTTACATTTTGACCCTTGCGAGGTCACGTGCTTTCGTGCACGTGACTTGGCAATTTTGCAGTTCTACCCCAGGGCTTTTGCTTGTTTATCTTTAGTCACAAAACTTTTTATTGCAGTATATTTTTTTGTAAAAGTTGCATCTTAGCCCTTAAGTTTTGGAAAATAGCATTTTGATCCCTCGCATGCGCGCGTGATCTAGCACGTGTCCTGGGTAATTTTGCGAGGTAGGGCCTGCAGCTTTGTGTATTTTTAATTGGTCCAGAAAGTTTTAATATAGTTATATTTTTTGTGTGGAAATTGCACTCGTGCCCTGGATGTTTTGCTTATTTACATATATGCCCTTGCTAGTGGTGTAGTTTCTTGTTGTTGTATCTATTTATTGCATGCGTCTACAAATCTCTAAAAATCATCAAAAAAAATTACTTTAGGCTCATGTTGCCTTGTAGATTCACGCTATATTTTTGTGTTGCATTTTTATTGCATTTTAATTTTTTTAAAAATTCAAAAACATGTGTTTTCAATACTGTTTGCATTAGAAAATCCATAAAATTAGTAAAAGCTTTTAAAAAATTCCAAAAAAAAATATATTTGCGTATCTTATCATATTTTAGTGTCAAACCAAAAATCTCCAAAAAGATCAAAGTAAAACTCCTAAAAATTAGAAAACCTCTAAAAACTTCATTAAAATCTAAAAAATTCAAGAAAAATCCTAAAAATGCAAACTCAGTTTCTGTGTTTTTTCTAATTTATTCTCTTTGATTTAAAATTAATTTGAGGAATTTTGGATACTGTTTGTTATTTTTAATCCTCATTTTAATTTCGGCCAGTAGCTTAGTTCATGGTTTTCTAGTATTTCGACTTCTAAAAATACCAAAAACATTCAGAAAAACCTCTAAAAATCATAAAAACATCATAAAATTATAAAAAGACCAAAAATATTTTATTTCCTGATTTTTGAATATTTTTACTTATTTTTTAAATACTTCATCCCTCTCTTTCTTACTTTGTTTATGTACTCTATTTATAGAAGAAGAAAATAAAAAAATATAAATTATAAAAAAAATCAGAAAATTAAAAATCAAAATATAAAAATATAAAATCAAAAATTAAAAAATATATAATTGAAGGCCCACAAAAATCTGCATACTTGTAGATGCTTGATCACATATCACATTCTTGTGCACTTTCATTACTTGATTTATCCTTCTTGCTCCCTGAGTTCGACACTCTACACATACTTGCACTATACACACCTATTGTAGAGTTATAATAAATTTGACTCCACAGTTGTTTCTCATTACTTGATTTATATTGTGGGTTCATTGTTGACTAATACGGGTTTAGTGAGTGGTCCCCGCAGCGACTCTTGTCTCCGCCTTGTGTGAGATATTTAGACCCTTACCAAACCCGTGTTATCAGGCTCCCACTGAAATAATGAAGTCTGTATATCCAATAGAGATTGTTGCAACAATTGCGTCAATATCCATGTAGATGACTATTAAACCTGAAGATCAAATTCCAGGCTTCTAAAACATATGCAACCCATTACAAGTGTTGTTAGAAGATTGAGATACAATTAATAGACTTCGATCTTATCAAATAAGAAAGTCAATATTAGTGATTTATGTAGATTATTTTGATGCTCTATCCGATTCCTTCTCTAAGGATTCTAGATACTTGATAATCATACCATCAACACATCAACTTATTACAGTATTGGCATTTATCCAACTATTTGGATGTCATATGGAAGTCATAGAAGTATGGTCAACTCTTTGACTTTACTTCTCACATGGGTTAGACCCGTGCTTCCACTACACTCTCTTCATCTATAAACAACCATTGTTCAAGACAAAGAATCTCTTATGTTGATTTCAAAAGATTTCCAATATAAGAGCACTTCAACATTTATACATGCTTCATTCAATTCATACAATATGAATATTGTGAAGCAACATGAATGACTAGAGTATAGGTAGTAGAATGATGACACTCATCGTATCTACATCCATCTAGACTCTTAAGGCATTGGTTCAGGTAGGTATTCAAAAATTATGAATACATCATCTCTTATAGAGCCACCATTCTGCATGATGCAGTGAACCATGTCATTCATGATAAATATCAAGAGCACATATGTATGCCATAACATCTTCTTAGATATTTTTAAGGATTATTTGACAATTGTGATCATCATCAACATGTCACTTCCAAAGTACATCCGATGAGAGATCAAGATTATATAGACATACAAACCCTAGGGTTGTAGTCCTATTATCTATTTAATTGTCATTCCTCATTCATATGAGGAAACTTGCACATTGCAACCACATACATTATGTGTTCAACTGCAAGTACAATATCTTGATCAATGATCCAATCCATGATATTATACTGATTATTATTGAGTATAGCTTTGAGTGGTTTAATGAAGGATTATCTGAAATAAGAAATTTGCATAAGTGTATATATTATATATACATATTTTACTTTGATTTAGGAATTTTTATATCAAAGTTGTCTTGCCTTGTCAACATAAAAGTTCATCCCCGTAATCACTTTCAATGTAAGAGATATACTTACCATTATATCTCAGCAAGATCTGCGATCTCCTTCCTTATCTTTGTTATATCCCAATAATATGAGAACCTGTAACTCAAATAAAAAGAAGCGGGAACACATTCTGCCTTGCAAGTCCAACTTGCATCTCCCAATTCGGTCTTTAACACCCGGGCCCACTACCCCTAAGACAATATTGACCCGTCATTAATTGAACCAACCGTCAATAGGAATAGAACTAACTATACGCAATCCAATATTGCCCCAATAATATGAGTACACGATATTAGGGTCACTACGTACATGGCCTTACTCTTTCGAGAAGCAAAGAGCCCGATCCAGATGCGCTTGCATACAAGAGCTGTCACTTCGGACAGGTGTCTCCTGCATACAATCCCTGACGACGGAACCCTTCGTCTTGATGGGATACCATGGATGTCACTTATGTGATCCTCCATATCACTTTCAAATTCTAATTAATTATAATGAATCATATTGACATAATTAATTCTTCCAAGGGAAGTAACATGTCTATTAAAAACAGAATGTTTAATTTTTAATTAGATTCCAATTAATCTAATAATATTAAATTAATGGTCTAATTAATATCCAACAAACAATCTATATTGTTACTTGAATTATGGTATTATATCAAATACGTATTATTTCAAATTTTAATAATTAGAAATAGATTATGATTTCTTAAGCATTATACCAACCCTACCCGTTGTCATATCCAGTACCGACGGGAGTGGGATAGACCACACACGGTGCAAGTTTCTGCCCCAACACTCCCCGACTAGACACCATATCCGCCTCGGGATAGGATAATGCAAAATAGATCACTTTGTACTTGAGGTGATCATCAGTTTTTCAACCAAAATTATACTATATAATAATAATCAAAAAATTTTATTAATATTGTAATGAGATTTTCTAAATAAATCCCAAATCATATTCAAGCAACATGTTTGTTGGAATGTAGATCATGTAGATCATGTAACCAATTTTGAGATATAGATCACATCTAATCAATTATTAGTTAAAGCAATGTCATTTATAAAAATAATTATCATCAAATATTTCACAAATATTTATGCACAATTATTCCAGGAAATTAACCCATTTAATTTCATTAAATTAATTAAATGACAATCACTAGATTCTTGATTAGGAAAGTATTTCCAGCAGTGACCCTCACTTACTAAAAATACCATATCTCAATCAAGTTAAATACAAATTAAGCAAAATAAGTTTCTAGTGTTTGCTAATTTGGTTTACAATAGAACCTAAGTGATTTTCATACATTTCAAGGCATTTCAAATCCGCAATTAACTTCTTAATTACGTTAAGATTCGCAATCCTCGAAATTGTAGATACATGTTCACTAAAATGATCATATCTCGAGCATACAGAATCCAAATTACGTAAACTCAGATCCTATGGTTTCCTTATTTAATAGGAAACAAAAGACAATTATTATTTTCTTGTTTAAACAATTTAAACAGAGCTGAAAATAATCTCAGAACAGAGATGCGAAAATAAATTACGAGAAAACTTTCGCAAACCCTAACGAACCCAAGTCGTCCTAGGTTAATGGATCGCATCCAAAACCTTCAACCTGAGGTTCTGATACCACTTGAAGGATATGGTGAGATCCTTAAGAGTATCACAGAAGCGTGAAGATCGCGTCGTATGCGATTGGGAGCGACTAGTCGTACTAGTTGCTCGATGCGACAGAAATTAAAATTTTTCATGTGACGAAACCACATGATCCAAGAATACTTTTCGGATAATTTTGTCTAAAACACAAACAATTAATAGGACTACCTCTTGAAGCATGGTTGCGACGGAGTCTCTAAACGAAGCATGTTTTCTTAGTTGTAAAAAAGAAGAGCAAGGGGTGCCTCTCTTTTTATAATATTTTGGGATACATGGATCTCAATCCATGGGACAACACAAATCCAATGGCTAAAATTGATTTATGTTTCTTTCAATGGTTAAGATTTTGTTGTAAAAATACAACAACAATTAATTTGATTTAGATCAAATATATCTTAATAAATCAATATAATTCAATCACCAGATTAAATCAAGATCTCATGGAGATCATAGGAGAGAGTGCCTCCTTCCATGTTGGAAAGAGGGGACAGCCACACATTCCTAATAGGAGTGGTGGCCGTCCATTCCATGTATATGGAAGGTGGCTCTCATCTCTATAATGCAATATGCAACAACTTTTGTTGTAAATTATTCTACAAAAATAATTCACAATTATTTTGTAGACATTGCAATCTTACCTTTGAAAATTTTGTGAATCGTATTCACAACCCAAAACAAAATATAAATTACATTTTCAATTCAATGTCCAATGTGAATCCAATTCACATCAACATTTAATTAACAAATGCAAATTACAAATAGATCTCTCTTACATGTTATAAATCACATTTATAATATATATGATTAATATGGATAGTCCTATCCACATTATTCATATCCATGATAATTAAATCATATTTAATCATCCTGGATCTCGATTCTCTTATTCTCAAATAATATGAATCACATTCACATTATTCATATCTTTGATAATCAAATCATATTTAATTATCTTAGATAACTCTCCATATAATATGAATCAAATTCATATTATTCATGATAATTAAAACACATTTAATTCTCTTAGATAAATTTTCATATAATATGAATCAAATTAATATTATTCATGATAATTAAATCACATTTAATTATCCACTTTCTCAGTGCTCGGATACATATGTCAACAATAAAATTATCCTGAACTCTTTCAAGGATAATGCGCTTTTTCCGCAGATACTTGGAGATAAGGATAGGACGATTGTATTGCTCTACATATAGTGACTTGGATATTGAGATGACATCTCAAATCCAGATCTCAGGACTCCCATAGATGCTTGATTAAATCAAGACCGCAAATCTAATCTTCTCATTGCATCTGAATCACATTCAGATCAATGTCCAGCATTTGGACCAAGATCAGATTACTTCTCTATTGAGAGGATTCACTAAAATCCAGACCCATTTCATCACTCCCTAGGAATGGAAGCGTCATGGTTATATGATCGTTTATGATCATATCACCCTCAGGTATTCCGAATACCTGTACATCTTGCATATTGGAAGACTTAGAATAAACTCGAATTATTAGATCAATTTTACATTGTCTACTTCATGGTTTTATCAATAAATTTCTCATTTGATCATTGGGAGTCGGTATCGATCATATACTTTCCAAAAGCATATATCATACCTAGGTCTTGATCATATACTTTCCAATAGTATATATCAAATCTACAAATTCAGTCAAGCTTCCAAAGCGAGACGACCATGCACGGAATTTGATTCTTCCCAATATCTCATGAGTGAGCTCATGTCTTCTGGTTCAGTAATGGACCTGTATGATCCCTTTGAGATATCATATTACTCATATGCCCTTGCATGCACAACAGTGTGTCGGTGTATAGACCTTGATTAGGTCATCAACCTATTGGTCTGCCAATTGTACATACTTAGACATATAGTAACACATATGTCTCTAGTCAGAGGATGTGTGCCTATATCGTGGCAGCATACGACATAGGACTTTGGTTATCTCGATCTCGTTAAGTCAACTCTTTGACCTAATTTATCAAACACCTCTAAATCTCTATTCATATGCACAGGACCTGCATCAGGAGGTCGATCAGATATCATCCTATATGAGAAAGGATTGCCACCTCCTACTTAGGCTGGAGATCATCTCTTAACAATCATTTGACGGTGCTTGATGAGTCCTCAATCTAACCCTTTAGATATTCATCCAAGTACTAGTCTCTATGATTCAATAGTTGAATTAACAGCTGTATAATTATTAAGATGGCCATGGTACATTACACTAATTGTACTAAGGGACATGTTATGCAAATTATTTATTCTTCATTTCAGATCTGGGGATGATATTTGCAATAACATTTATTGCATAATGGCTCGCCGTGGGCTCGCATGTCCAGCAGTGGTATCACGATCCAATGCTGAAGATAATATAGAGCCATGGCACAAGCAGCAGTTGAACTTGTGTGGGTCAAGTCCATATTAACTGACCTCCATGTTAGGTCTAAGGATATTATGGAACTAAGATGTGACAACCAAGCAGCAATGTACATTGCAAACAATCCCATGTTTCATGACCGCACAAAACATGTGGAAATTGATTGTCATTACACAAGAGATCTCATATAAAAAGGACAATTACACGCACAAGGTGTTCTATCTACAGAGCAGTCTGCATATATATATTTACAAAGCCATTAGCAAGGATCCAGTTCGAGAAATGTTGTAACAATCTGAACATGTATGATTTACATGCTTCAGCTTGAAGGGGAGTGTTGAGAGCAAAAGGGCATTGTGGGTATTTGACCTTGAGTGGGGTCCCCCTCCTGTAAACCCTAATCCTAATCCTCCATTATATAAGGAGGATTAGGGGTGCTAATGATATACACAGAATCTAATTATCTTCTTCAACAAGAAGGCTGGGGTTGCATCAAAGAAAGAAGTACCTGTAAATTTTTTACCGATCCACACTCAAACCAGTAGATGTTTTAATTTTTGGATAAGTTAGAGGAAAACATGCATGTGTTGATTTGACTGGAGTGTTTCCGTTAGTTGGTCTGATAAAAAGTGATTTTACTGCGGAATACGTTGCACGGAAAGATGCCTCAGCTAAAGTTACTAAACATGACAAGGCTTGTATTGACAATTAACATGTTTTCATCCCGTTCGGTTTTGATATTTTGGATTCTTTACGACTGAAGTTGTAGAACTTTTCAAGAGGGTCCAGAAAATTATGTACAACAATATTATAGTTCCCAAGTCTATGGATATTGTATTTCAAAGAATTGGATTTATCATCTAAAAGATTGACTAGATAGCTTATTGTCCATCTCTCAATAGTCTCTCTCTAAAATGTTTTGAATTCTTGGATCACGAGTCCATTCCACTTCTCACCAAGGCTTCAACGCTAATCCCGTCTTTTTGTCTCATCTTGTCCTCGACTCCTACCAAAATTCCCCCTTTTGGTCCGTCGAAATCCAGATTAATCAGAATTTGTGGTACTGTCGAAGGCACTATTCCAATAGGAACATTAATTCACATGTCCAATTTTACAAAAGCTTCGAAATATTGTTATTGTTATAAATTATTTATTCTCACCAACCAGAGACCAGCACCATCTGGACGAACCCGTTCCGACTCAATCAACTCGAAAAAAGGGAGGGAGGTCTCTGGCGCCAAAATAAGATGGAGATTCCCTTTTCCCTCTCCCGCTAAAACAACACAACAGCGCGCAAGGCGCGCAGCATAAAATTGGCTTCTTAGATCCTTCTCTTCCATCTTCTCATGGCCCCGAAGACACTCTTCCGCAGGAGAACCGTGCCCCCTTCCTCCATACACCACCCCCAGTTCTCCACCATCTACTGCACCCGCTGCGGCTCCGGCGACTCCCCACACCTCCTCCTCCTCTGCGACAAGTGCAACGCCGCCTATCACACCTTCTGCCTCCGCCCCATCCTTCCCTCCGTCCCCAAATCCCACTGGTTCTGCCCGCAATGCTCCCGATCCAAGAAACCAACACGTAGCCACTTGTTGGACATGTGAGCCCACGACGAGCCATTATGCAATAAATGTTATTGCGAATATCATTCCCTGATCTGAAATGAAGAATAAATAATTTGCATAATAGGTCCCTCTGTACAATTAGGGTTATGTACCATGGCTGTCTTAATGATCATACAGCTGTTGATTCAATTATTGAATCATAGAGGTTGGTGCTTGGATGAATATCTAAAGAGTTAGATTGAGGACTCATCAAGCACCGTCAAATGATTGTTAAGATGTGATCTCCAGCCTGAGTAGGAGATGGCAATCCTTTCTCACATAGGCTGATATCTGACCGACCTCTTGATGCAGGTCCTCTGCATAGGAATAGAGATTCGGAGGTGTCAGATTAGTTAGGTCAAAGAGTTGACTTAATGAGATCGAGATAACCTAAGTCCTATGTTGAATGCTGTCACAGCATAGGCACGCATCCTCTGACCGGAGACAGATGTATTGCTATATGTCTGAGTATGTACATTTGACAGACCAATAGGTTGATGACCTAACCAAGGTCTATACACCGGCGCGTTGGTGTGCATATAAGGGCATATGAGTAATACGATCTCTCAAAGGGATCATACAGGTTCACTACTGAACCGGAAGACATGAGCTCACTTATGAGATATTGGGAAGAATCAAATTCCGTGCACGGTCGTCTTGCTTTGTAAGCTTGACTGAATTTGTAGGTTTGATATATACTTTTGGAAAGTATATGATCAAGACCTAGGTATGATATATGCTTTTGGAAAGTATATGATCGATACCAAATCCCAATGATCAAATGAGAAACTTGGTGATCAAACCCTGAAGAAGACAGTGTAAAATAGATATTGATCTTCGGATTGACCATGGGTCTTCCAGTATGCAGGATGTACAGGTATTGGGAATACCTGAAGGGTGATGTGATCATAAACGATTGTATATCCATGACGCTTCCATTCCGAGGGAGTGATGAAACAGGTCTGGATTTTAGTGACTCCTTTCAGTAGAGAAGCGATCCGATCTTAGTCCAAGTGTTGGACATTGGTCTGAATGAGATTCAGATTCAATGAGAAGATTGGATTTGCGGTCTTGATTTAATCAAGTATCTGTGGGAGGTTCGTAAGATCTGGATTTGAGATAAGATCTCAATATCCAAGTCACTATACGTGGAACAATACAATCGCCATGTCCTTATCTCCAAGTATCTGCGGAGAAAGCACATTATTCATGAAAGGGTTCAAGAATAATTCTTTTGATGAAATATCCAAGCAAGGACTTGATGATTAAATGAGATTTAATTATCAAGCTTAAATATGAATATGATTCATATTGTGAAAATGATTATCTAAGATAATTAAATGGGATTTAATTATCATGGATTAGAGAATATGGATAATATTATCCATGATATATGTGTATTATAAATATGATTTATAATACATATATATTGAAGAGAGAAAATTTATGTAAATAGCATTTGTTAATTAATAGTGTGGATTGAATTCACATTAATTAATTAATTGGAAATGTAATTTACAAATTAGTTTGGGATGTGAATGTGATTCACATATCTTCGCTGGCATGATTGAAATATTCACAAATTAATTTGGAATTAATTTGGTGGATATTATTGCAATAATAGTTATTGCAATTTAATTAAGAAATAATAAGATAAATAAAAAGGAGACAAAATAACCCCCTATAATTTAGGGTGGTTGGTTGACTCCCTTTTTGTTGTCACATTATCTCTTAATTTGTTAAATTAAATTATGTTGATAATGTTGCAACATATTTTAATTTAAATTAATGTTGTTGGTTTTAACCAACAACAATCATAGCCATTGATTTTACATGGACCAAGCCTGGCCGTTGGATCCATGTGTCCCATGGATTGAGATCCATTGGATCCTAACTAATATAAAAGGAGGGCTAGGGTAGCCTTCCAAGGTACATCATCTAGAGTTGTAGAAGACTACTACTCTCTCTCTCTCTCTCTCTAATTCTCGTGTGGGCTCTCTCTTAATATCCAAGTGACCGTCCACTTTGCATATTGAAGAGGAGAGCATCTTGCTTCGCCTTCGACGCTTGGATCTTCGTCAAGGATTGCGGGAAGGACGCGACTCATCATCGTGCCCGCAAGTGCGTTCTTCGTGGGTCGGACTTGAGACAGGAGGATCTCTACTTTGGGATCTCACGATCACAACCACGCTTCAAGAGGTATTCCTTATACTTGTGGTTAGATGAAACGATCCGAGAAGTGTTCTCGTGATCATGTGGTTTCATCTTTAGTTTTAAAAAATTTTAATTTCCGCTGCATCTAGCGACTAGTGCGACTAGTTGCTCCGATTGCATACGATGCGATCAACACGCTTCCGTGATGCGCTTGAGGATTCTCAATATCCTTCACCACTTTCCTCCCTTCCTCCTCCTCGGATCTCTGATTGGTTTCTCATCCCATGACCATGTTTTTTATTTGTGGGTTTCGCAGAGTTCCCGCTTATCCAGACCAAGATTGTGGACTTCTTCTGCATTAAGAGATCGCCCACCGAGCCTTGTGGCGTGAGGAAGAGGAAGAAGAGGGCGTCGGGAATCGTTGTTGCGAAGAAGAAGAGCAGGAAGCTGCTGCCGTTCAGGCCCTGCGAGGAGCCGGATATCCGGCTGCGTCAAATGACATCTCTCGCGACTGCACTGACCGCATCTGGGACGGTGTTCAGCGACGAGCTAACTTATGTCCCCGGTATGGCGCCGAGGTCCGCGAATTCATCAGCCTTCGAGCGTGGAGGAATGCAGGTAAATACACTGGAATCAAGAATTGCACAATTTGGTAATCGTATCAAAATTGAAAATTCTTTGTTTTAATCTCCACTTCCAGGTCTTGTCAAGAGAAGACGCTGAGACTTTGAATCTCTGCAAGATGATGATGGATATCGGGCAGTGTGCTCCTTTGATGGTTGTTTTTGATCCCCTTGAAGGGTAGGCTCTCACATTGATCAATCCGGTTGCTTTCCTGCTTAATTCTTATAGAGATCCCATTTGAACAGTTTTACAGTAGAAGCGGACAGATGCATCAAGGACCTGACCATCGTCACTGAGTATACTGGAGACGTCGACTACTTAAAGAATCGGGAGGACGATGACGGCGATAGCATGATGACACTCCTGTCAGCGAAGGATCCGTCGGCGAGCCTTGTTATCTGCCCGGATAAGCGGAGCAACATCGCAAGATTCATCAGTGGGATCAACAACCACACACCGGATGGAAAGAAGAAGCAGAATCTCAAGTGCGTGAGGTTTGATGTGGATGGGGAGTGCAGGGTGTTGCTGATTGCTATCAGGGACATATCGAAGGGGGAGAGGCTCTACTACGACTACAACGGATACGAACATGAGTACCCAACTGAGCACTTTGTTTGAGATTGCCTCCGGGGTTTTTATAGTTTATACTGATTGTTTAACTTAAATCTCATATTGGGAGGGCCACTTTGGATTGGGGAACTCCCTCTAATTTGTTGAGAAAAGAGTAGATATTTAGTCTTTGTTGTAATAGACAGTGATACAATTTGGATGCGTTTTGGCTCGAAAATATTGCCTTATTGTTCATTGTAATTCTGAATGAATGGTAGTTCAGGAAATAGCAACAGCTGATGAATGCATCGCCCAGTGTTCCAGGCTAAATGACGGTGATTAGCGCTTGTTGATTGTAATGTATGCATCAATATGACATAAAACAGTTGCGTTTATGTCCATATATCATCAAATCCAAATTAAACAATCGCTATTAAATCTTATAAAAAACGATATTGGGGAGAAATGAAATTGAGGTAGGAAAATGCCATCTGAGTGTTCCTGGAAGCATCACGGGAAATCCATAGATTAGATAATAACTTTAAAAAACAATTGACATATTAAACAACTAACATGTCATCCAATCTAGGCAAGCACATATTCAGTAGTTTGACCCTCAAATCCATGGATTTCAGACTTATAAATTTGCAACAACATAGGAATGAAAGGGATGGAGACACGAGGAACAACCTTGGAATGGTTGTGACGTTGACGGTGTCACAATGGTGGACTGTTGGCAGCATCACGGGAAAGGATAAGGAAAGAAACAAAAGGAGAGATTGTTGGTGGTGATGTCTTCACAGATTCATGATACTAGAGTCTCCCAGTGCCGCTGGCATCACGGGCCGAGAGATGTTGGTGGCGTCGTCACATTCCATGTTGAACATCATGCATGAGTGAGAAAGCTAGAACAGTGAAATTGAGGAGGTGCACCAAGAGAATGATGGATACATGAGAGGGGGAACCGTACTCCATAGGGAGAGGGATAGTATTCGTTAATCACATTTGTATGAAAAGTAGAGATAATTTAAGACTAGGAGAGAGATTGGGTAAACATCAGATAACTCCAGGGTGCTGCATCATTTCCTTCTCTTGTTCATGCATCATGGTTCATATAGAATGGATAATGCATAAAAAAAACTAATAAAATCTAATCAAGTTATCGAGTAAACGAGTTGAGCACGACTCAATAATCCTAACAAGTCACTTACCCAACTCGGAAATTAGACTGAATAGCTTTTAGATATTGGCACATGAGTTATTATCGAGTTGAGCTCGAATTGAGATCATCAAGCATGAGTTTTCCTAGCCGAATTACATTACATCATATAAGGTTCTCATTTTTTCATTGTTCCAATCACATGAAGAGGGTTCTTCCTATCGTAGTGGGGTGAGACAAGGATGCAATATGGGGCCATTGCTCTTTGTTTTAATCGCAGATATGTTGTCCTGTCGTCCTGGACAATCTCTTATGTTGATTGAGAAGGCTTCTCTGTTGTTTCCATCTTAAGGACTTTTCCATCCACATCCTAAAATATGCAGATGATACTATATTCTTGTGTGGAGAGTGGCAAGCATGAGGTCGTCGGGTTTGCTACAGTTTTGAACGGTTTTTGTATGGTCTTGGACCTTAATGTCACGACCTCAATTCCGGACCGTCGGTTCCTCCCATAACCGGATCTGGTTACTTAGCAATAATTCATTCAGCAATCACAACTAACATTTAGAAACAGACCGCAAATAAAAATACACAGAAGGAAGTATTTAAACACTTTACCATTCACAAACTAAAGTTCAGATGATACATTGTCCTACTATAACCATTTACATGTACATCAACTTGAAAGGAAAATACACAAAAGATTACTACCTTACAAAGTAAAGCTATCGTGGCTGGCTGGATGTCTAGTATGTAAGCTGG
Organism: Ottelia alismoides; assembly: GCA_037367405.1. Classification (NCBI taxonomy): domain Eukaryota; kingdom Viridiplantae; phylum Streptophyta; class Magnoliopsida; order Alismatales; family Hydrocharitaceae; genus Ottelia; species Ottelia alismoides. Next base: position 76,424 of record JAZKJV010007167.1, read on the forward strand.
ATGGATTTTTAAAGTCCTTACGATGGCTCACCGACACTTGTTGGGTTTTCCATAAATCATAGGATAAAAATTCGCGAATGCTAAGTAACGAAGAAGAGCAAAGCAAACAAATTTTGTAATTTTGCAAAACTTGTTATCATTAAAGATTTCATTCCTTCTTATTAATTTAAGTCCTATTCCTTTCTATTCCGCATCAGGGATTAGTCCGGGGGAATCACCTCACCATTATAAGGACTCCGAAATTGTGGACACTTCGGGATTGGAGATTGCGTTGATCTTGCTAAACTTATGCCGTCGCACGTCACCTCAACCAATTCTCCAATACTACCCTGACAATTTCCATTTCTTTTATTAAATAGGGTCTTAAACCCTAGGCCTGGAAAACAAATGAGCACAACGTCCTCGAGGACTCGGTTGCTTAAAACCTTAGGTTAACATTTAATCATATAATCTAGCGGCTTTAAATACATATTATCGTGACCCAGCCGCTATTGAATCACACATACCTCCACATGGCACGACCACATCTTCCGTCGCTCAATCCGAAGATATTGGCTCCTGGTACCACGCGTTGCAAAACATTCATTTCATGCGCACTTAACATAACAGGGAAACCGTGTACCACCTAGGTAGGGAAATGCCAATACGGGTTCCTTCCGACAAACCTACATGTTGCATGCCCGACCTGTACTTCTACTCCCAGTCATCCTTAACGTGATACATGATCCTTTTCAGGATCCAACTCAAGCTGCATCAATTCCTATGATGTAATTCTTTCGTTAAGTCTTCGATTTGCATAATCAGCAATACTTAATATAGACTCACGTATATATTATTCATATGCATATATATACACGTGTTTATGCCTATTTTAACTCCCAAATCCTAACTTTCAAAAGTACCGCATCAATTTGATGTTTAAATCTGATTTTAGTGGAAATCACAAAGCAACTCTTCAGACTTTTTCAAAAATAGCCAAAATTAGGGTTCTTCATAAAAAAGGACATAAAATCAAGAATTTCAATAATCTCGTATGAAAACCCAACAGCAAAAGGAAGGATTTCGTTACTTAATCGAGCTCTCTCTCGTGTATGCAAGGCTTTATTGTATTTCATTTTTAGAAAGGCTATTTTAAGGCTCCTGAAAAGATCGAATTTCATTTTCGTATCAAAACGCTAAGAACATATCAAGAATGCGAAGAACGAACGAAGAACGCGAAGAACGCCAAGAACATATTTTCTCTTGAAATTTCAGCAGAGGTTCCCCTTATCCGGGGTGATATTTTTAGGAAAATTTCGGCAGAGTTTTCCCTTATATCGGGACATATTTCTCAGAAAATTTTAGCAGAGTTTCCCCTTATATCGGGACATATTTCTCGGAAAAGTTCGGCAGAGTTTCCCCGTATATCGGGACATATTTCTCGGAAAATTTTGGCAGAGTTTCCCCTTATATCGGGACATATTTCGAAATAAAAACGAAAAGAGTTTCCTCTATAAAATCAATCGAGAGGAAAATAACAACGAAACTGAAAGAATATACTCAAACAACAAGAGATGAAGAATCGGTAGGCACCACGCATCTTAGGTAAGTGAACGTGTGACGAATCACAGGGTTCACTGACGTGCATAGCCACCCGCATCTAAGTAGGGTATTACACAGATTTCTCCATCAAAATAACTATAAAAGTATAATTGAAAGAATAGAAACATAAGCGATGGAGAATCGGTAGAAACCATGCGTCTTAGATGAGTGAACGTGTGACAAATCACAGGGTTCACTGACGTGCATAGCCGCCCACACCTAAGTAGGGTGTTACATAGATTTCTCCTTGAACCACAACAGGAAAACGAATCGGAAAGAAAGATGAATCAAGAATAAAACTTGGAAGAATAAGAGGATGAATTGAAAGCCAATCTTACGAAGCAAACTAAGAGAGGATCATACATTTCTCCTCCTCGTTCTCCCGGTAGCGCTTCGCTAGCGCTCCTCCCTCGCCTCCCACTCCTCCTCTTGACCTCTCAACCCTAACTCTTGGGGTGGTGGTGGTAGTAGAAATCGTAGAGAACGAATGGGTAGGGGGGGTCTATTTATAGGATCTAGAAAACTACTAACCATGGTTAGGAAACCATGGTTTATACCTTAACCATGGTTTGGTGGCCCATGGTTTTGATCAAAACTTATCCCAAACTTGGTGCTTAAGTTAGAACATTCTAGAGGATTCTAGATTCATTAATGATGCTTAATTAACACTAATCGTGATTAACTTTCACTAATCGTGATTTAACTTTCACGGCTTACGCTTATCTTTTGCTAACTATTGAATAGTATTTGCTAATGATCATTAGTGGTTTTCAATCCGTCATTAGTTTCTTTAATCATGTTTAATTAGTCTTAATGACAGTCATTATGGGTTAATGACATCTTAACCCTCCTTACTTCTCTTTCTTCCAAAATTCATAACAAATCGAAATGAAGTCTGATTCACGCGAAACAAATTCCGTTGGTTTCCTCTTGACGAGCCGGATCTTATTATATAGAATCCGATATATGCCAAGTTCAAGGCTTTATATTAAGATCGATGGGGATAATTCTACCTACATTCCATTCGGTATGGAGGAGGTAGAGACAAAGGCATGAAGGATTTAGTTAGTATACCGCGATGCTTACTCCCTATCAGTTGCGTGATGCTACCCTTGGTTTATGGACTTTTGCACCAGGCTAATTGGTTGCCTATGGTGGAGTGGTTGGAGCACAAGTTGCCTAACTGGAAGGCCACTTGTCTGTCGAAAAGGTGGTCATCTTGTGCTTTTGAAGGCAGCTTCGTCTGTGATCCTAATCTTTTTTCATCCTATCTAGATTGCTTCCTGCCGATGTGAGTGATATAATTGAGTGTTTAATTTACCACTTCTTTTGGATGTTCTGTGCATCTCAAGGTATTTTGTTGGTCAGATGGAGGGTAATTATGCTCTCTGAGGTGGATGGGGGGCATAGGATTCTTAAATCTGGAGTTTATGAATAGAGTGTTGTTAGCAAAGTGGGCATCGGCGAATATAAGGCAATGGTTCTAACTTGGTCTGTATAGTACTTAGGAAAATCTATGGAGTTTCGACGGGCCTTTGTTGGCAGCAGGGATGAAATTGTGTACCTTTGACATTCTGGAAAAGGATTCGTGCAATTATTTCACAAATCCCTGGTTTCCTAAGACTTGTTGGTGATGGCTTTACCTTTTGATTTTGGCAAGGTGATTGGACAAGTCGCAAGACCCCAGCTTCTCGCTTTTCCCTCCTGCTTGTTTTGGCAACTGATAGAGAGTTGTTGGTTGGAGAGGCTTGGGCAGATGGGGCTTGGTCCATTTTTTGATTATATGCTCCCGGATGAACATGTGGAATCATTGGAGTTGATAAGTCCATTTTGTAGATTTTAGGGTCGAGGGTGGGGGTGTATAGAAGAGACCATTACATATGGTTTGATATTCCTTGACGATTAAGAAGACATACAAGAAGTTGTATGCTTTCTTTGTGTTTAATCAGAGCATTGCCATGACTTTCCTAGGACATATCTAGGGTTGAAAGGTCTTGTAGTGAGTCAAGGGCTTCCTTTGTTAAGCATGAACAGATGATGACATGGGCTCGGAGGACACGCTTTAGCTATGTTCATGCTCGAGATATGATGAGTGGTTGAAGAGCCAAGATGATTCGTTCTGTTCTTGTCCAAAATCCATGGATGGATACCTAGACAGAGGTCGGGATTATGTGTGTGACTACGAATGATGCTTTTGCTTTATTGGACTCATTAATACCTTCAAGAACTACCACATTAAGAATTCACGTGGTGGTGATTCTCTACCCAATACTGCTAGTTAGAAATACTATACTTACAGCTGAGAGAGGATGTTTGCAGAGAATATTTAGATTAATACCATATTCCTTCAAGATTATTGATCTTTGTACTTTGATTCCAAATTGTGAATATAACTTTTTGGGTGTCGATCTCTACGATGATGCACCCTTTTTTAAAAAAAATATTTTCATTATTCCACACTGTAGACTAAACTCCATGTATAAGAATGTTAGAATTCATTGCTTTTGCAATTGTAAACTCCACGTATAAGAATGTTCGAATTCATTGCTTTTGCAATTGTATTTGGTTCCTCCAATTAAGTGGGAGTTCCTTCGAATTTAATAACCCCCATGAATTCAGTATTGGAATGCAAAACATTAAAAAAATAAATCTATTTTTTAAATGCTTGTGACACCTTTAAAACCTCAATTACTTGAAAATTTTAATTCATCATAACAAAAATTAAATTATGTCAATTCTTGCACTTTATACCTTACTGTGTATATTTAGTGATAGCAACAAAATGATATCTTTGTGGGAATCTTTAGTTGTGGTGCTATTAATTATCATGCAATCCATCCATATTCATGAGTTGTTAGAAAAATAATATTCCCTTATATGTGGTTTCATAGAGCCACATGAGTTCTCCAAGCATGTATTACTCATATCCTAACTAAAGCGTTTAAACCCGTTAAGAGGTCTAATCTCTTGCTCAATTTCCATCTTGTCAATGGTCATAATTGTATGTTGTTGCCAAAAGTAATGGTTTCGCCTTCTTTTCGTTCATGTTGATAAATAGGTTGGTATCTCTAGTCATGTTCTTGGAGCATCCCCTATCTAGGATCAATTTTCCACTTTGTTGTGCTTGATATCTTGCAAACGAGTGCTTGATGATATGGTGGTTGTTTCTTCATCTATGGTTGAGTTTTCTAATTGGTTGAATTTTCTCTTTTATGAGTTCATAGATCCAGTCTTTCCGATGTGTTTCTGGCATCCTTATTCTCTGCGAAACAAAGATTGAGATAGTGATTTGATGCCCACTTCTTGTGAGTCATTGAAGAGCTAGCATGGTTCCTAGGATGCATCCAAGGCTCCTTATCCTTTTTTGAACTAAAATTAATATTGATAGAATTCTTAATATGTGAAATGCTAGAAATGTCAAGGTTCTTTTCGTTAAAAGGGTCATAATCTATTCCAAATTAGATTTAGATGGATAAAAATGCTCCTAACAATTTATTTAGTTCTTCTTTTCCTTTACTGAACTTTGCTAGATCATCTACAAGTGTTTCAGTGTTAGTTAAGAATGAGCCTCGGATGAGCCCTATAGGGTCCAAGCCAGACCTCATATATTTTCTCAGGCTTTGGGTTAGGCTTAGGCTCACTACTTTTGGTTTTTTGGTGACCCAAGCCCGAGACAGGCCCAATTATTAGGGGTCCGTCTAGCCCATGTAATTTGGAATATCAGTTGGGCCTGGGTGGGGCTAATCCATGTGTTTATACAATTTCCATTCCTACAACCCATTTGGTTGTTGATTTTGATTGTATATTTTTTTATTAGTTGTGGATTTGTAAGCTTTTTATCTCTGTATCATTGTATAATCCTTGTATTTTCAATGAATTCGGTCACAAAATATGTGTAGATCTAATGGAAAGAGTTTCATAAAAATACTATAGAAACACATGCAAATTGGGGTTGTGTCTATGGGAATTGATTGGTGTCCAACATCTAAATTTATAAACTATGTTAGATTACTAGAATTTTGGTTTTACTTGACTAAGAAAACAATTCTCATCTCGCATGAGGAAGTTTAGTTAACAACATCATAAAGTGATAAAGAACTTTATAGCATTAACAACCTAATATAAACCTACCATCATTATGGCATCAAACATCTCCAATACTAAGTCAAATAATTGGAAATGATTAAGAAAATAAAAAAAACAAAAACAAAAAAAATGAACCCCTGCAACTGTTGGATGAGAGGTTGTAGAGGGAGAGAAGAGGGAGAGGTAGTCGTCCGCGGAGGTTGTTGCTACTCCACGTGGCCGGTCGGGTGTAGCTACTAGAGCTAGGGCAAGAAGGTGATGTGGTTTGGAGGGGAGGTTGTTGTTCAAAGAATCGAAAGAGGGGGTGAACCCCTAGCTAAGGCCCTCCAGGGGTTGGTTTTGGGCCCTTAATCGGGCTGGTGGAGCGAGATTCAACCCCCCTATTGGGTTGGACCATATTTTGGGCTCCAATCAGGCCATGCTTTTGGGCCAAATGAGTTGGACTGAGTCAAGCTTGAGCCTGGACCAATTAAGAAATGGGCCAAAAACATCCGTCCAAGCTCGTCCCAATATAGTTTTGGGCTCAGGTTGGGCCAGCCCAACCCGATTTAACGTTCATCCCTAGTCTTAGTCTCTAGTAAGGATAATGCATGCACTACACAACAAGAGCATGAATATGAAGTTATGCAACCTAATGATAACTTGGAGCAACTAGATCTTTTGCACATAGAAAATAACAAGAGAATGAATATGAAATCCGACTGCTTAAGAACAACATAGAAGATCTAGAAAGTAATACAGAAGCAATTTATTTTCCTTATTCACCTTGATAACAAAGTCATGCAATTGAAAAATCTAATCAATAAAAGGTTCATCAAAATTTTACATCATCGTTGAGTGCAATTGCAAGCAAATCAAGCAATACTTCATCATTATTTGAGTCTCCATATTCTCTTTCACTAGATTTGGATGACCTAAAGTTACATGCATGGCTTTTCTCTTGAGAAACTTGTGATTCTTAATTATGCTTTTGGGATTTCTCTATCACCTTCCTTCTTTTTGTGTAGGTTTTGTACTTCTTCCCCTGACTTTTCTTGTTCAATAGGCAGTCTTTTTGAAAGTGGCCTTTTTTCTTGTTGTTGTACCAAGGGATGTCACTTTCCTTCCTCTTTGAGTCTCTCTTTATCAATTACTTGAGTTATATTGTCAACACGGCTATTCCATTTGAGTTTTCTTTTGATGTTTATGCCTATGCTTGAAGATTTGACGTTTCCCTTCTTTTTGATCTTGCCTTCGGCTTCATTTTTCCTATTGCTTTTCAACTTTGTAAGGGAGGATCTTACCAATTAGATCATCCATCCATCGAGAGTGTATTTGAGTTATTTTCTTCCTTGATTATAATTGTAGTTTGGTAAGTGATCTCCATATTTCCTTGTAATATCTACATTGAGAATTCTAAACCATTTAGGATAAATGTGAATTTTGTGTGCTTATCTCATGTCATCTCTCCTTCTTTCATTCTGGCTAACTCATATCTTTACTGCAAAATTATAGGGGCGTTCTCCCTGCTCATGCCTCCATATGTGGCCCTCGCTGTTGGTAACAAATCTCCGTATAGATCGAATTATGGAAAAATAACCAAAGTCAATAGACGGATCCTACACAATATATAACTAGAAGTACGAGCAAAATATCTCAACCACAGAAAATCCACCACAAATGCATGGAAAATTTTAACGTGGAAAACCCTCAATGTGAGGGGAAAAACCACGGGGTTGATCGCAACCCAAAACCAAACACTATAACCAGAATAATCTCCAGTGAGGGGCTTATAAAATGTCGACCCTCGACAGTGCTACAAATCACCAAGCGATGAAGAATAATAGAGAGGAGAAATATCACCAATCGGATAAATCTGTCGCCAAACTATAGGGAAGAATGCTGGAGAAGAACTGCTCCAAAGGTTACTCCCTCCAAACTTTGCGGCAACCACGGACCTTCTTTTTCTCCCTCTGTCTCTCTTATTTCTTTCTTGTGCTAGAAGAGCTTGTGTTGGGATGATTCTAGTATGCACTCCATACCCCCTATTTATACTCCATGGAGATGAGCAAATAAGGAATCATGAACTCCTACTTCTAATAGGATTAGGAAAAAGATGACTCCTAATCCTACAAGATAATTGATCTCGTTCTCCAATTAATAATTGATTTTCCTTTTCCAAATAGGACTACCTATATATATGGACTAGGTTCCCACAAGGAGGAGAACCCATCCAATAAATCTTCCCCTCACCGACGTTGTGGAAACTGCTCCAATCCTACGAGGGAGCAGCATCTCTCGAACTTTCCAAGCGGCAAAGTCTTTGTCATCATATCAACACCGTTGTCATCTGTGTGAATCTTGTCAAGTACAAGCTGCTTCGATTCTAACACATCACGTATCCAATGATATCTGACATCGATGTGCTTAGATCTTGCATGGAATGTAGAATTCTTTCCAAGGTGAATAGCACTCTGACTGTCACAGTAAAGCAAGTACTTGTCCTGATGAAAATCTAGTTCCTGCATGAGCTTCTTCATCCACAACAACTCCTTGCACGCCTCTATAGCTGCAATGAACTCAACCTCTGTAGTGGATAAAGCAACACACTTCTGGAGACGAGACTGCCAAGAAACTGCACCACCTACAAAGGACATCATGTAACCTGATATGGATCTTCTCCCATCAATGTCGTCACATGCCATGTCTGAATCTGTATATCCGAGAAGAATAGGCTTCTCTGCTCCAAAGCAAAGAGAGTAGCTACTAGTACCTCGAAGATATCTCAAGATCCATTTAACTGCTTCCCAATGCTGTTTTCTGGATTTGAGATGAACCTACTAACAACTCCAACTGCATGAGCAATATCTGGTCTTGTACAAACCATGGCATACATGAGACTACCCGTGGCTGATGCATAGGGAACTTTTTCCATATCTTTCTTCTCTGCACTGTTCTATGGGCTATCCTTGGAACTTAACTTGAAATGCGCTCCAAGAGGGGTGCTCGCTGACTTTGCCTTCTCCATATGAAATCTTTGAAGTACCTTCTCAATGTACTTCTCTTGTGAAAGCTGAAGTTTCCTTTCTCCCCTCTCTCGAATGATCTTCATGCCCAGTATCTGACTTGCATGCCCCAAGTCCTTCATAGCAAAGGACTTGCTCAACTCCTTCTTCAAATCGGAAATTCTTTCTCCATTGGTGCCTACAATCAACATGTCATCAACATAAAGCAACAAAATGATGAAATCATCACCTGACAATTTCTTCACAAAGACACAATGGTCTGAAGTGGTCTTGGAGTAATCATGCTCCCCCATGAACGAGTCAAACTTCTTATACCACTGTCTGGACGCTTGCTTCAATCCATATAGACTCTTCTTCAGTCTGCAAACATAGTCTTTCTTGCCTTTGATTGTAAATCCCTCTTCTTGCAACATGTAAATTTCCTCCTCAAGGTCACCATGGAGGAAAGTTGTCTTCACATCCATCTGTTCAACCTCTAGATCAAGACTAGCTGCCAAGCTGAGAACCACCCTGATAGAAGACATCTTCACCACAGGAGAAAAGATCTCCTCAAAGTCAACTCCCTTCCTCTGGTTAAAACCTTTCACAACCAACCTAGCTTTGTACCTTGGATTTGTAGAGTATTTATCATGTTTCACTCTATAAACCCATTTGTTTCTCAATGCCCGCTTGCCTTTGGGCAACTTGACAAGCTCAAAGGTCTGATTATCATGAAGAGACTCCATTTCCTCATTCATAGCATCTACCCATTTCTTCTTGTTTGCATCTTGCAAGGCTTCTTCATAGCATTCAGGCTTGCCACTGTCTGTCAACAAAATGTACTCATGTGCAGAATATCTAGTAGATGGTCGCCTCTCCCTCACAGGTCTCTGTGGTGGATCATCTTGCCCATCATCACCACCACTGTCATCTGCATCATCATCATATGAACTGGAGATCTGTGGTACTTCCTCCTCATCTCCTGCATCAGGTACCTGCTCATCAACATCATCTGGCATCACATGTGGAGCTCTCTGCATAGGAACTGGCTCCGTATCTTCTGATTGATAGCTACTCGAAGGAGAGTCCTTAGTAGCTTTCTGAATTTCCTCAATGGTTTGATCTTCAGAGAAGATCACATCCCTACTCCTCACCAACTTCTTATCAACTGGATCATACAATATATAGCCAAGTTCATCCTGTCCATATCCCAAGAAGATGCACTACTTCATCTTTGCGTCCAACTTGGACCTTTCATCCTTGGGAACATGGACAAAAGCACGACATCCAAAGACCCGCAAATGGTTGTAGGAGACATTATTCCATGCCAAACCCTGTCAGGAACATCACCATCCAAAGGTACATGTGGAGATAGATTAATAACATGAACAACAGTATAAAGTGCTTCACACCAAAAAGAGTTAGGTAACTTAGCTTCAGAAAGGAGACATCTGACTCTCTCCATCAGGGTCCTATTCATTCTCTCTGCAACACCATTCAAATCTGGCGTCTTGGGTGGAGTCTTCTGGTGCCTGATACCATGAGATCTGCAATACTCATCAAGTGGCCCAATATACTCACCACCATTGTCACTGCGGATGCACTTATGTTTCTTTCCAGATTGTCGCTCCACTAGCGCATGAAAATCCTTAAAAACACCAAGGACTTGGTCCTTCCGCTTTGAGACGTAGACCCAAACTTTCCTGGAGAAATCATCAATGAATGTAACAAAATAAAGTGCACCACCAAGAGAACTCACTTTTCAAGGACCACAAACATCGATATGAACAAGTTCGAAAGGTTGCATTTTTCTGGAAGGTGGATGATGACTCTTGAAAGAGATTCTCGTCTGCTTCCCAACCAAGCAGTGTGTGCATCTTTCCAACTTCTCTTTCTTGACACCTGTCAGCATATTCTTCCTCACCAAACATTGCATCCCCTTCTCGTTCATGTGCCCCAATCATCGATGCCACAACTCAATGGATTTTGCATCTCTAGTCACATGTACAACATCATGGGATATGGATGCATTCATGATGTAAAGATTGTTGCTATACTTCTTACCATGAGCAACAACCAAGGATCCTCGGGTAAATTTCCATTTACTGCCACCAAAAGTGTTAAGGTATCCTTCATCATCAAGCTTTCCTGCAGAAATGACATTTAAGTTCATGTCTGGTGCATGCATCACATCTTTGAGTGACAACATCGCTCCATTGGCATTCTTTAATGCAATATTGCCAATGCCAACAATAGGGGACAAAGAACCATTCCCCATCTTCATTGTACCAAAATTACCAGTTGTATATGAAGAGAAAAACTCTCTCTGAGATGTGACATGTAGAGCAGATCCGCTATCAATAAGCCAATAAGTACCATCTCGTGTGATATTTACCACCTCCTCATCACAGACAATGAGGAACTCATGCTGTGCAGCTGCAACAACTTGTTCATTCTTTTTCTCTTGCTTGTCGCCACCATTCTTGTTATCTCTCTTGAACTAGAAGCAATACTTCTTAATGCGCCATTTCTTCTTGCAATAGTGGCACTCCATATTCTGATATCTGGATCTGGACTTGCTTCTGCCATTATCTCTTTTCGTATCATTCTTGGTCCGACTCCTCCCCCTGTTCTCTGTGACATGAACCTATGAATGTGAAGAGCTTCCTTGGGTTTTTCTTCGCATCTCCTCGTTAAGAATTCCATACTGACTGTTTCTAAAGAAACAACCCTGTTGACTGCTGAATTCGTAAGTGAGACTCTAAAAGTCTCCCATGAATCTGGTAGAGTAGCAAGTAATAACAGTCCCGACATCTCACCTTCAAATTTTATCCCCATACTCATCAATTGACTAGTAATACCTTGAAATTCATTCAGAAAATCTAGTACAGAGGTGCCTTCCTTGAACCTCAAGTTCACTAGTCTTTTGAGAAGAAACAGTTTGTTACTTCCCGTCTTGGAGGCGTAAAGATTTTCTAACTTCAACCACAAGCTTCTAGCGTGACTTACATCTTGAATATGGTTGTAGACATTCTCATCAACAAACTGTCTATGAAGCCACAAACCTGCTCGTATTCAAACTCCCATTCTTCGTCGGTTTTGGCTTCGAGCTTTTGCGTGGAGAACACCGGAAGATGCATAGCCTTCACATATAAAAGATCCTTCATCGTGTTCTTTCACAAATTATAATTAGTCCCATTAAGACTAATCATCTGGCTCGAACCAAATTCCATCTTGTAATCCACCATTAAACCTGGCTCTGATACCACTTGTTGGGAACAAATCCCCGTATAGATCGAATTGCGGAAAAATAACCAAAGTCAATAGGCAGATCCTACACTATATATAACTAGAAGTACGAGCAAAATATCTCAACCACAGAAAATCAACCACAGATGCACGGAAAATTTTAACGTGGAAAACCCTCAATATGAGGGGAAAAACCACAGGGTTGTTCGCAACCCAAAACCAAGCACTATAACCAGAATAATCTTCAGTGAGGGGCTTACAAAATGCCGACCCTTGATACGATGCTACAAATAACCAAACAATGGAGAATAATACAGAGGAGAAATATCACCAATTGGATAAATCCATCACCAAACTGTAGGGAAGAATGCTGGAGAAGAACTGCTCCAAAGGTTACTCCCTCCAAACTTCGCGGCAACCACAGACCTTCTTTTACTCCATCTGTCTCTCTTATTTCTTTCTTGTGCTAGAAGAGCTTGTGTTGGGATGATTCTGGTATGCACCCCATACCCCCTATTTATACTCCATGGAGATGAGCAAATAAGGAATCATGAACTTCTACTTCTAATAGGATTAGGAAAAAGATGACTCCTAATCCTACAAGATAATTGATTTCCTTCTCCAATTAATAATTGATTTCCTTTTCCAAATAGGACTACCAATGTCTTATATATATGGACTAGGTTCCCACAAGGAGGGGAACCCATCCAACACTCGCCTTATCCCAAAATTCGTAAGTTGATTTGCATGCTAAAATAAGGTTGAACTCTTCTTCTGTGATAAGGCAGCATCCATTACTTTGGAATTGTGCATACCCCTCCTTTTGTCTAGATCTGTTACGATGGTCTTCTTCATGATGACAATGCATGTATATTTTGTCTCGATGATGCTCCACACCTCATAAGGAATATTTGCATTCTTACTTTTCAAAAATATATAATTAGTTCCATAAAAAGGATATGCTCTTACCTTGGATTGACTTTCAAAGCTATTGTTGTTCTTATTGGAGGTCATATGTACCGAAACTATTAAGTCTTCTACATGAACAAGGCCTTGATGCTAGAAGAAATATTTGTATGAATGAAAAACTACTAGAGGGGAATGGATAGCAATTGTAAATTGCAAGTAATTATTCAAAAAAAAAATTGCAACAAGAATAACAATCACAGATATAAAGAACTAACTAGAGAAGCAACCACTTATACGATGATGTTTATGTGGAAAATCAACTAGGTGAAAACTACAACCTAAGTCCTTAACTTAGGATTCCCGACCAACTGTGATGATCAAGTCTTTCACTATCAAAATTATTTGCTCATGAATAACATAACCGTGTACAAGGTTTCAGATCAAAACAACAAAATGATTACAATCTTGGATCACAAATGATAAAATTTCTACTTTAAATAAAACACCAAAGTTTTCATCTCTGGATCACATAGTAAAGTTGCATCGAGATTAGACCACACACCAAAACCTCGGACCTTCTTGAACCAAACTCCAAGGTAACTTGCGAACTTGGATCAGACAACAAGTCTTCCTGCAAAAGTGGTTATAGAAAAAGATGCAAATATCTTTCTTTTGAAAGATTGCCGATTAAGAATAGTTATTATGCATATATGCAATTGATAACACAATAGAAATATATATCAAATATCTAAACTAGTGATTATCAGAGTGGATCTCGGAATGAAACACTACTAGAATAATTTGCATGCAGAGAGACATCTCTAATGAGTAAAAAAACCTTGTAGAATAGATGGTAAACATGGATGGTTGAGAGCTCCAGATGCTATATCGTAAATATGGGATGTCCTAAATGTACAAAATGCGTAATAATATTCTCAAAAAATGAATTATAGAAATAGGGCCTTGTGAAAGAGAGAGTGTATGCAATGCACGTAAGATTATATTATTTCACAGTGGCCTAAGGGTTCTCAGGGCAAACCATAGACATAGTATATATCGTGCTCATAAACATTGACAATTGTTAGACATATGAGCTCAGGATGAACCATTTTTACAATAAATCTAATTGTAATCTTTTCATATATCAATAAAAGGTATTCATTTTCACTCCCTATCTGAGATTAATGAATGCTTACACTTATAAAGTTCATTAGTACAATTAGGATTATTAACATGGCCATCTTGACAATCATATAACTGTTGATCCAATGGTTGGATCATAGAGGCTGGTGCTGAGATGATATCTAAGGAGTTAAATTGAGAACTCACTTGCATCATCAAATAATTATCGACAAAGGATCTCCAGCATGAGAAGAAGCTGGTAATCCTTACTCCAAAAGCTAATATCCGACCGCCCTCTTAGTGCAGGTACTCTACATAAGAATATGGATTCAGAGGTATCCAATAAGTTAAGTCAAAGAGTTGACTTAACAAGATCGAGATAAACAAGACCAATATAGTATGCTATCATGATACATGCACACATCCTCTGACCGGAGACATATGTGTTATTATATGTCTAATTATGTACATTAGGTAGACCATTAGGTTTATGATCTAATCAAGGTCTATATACTAATGAACTGGTATGCATATGAGGACATGTGAGTAATATGATCACTTAAGGGGATCATATAGGTTCATTGCTGAACTGGAAGATTTGAGCTCATTAATGAGATATTGGGACCGATCAAAATTCCATCGATGGTCGTCTTTCTTTGGAAGCATAATAAGATTTGTATCTATGATGTATCTTTTGGAAATCATATTATCAATAACTCTTAATGAGCAAATGAGAAACATAATGATAAAAACCTAAAAAAGAAAATTCAAATTGATCAGAACTTTGGGTTTATTATAGGTCTTCTAGTATGCAAGATGTACGGGTATTAGGAATACTCGAGGTTAATTGGATATTAATCGATTGCATAACCATGATGCTTTCATTTCGAGGGGGTGATGAAGCAAGTTTGGATTTTAGTGACTCCACTCAATAAATTAATTATCTAATCTTAGTCTAAATGTTCGACATTAGTCTGAATATGATTCAAATGCAATGAGAAGATTAGATATACTGTTTGACTTGAACAACAATCTCTAAGAGATCTTCAAGATCTGGATATAATATTAGATTTTAGTATCCAAGTCACTATACATGGAATATGCAATCACAATGTCCTTATCTACAAGTACCTACGGATAAAGTATATTGTTCTCGAAAGAGTTCGAGAATAATTCTATTGTTGACAATATCTGAGAATTGATAAATTGATGATCAAATATAATTTAATTATAATTAATATTGTGGATATGATTCACAATATTTGGACACATGTAGAGATGCTTCTTATATAATTAGATTTAATTATCTGAGATGATATTAATGTGGTTAAAAATATCCACAACAATCATAAATATTGTGAATGTGATTCATAATATTGTAGAGAGATTTAATTGTAAATAGTATTTACGTTTTATAAATTAATATGAATTATATTCACATTGTACAATTAAATATAAATTGAATTCACATTGTACAATTAAATGTAGATATGATTTTTATTTAATATTGAATGGATAAATATGACTCATAATCACTCATAATAAATGTTTTGTTTGCAATTGTCACAAATAATTTGCACTTTATTTGATGACATTTTGTTGAAAAATAATTCTATGAATAAAGAATTCATGTAATAAGATTACTTTAAAAAGAGATTGGAAAGAGAAAATCTCTTTCTAATCAAGGGAGACGTCTAGACTCTTTAATGAGGAAGGAGGTCGTCTCCTTTCCACGTTTTTGGAAGGGATACTCTTCTTTTTCTTTATTCATGATAATGCAATTGATTCTATTTGAACTAAATTTGTTGAAGAATATATTAAACTTATTTTCTTTTTTAAAATTAATTTTGTTATTGCAAATAGTTGTAACAAAATTCAGACCATTGATTTCAATTAGGAGTGCATCCTAGCCATCAACTTTTGTATAAAAGAAGGGATAACACTGGCCCCTTTCTCTATACAATTAAGTTGAAAGCTTTTGTTCTTCTCTTTTTCTCTCAACTCTTGGCAGTGATCGTCTACCCTAGGATTTTAGAGAACTCCACCATCGTCGCGCTGCCATTGTGCTACCGGATCGACTGCTCATAGATCCCCATCTTCTTCGACGCCCTATGCTCATTAAGAAGACAACATATTTCATGAGACAAAATCAAGAGGTTCCATGCTCATATTGTCAACTCAAATTGTGGGAAGCACACATCTCATCCACGTGCCCACAAGTGCTCACTTCATTGGTCCGTACTTGAGACATGAGGTCTCTTCGTTTAGAGACCCGAGGGTCATGATCACACTCCAAGAGGTAACTCTATTACTAGTTTTTGTGATCTTGATGAAACAATATGGGAATATTTCCCGTGTCATGTGGTTTCATAATTTGTTTTATGTCATCTACAAAATCTTCATCAAATTGCTTACTTGCATGCTTACTAAGTTGCTACCTTACCTCCAAATGATCTTCAATAAAATAAGATCAATTGAGGATAACATTGGGTTGAATCAAGAACTTGCTTTGGATTTCAAGATGAAAGCTAGGATCAAATGAGCATGCCTGAAAATTGATGGACAAGGCTTGCAACTTGGTTGAGAGTCATTTCATCTTGGAAAAACTAAAATCAATTGGCTTACGTGGAACTTTTGTCGACTGGATTCAATAGTGAATCACAAAAATATCATTCTCAATGCTTATTAATGGCTTCCATTAGTAGTTGTTCAGGGGCTTATGCCCTTACAACAAGGGGGATTCACTAGTTGTTTAAGGGCTCCAGTGGCTTACAATAAGAGGAGCCCCTCTTACTATTGGAGATTGAGGTGGCCTCTAGCGATTTGATCCCCAAGGGGAGAGGTCCATAATGGCACTAACCCATCTCAACTATGCTAATGAACTCTTCTTTTACTGAAGCTGTATCCGATAATGATTACCTCAAAGAGTATATTTTTTTACTCGAGAAGCTTGATAAAGGACTTTGATCTCAACTTGGTTCTGGGCTTCTTGGGGGACCATCTTTCTTCCTCTTATTTAGGCCTTCCCCTCTCCCACTATTTTGGGGATGCAAGGTGGTCAGTGCATTGGAGGATAAGGTATGAGGTGCTATGTGGCATTTAGACCAAAACTCTCTTTGACTAGGTGGCTCAGACTTACTCATATTGTGATAAATGAGATCCAACTCTACTGGGTTGGGAGACTTCTATTACAGATTGTGGTAGCTCAAATTAATTCCATGTGTGCTAACATCTTATGTGACTATCTTCAGTATGGTGTTGCTTTGGAAAAGTGTTCCTCATGGTGGATGAAGGGTGCCTTGGCCTATAGTCTCCTAACATTGTTAAGAATCCTTGTAGCATGGGCTAGGCATGGAGTATGCTCATAGTGAATGAAGACACTTTTTGTTGATGCTATCAAATCAAAGTACCTTTCAACCATTTTCTTCTGGATGGCCTCGACCACCCATGCAACTTCCACACTTCAGAGGGTCCTTGTAAACATGGACCTTGTTAGGCCAAACATAAGAGTATACGCCCCTTTTGTACTTGTAGGCCCCATCCACGATGAGATTCTCCTTTTCTAATTGTTTGTAATCTTGTTAGAAGTCACATTGATGTAATTCCTTGGTGCGGATCTGGAGTTGGCATGCCACTCCAGAACACTGACATTGCATGTATCATTTGGTGTTAAACAACCTCCTAGCTCTATGCCACCTCACGAAAATTGGTATGTGCTTAGATCAGGCTTATTCTATTGCAACTTCCAAAGTGATTTGAGAGATTATATCTTTCTTAGTTGCATGTTCTCGACGAATGTTTGGAGAGGCACCTATGTTGCATTTTCAGGATTCGTAACCTTGCATGCATAGAGTGGAGCATGGGCCAGGCTCGGATGACAACCCGGTTTGCTCGAGATACCTAACCCGGTCTTGGAGGAGCCTTTAGTATTCGACAGATCAGATCTGACAATCATTGTATCATCCCTCTCTCGATTCTCGATAATCAAACAATCCGAATAAGTCAAGAATCAACCTACAAATAATATATAACACTGAAAATATGTGAGGTGAAATTTATTATACCCTACAAAATGTGTGTATTGTATGTAAGTGTAGAGGTTGAACTAATGAGGATAAAATATAATTAATAATAATTATTATTTTTGTGTTTTTTTAGTCTTTTTTCTAATTTTTATGGGTTTTAACAATATTTAATTTTTATGGATTTTCAAGTGTTTTATATTTTTAAATTTCTAATTCTATTTTTATTTTTAATTTTGCAAACTTTAGTTTCTTTTTTTTAAAATGTAATATATAAGTACATATATAATAATGACTAACATAAGATATATATTGTATATATCGGGTTATATATAGTCAAAATACAAGAACTAAAATATTTTGTGTTTTTAATATTTCTATCTATTTTGATCATTTTTATAGAATTTTTCTAATTTTTATGTATTTTTAAAGTAATAAAATATAAAAATAGTGAATAAAATAATATAGCTGAAATGTTTTTTATTTTAAAAATAGATAATAGTATCCAAAATTCCCAAAACTATTTTTAATATATATCATATAAAGAAAATACAAGATAGAAAATCATATTATAAAATTTTTACTTAATTTTTACTGATTTTTATGGGTTTTTAGGGTTTTATCATTTTAAGGTTTTTATTTTGTAATTTTTAGTGATTTTTTAATATATGATAGAATATATAATAATATAGGTACTCTATTTTTTTGGAAATTTTTGAAGTGTTTTTCCAATTTGTATGTGTTTTAATAATTAGCTGAGGAAAAAAGCATCTTTTTATATTTTTAATAAATAGGAATTCAATAAAATGCAATAAAAATATATGTCATTAAGTAATTTGCCAGGCACTTAAATGTATTTTCCTACGATTTTTATAGCAATAAAAGTAATTATAAAGATAAACAAACGCAGAAGTAAAAGCTACATCTTATAAGAATTGTTTACAATATGTAGAAATTAAAATTCATTTAATAATCCATCAAAAATGTCTAGGGGCATAGATGAAAGATTCCCTGCCCCTCACGTGTTGTAGCATGTGTGGGTAAACGACTAGAATGCAATTTCCAAGAAGTTTGGGCCTTTAGATGCAATTTTTGTAAAAATTTTACATTAAAAGTTATATTTATATGACTATTTAAATATTAAAAAAGGTATATGGGTTCAGTTGATATTTAACCCTCAAGGCACTCTATCTTCCAGCTGAGGATGCACCACATATGCGCACTTGAAGCTATCTAACAACTGAGGCGAGGCTTCATTTTGATCCAACGGTTACGAAAGAATCTGGGACTTGGATTTGATCGAACGACCCTCAGGTGTTCATGAAGAACACCTGAGAACAACTCCTGCAAGTAGCTTCAACCCTTGATTCATCGATGCTCAGACCACCAATCTCGATGCCGAGCGGTGCTAATCCTTCCTAGGGATACACTGCAACTACAGGTGGGCTCCAATGGCTTCTAGGTCCCAACGATGGGGACCTGGGGTCTTCTTCATTCCCATCCACCTGGAGGTCAAGTCCAGGCCTTCAATTCGACTCTAAGTTTGCTTTGGGCCTTGTTCCTGCATAAAAAAAGTTTCCAGGGGGGGCGTCCTCGACCCAACAGTGAAGCTGCTAAGAATGAAGAATGGAAGGGCGATGAGCTCCAGCAAGAGGAGGAGGAATGAACTCAATTCTCTGGTTTCTTTGAAATCAAAGATGGTCAGATGAAGGATTTGATGGAGAAGATGAAAGGGCTCGAGGTGAAGGTGGAAATGGGCCAAAACATGGTAGATTTAATGACGATACAATGGAAGGAGCTCTAACCTCTAGTGAACGATTTCTTTTGGAAGATGTGAGAAATTAAAAGCTAAAGCCACGAAATAAAGATTACACTATGATACTGGAAGGAAATCAAACTAAAAATGCAAAGAAATAACAACTCAAACTTGCAAAAACATGGAGCAAAGGAAGCTCCACTGGAATAGCATTGGCGAGGCTTGGATTATTGCTTTAGCACCACCTTCTCCATACTAACGCCTCCATCAAGTAGTTGTTGTGACCAAGGACCTCCAGCGATTCAAGGATAGCGATTATGAAGGGCGTAAGGGGATCAAATGCAAAAATGGGGATTTTGGGGTTTTATTTATACATAGGTGGAAGGCATTGGAAGATCATGAGTTTCTCAAGATTTCTCCAAAAGAATGGATCATTAAAGAGCATGGCGTGAAGGTCGATTATGTTGTGATCATTTTTGATGAAGGAAGTATGTCGTCTCGAGCCATGGATTTTACGTAAAATTGGGAGAATTCATATAGCTGGTCAGAAACGTGCGTTCTGACATGGGCAACTGGAGATCGTGCAGTTGACTAGTCACTTATCAACACAAAGGAATGTTATTGATCCACATAGGACCACTAGCGGACAAAGCATCAAGAAAAGGAAAAATAAATAAATAGCTACACATTTTATTAGAAAAAGACAAAACATATTATTTTTATTTTTACATAGTATTTAGTTATAATTTTTATTTATTTTTACAACTTTACTTATTAGGTGTTAATTTTTACAGGTATATTCATAGGTGTATTTACCTATATTTTAAGTCTTTTATTTTTATTTTGTATCTTAAAATTTATTATTATATGTACATATTTTATATATTGATAATATATTTACATACATATTTACATATTTTTATGTTATTTTTCTAATTTTATTTGTACACTTAAATAAGTATGTGTATATACATTATATGTATTGTATACCTATATCTTTAATATATTCCTTTTTCAATGTATTTTAATGATTTTATTTTGTGCTTATATTTTAAATATATTTTAAACAATATTTAAAAGTATTTAAAAATATAAGAAAGTAAAAATATAAAGAATAAATGAAATGAAAAATATGCAGGTATACAGTACAATGGGACCCGAAAAAACTTACTTTTGCATCTTAAATCTATTTTTAATGAAACCATATTCATTAAATAGATAATTTTTAAGAATAATAAAGTGAGCTTGTTGAATTTGAAATTGTATAGAGAAGATATTGGTCTGTGAAATTAGGTTTGCAGCTTTTTCATCTTTGTATCCCAATCATATTGTTCATTATTTAATTTGGAAAATATTTTTGTATTTTTCTATACATTATTAGTATAAGTTTCATGTCGAACAAATATTAATTTGAGGTGTGTAAAATGAATAGTAAAATGGATGCATATTAAGCTATATATACTGAATTTAGGGTTTTTGAGGTGGATTTATGTACAGTTAATCATCCAATCTCCTCCTACTTTATTCCCACGTCAATATTGATCCAATCTCGTGATTCAGGGTCATTCAATAACTTTGATAATTCATTTATTTTCCTTTTATTTTATTTATTCTTTTATTTTGTATTTAAATACATGTTTTCTTGCAATATTTATATATAAATAATGAATGATAATTTGTAAAATTTATTTGTATTTACATGTATTTTGATAAGGATTTAAATGCAGAATGGAAGAATAAATGTAAATGAATGGCTATTCATCATCTGTTCGGGCCCAACCTAGCCCCTCCCAGGCCCATATGTGTAATCCGGTCCACAGGCTGGGCCTAGGCCTACTACTTTCTCAAACACTGGGCCCAAGCCCGAACACTACCAGCAATGGGATAGATCGGGCCTGGGTCGGGCTGGCCCATGATGAGTCCTGGGATGGATGCAATTGGGACATTGTCCCCTACATCTACCATTGTGGGATCATTTACAACTTCTTCATTTCGTTCATTCGACATCTAATTAATATATAAACATAAGAATAAGTGATTTGAACTCTTCTAATTTTTAAAAATCAACATTTCAAATAACTAATTTAAAGATAACATACAACACACATGTGCAACACAATCTGACCATTTAATATTTTAGACTCACATTCAAGATTAATATCAACATTCACATCTAGAATAACAACAGAACAAATAATAATATCAATGTATACCTCCTCCAGTTGCAAAGTATAGTCTGTTGCCAAGAGTTCGTCACCAAGGTAGGGCGACCACTAAAGGAGAGCGGGTTGTACGGCTACCAAGGTTCGAAATCTCGATTTCGATTTCGTTTCGGTCCCCTCCAAAACCGAAATTTCACCAATTTCGGGAAATTTCGACCGTTTCGATGGAAATGACGAAAATGACTCAAAAAAGCCATTTTTCGATGATTTTTTTTGGAAATTAAGATCTTCTGAGTTATTACAACAATAAATAGCTTACAAATACACACTCATATCACACATATTGCTTATATATGCCCCTTAGATCGCACATATCGGTCATATCGGTCAAATCGATGTTAATGTTGATTCTTGACTGATATGTACTGAAAATTAATATCATCCAATCCAAGATCTTAAAACAACATCTTACAAATGCACACTTATATCACACACATCTCTCGTCCATGCGCTTTATATCACACCATATCGGTCATATCAGACATATTGTTGAGTAGTCTGATAGATACTGGAAATGGAAATCAAAATAACTAAGTTAACAACACTTAAAAGACATCTTTTATTCATAAAAATAGAAAAGGATTTTTTATTTAAAAATGTAGATAATGATTAATTAAACAATATTTTGTTAGAAATAACTGTCACAGAAAAAGTTCGAATGAATTACAGAATTAATTACATACTTACAATAAAGATGCATCTATTTACAAAGATAAATGACAAACAAATGAAAGGAACAAGCTATATCAAATATATAGAAGCTATAAAAATTTTTTATCTCCATTGCTTAAACCCAAAGGGGAAGAAGCTCCCCAAATTGAAGAATCGATGTATGTACCATCTTGTCTCAACATACAATGTATCCATGAATTTCAACCGAAATAGGTCCATATGTCAAAATATCGTCGAAATCTTCGGTGAAATTTCGGGAAATTTCGACCGTTTCGGTGGAAATATCGAAAATGACTCAAAAAAGCCATTTTTCGATGATTTTTTTGGAAATTAAGATCTTCTGAGTTATTACAACAATAAATAGCTTATATATACACACACTCATATCACACATATTGCTTATATATGACCCTTAGATCGCACATATCGGTCATATCAGTCAAATCGATGTTAATGTTGATTCTTGACTGATATGTACTGGAAATTAATATCATCCAATCCAAGATCTTAAAACAACATCTTACAAATGCACGCTTATATCACACACATCTCTCGTCCATGCACCTTATATCACACCATATCGGTCATATCAGACATATTGTTGAGCAGTCTGATAGATACTGGAAATGGAAATCAAAATAACTAAGTTAACAACACTTAGAAGACATCTTTTATTCATAAAAATAGAAAAGAATTTTTTATTTAAAAATGTAGATAATGATTAATTAAACAATGTTTTGTTCATAGAAATAACTGTCACAGACAAAATTCGAATGAATTACAGAATTAATTACATACTTACAATAAAGATGCATCTATTTACAAAGATAAATGACAAACAAATGAAAGGAACAAGCTATATCAAATATATAGAAGCTATAAAGTTTTTCATCTCCATTGCTTAAACCCAAAGGGGAAGAAGCTCCCCAAATTGAATAATCGATGTATGTACCATCTTGTCTCAACATACCATGTATCCATGAATTTCAACCGAAATGGGTCGATATGTCGAAATATCACCGAAATTTCGATCGAAATCCGAGAAATCGATATATATATATATATATATATATATATATATATATATATATATATATGAGTTTCGATACCCATGACCTCTCAAAACCGAAATTTCGACGAAACTTCGCGAAATTTCATTCCATGGCGGCTACCATGTGCGTTGTTGGAGGGTAGGGGACTGTCGCACTAGGAGTGGAGGGGGGAGGGGTGGCATGTTGGCCTACTTCTTGAGGGGAGGGAGGGCGAGGGAGGAGTTGGCATAATGGTGGTGGCCTGCATTGGGTGGGGAGGGAGGGAGGGAGGGGGTCATGTACTGGCATGGTGGCCTGTGGGGTTGCGATGGCCTTTTGAAGCTGTGATGGGACCTGGGAGAGGAGGGAGGGGGTCACGACTCATGGGGTTGCCTTCACTGGGAGGGGAGGGGAGGGAGGGGGTGGTGTCGATGCCTAGTGTTCGCTGCTGGGAGGGGAGGGAGGGGTCGAGGGGGAAACAACGAGGTGCATGCGGTGGTGGGTTGGGACTTGAGAGGGGTTGCGCGCCAGGTGGGTAGTGTAGTAGTTGTACTTAGGTTTTTGGAAATAACATAGGGGATGGGCAAGGCAGGGCCGGGTGGGTGGATCGGGTCTAGGTTCGAGTCGGGCCAATTTCAGGCCAGAATCCGGATAGACTCATGGACTTTGGGTTCGGGCCCGTGCAAACCTGCAACTTGACCCGATTTAAGAAATGGGTATAAATTGAGGCCCAAGGCTGCCCTTAGCGACAGTGGGGTTGGGCGGGCCAGACAATGCTCTAGGTCGAGCCAACCCTAGTTCCTGCTCTACCCTATGCATGCATAGCTCTTGGGCATGCTCAACTGTGTAGAATTTTGGCAATGATTGTTGCGTGCCAAAGGTTCAAAAAATATGGTCACCATTGGAAATTTTGGCTGGAACGAAATCTTAAGTGGGCGTACACAAGTTCTAACAATCACGAGGGTCAATCATCTCATTGTACAAAGCGTCATGACTATTACCAGCATAATATGTACTGAAAGTATGTTTACTTTTTGGCTAGTTTAACCTTCATTCATCATTTCCACCTCCAAGGTCTGTAATGCATGGGCAGGCTTTTGCTCACTTTTGGTGTTGGCAATAAAAGTTGTACTTACAAAATAAAAACATAAAAAAAGAGGGAGTAGGGGCAAAAATAGAAAACATTTTTTTGAAGGTTTTTTTGCAATAAATACAAAATGATCTCACAGCGAACTACAATGGTTTCACCAACGGGCATAAACAGTACACCGACAATGTTAAATAAAGCAAAATTATAGAAGTTGCGTAATTTCAAAATTTACAGGATTATCTTTTAGTTGTAAACTACTATAAATTTATGGATGTAGAAATAGCTTTTTTTAGGCCGTCTTATTTGGAAAGATCGCAGGGCAAAGCACAGCTGAGGGAGTGGTTGTTTATTTCCATAACCCTGAAAATAAATCTGCACTCCGCAAAATAGCTGTGGTTATACAAAAATTTACACCCCAGCTTCGCAGGATGCATGGTCCAAATCAGGATGCTATCTAAAGATTCTATAGATTATAAGTAACAACAATCAGATAATATTGCAGCTTCATTGCTGCATCGTCAGGACATATCATCGTTCAATTTACATGCAACATCGTCAAGATATATCCTCATTTGCTACCTACAGATTTTGCAGAGAGCATCCCTCCAGGCTGGCAGCTAATATTTCATATGCATGATATATCCCCTGCCGTCTTTTATGCAAGCAGGTTCAATTTTCACCATTGATACCGAAGATCCGCACCTTGTGCATGTTGGGGAACTTGGCTACCACGAGAACAATGACAGCAATTGTGTTCAGGAAGAGGTATGGTTGCTGGTAGTCAGTCATGTGGGATGCAATCAAGTACCTAAAAAGGAAAAATGCAAGTTAGTAGGATCCATCCGGAAGAGAGTGTTAATGTATAGAAAAGTGCGACGCAAAGGAGCTATTACAATCCAGACAGAAAGCATGAATACAATTCCCGTAACAAATTTACAGTATGTATCTGGAGAACAGTTACTCTCCAATGGAATCCAACTTGCCGCACACTAATAAGCCCCTTGTATCTTCTTCTAGGATAATGCTTGAGTTATTGAAGATACCTTGAGAAGTATCATGTCAAATATAAATATATCTTAGTAAATTTCCTAGATATCATCCAATATTTGCAATATTTCTCCCCATTTTCCATATCCTTTATATTTTATTATAGAGAATTTTGCTGCTTCTTCAACCAATCTCCAGTAGGTCTATCAACTATAAAATTACTAATGGAAGTTACATAGAAATTGATGACGGGCAACAAACTGCGCCGCCAATCCCTTTTGAATGGCAAATCCAATTCTTCGAAATACAACATTCATAGACTTAGGGACCATAACATTGCTATGCATGATTTTTTGAATCCTCTTAAGGAGCTCCACTGCTTCACTTGCCAAGAACCCAAATGTATCAAAACCAAAGGGGATGAATACGTCTTGATTGTCAATGCAGGCCTTCTCATGCTTAGCCACTTTAGCTATGGCAGCTTTTTGTGCAGCGCATCCCGCAACAAAATCACTCTTTATCGGACCCATCAAAGGAGACACTCCAGTCAAATCAACACATGTATGCTTTCCTCCAACCCATCCAAATATCAAAACATCTGCCGGTCTAAGTGTCGATCTCCCCTCTTGTGGATCAGTTAAGAAATTCACCGGCGCTTCTTTTTTTGAAGCAACACCTGTATGTCTGAGTATATCAAATAGAACATCTCTGACAAGATCATGCCTGTATTTAAAACCTGGAAGCTCGCGACAATGAACGGCATGATCCCCAAAAGCATCCAAGCAGGATTTGTGGCATACTGGACAAGCCTCATCTGGTGGGAAAAGGGGAATCATGAGGCGGGGTACTTGAGAATACTACGATATTCAATGGGTGACATATGCAATCCAAGCCCTTCAATAGGAATGGCAAGTAGAAAATCTTGGGCATGTTTAGCTTGTAAACAATGAAAAATTGCTTTTTGCCTAACAGACATGTCAAACTCAGCTTCCATATCTTTTACGATTTTGCTAAAAAAAGAACTCGCCAAAGCATTCTGGGCTTTAGGGGGGGACGGTATCCTTAGTAGCAAAATGTGTAATATCAATAGATGGGAGTGCGACACGTAGGCCTTCCAAAGCATTAAGGAAATCAGAATCCATACCATGTATCATGCTGTCTCGTAGCATGTGGTCTTGGAGCATCCAGGATTGAGCTCTGGAGGCCACAAAAGCATATGAAGAAGCCTCAATAGCTGAGTAAAGACCTAAACCGCCGAGTCGGATGGGTAGCGACGCCACTCTCCATTGAAGGTCACCAAAGAAAGGACCTCCACATACCACAATATCCTCAATAGCTCCACGTAACCCTTTGTCAAACCATGCAGCGGCCCATTTCATGTATGTGGGTTGGCATGTCCGTAAGCCGAACATAAGCTTGGCAGTACCCATACAAGACCGTAATAGAAGTAGCTCACTTTGTGGATCATCCAGCTGAGGAAGTAAATGCATTAAGTCAACAGCTTTGGTAGCCCTCATCATAACCAACTCTTCAATAAAATCTTTATCCCTACTCACAGCTCCTCCAAGCAATATCACACCTAGTCGCGGCCTCCCAATATCTATGGGAAACAGACCTTCACGGATCTTCTGACCATCACATGAAGGCCAGAACAACTCTGTTTTTTTTATATTTAGAAAAAGCCCCATCTCTGGACCCCTGCATTGAATAATGTCAAGTGCCTTGGCCACTTCTACAGTGTCCCCAACAATTGTCCCATCGTCAAGATACCAAGCATGAAGTAGGAGTTTACAATTGTCTCTGATCTCATGAATAAGTGGGTGCAATGCCAGAGAAAAAAGAAGGGGGCCTAAAGGGTCACCTTGCTGCACTCCTGTTGATGACCGCAGATGATTGTCTCCAATATATAATCTGGCGGCTTGAGCATAGATAAATTCCACCCATGGAGAAATAGAGGGGCATCTCCTCCTAACTTCCCTAAGCATCAGAGATCTATCTGCTTCTTTGGCGGGTTCTTTTACATTCATAAGAAGAACAAGATCCAAGTTTTCTATACATCACTAGATAGCACACAACTGTTTGCAATTATGCTAGATGTTACATAGCTTCTCTGAGTATAATATGTAACTCTTACAAAAGCCCCATTCAAATAATACATGCATCTTTGAAGAAACTTTCTTGATGCTGTATGGGTAAAGAGAGATCTTTACTTGAACTCAAGGAATGATCTAGTAGTAGTACAGTGTACCTACACTTTAAAGGACCCGGGTTCCAATCCCAAATGGGACGCTCCGGACTCCCGAAATTATCAGGCCTACTATAAAAAAAGAGAGATCATTATTTAAGGTAGCAGAACTTTTTTTTGTTATATCGTGGATAAACTGCTTTTTGAGGCAGCTTTGGCTCTTAAATAAAACATCTCCCTCTTCCCTCTTCAGGAGACATCTATGCTTTGTATGTATGTGTGTGTGTCTATACATATCAAATGAAAGTCCTACCAATTGTTATGAAATGAAAGTCACCTCTTAAAGAGGTGGCTTACCTGCGGTAGAAAGATAAATAAAATTTCTACCGCCTTACATAATGAATGCTCTCTTTTTCATCAGGTATTTAGGAACTTTCCTCCATGCATCTTGATTAGATTTCGAGGTTTCATCCATGAGCCCCTGGAAGAGGATGCATCTGTTATCCCCTTAGACATTCCACGTCCTGGCTCAATGACTATAACAACCGAATGTTATTGGACCCAAATCCCATTTATTTGAACACAATCTAGTCCAAACTAATCAAATCAACTTGACCAATACAGA
This sequence comes from Ottelia alismoides, assembly GCA_037367405.1. Classification (NCBI taxonomy): domain Eukaryota; kingdom Viridiplantae; phylum Streptophyta; class Magnoliopsida; order Alismatales; family Hydrocharitaceae; genus Ottelia; species Ottelia alismoides. Next base: position 104,945 of record JAZKJV010007167.1, read on the forward strand.
TTCTAATCTAATTAGTGATATCTGGGCCTATTTATAATAAATTAGGTTAATATAATGAGCAATTAAAGACTTATTAGAGTTTGACTAAGAAAATTCGGTGTGGACTAGATGGTTGTATGCCTAATTGAACTTAAAGAGAGGTCAACTGAACATAAATAAAAAAATATACTTAGGCGGATTTAACCTACCAAAGGAGGAAGAATGGAGGATTGATTAGAGCAATCGTCTAAATAGTTGAAGATAAGATAGGACTATTTGTATGGTTTTCCCCCGCCCATACGTCTATATAAATGACACCTTGGCAATAAGCAGACACTTTGCGTCAAGATTCAAGCCTTAACCACCAGATTAAGCTCCCACCCTCCTTTAAAGCTTCCAACACTTGGAGATGAAGGTTAGAAGGTGGAAGAACCCATTGAAGACCTTCCATGAGAAATATAGTTAATATACGCCATCATAAACAGATCTGATAGGACTCTGCTCGAACCCACATCACTTTTGTACATGCTTGTGCTACAGTTCTATACTCAGATTCAACACTAGATCTAGCAACAACAGTTTGCCTCTTACATTTCCACCAGACAAGTGAATCTCCAACAAATATAGCAAATCCCGATGTGGACTTCTTGTCCTTGAGGCACCCTGCATATTCTGCATCTGCGCATGCTGAGATAGTAATAGTGCCACCCTTTTTAAATAGCAGCCATGCACCTGGAGATGATTTAAGATATATTGGTATCATCTGTATAGCATCCATATGTACCTGACGAGGTTGTTCCATGAATTGGCTCACCTGACTGACTGCAAATGAAATATCAGGTATGGTAATGGCAACATAAAGAAGCTTTCCCACCAGTTCCCTGTATTTTCTCCTGTCAACCTCATTAATATTATCATGATAGAGCTTCATGCTTGGATCCATGGGTGTAGTAGCAGGTCGACATCGAAGCATACATGTATCACTTAGCAAGTCCGTGACATATTTTCTTTGAATCATCTCAAGCCCTTGTTGATTTCTGACAAACTCCAAGCCTATAAAGTATTTAAGAGCTCCTAGATCCTTGGTAACAAATTCACGAACCAGAAATTCTTTCACCCTCTTTATTCCCTGCATACCATCTCATGTAATAAGTATATCATTAACATGCACCATAATAGTAGTCATACCTCTGAAGGTTCTCTGTACAAAAAGAGAGTGATCTGCATTCGATTGTTTGAACCCGTTCTTCTCAAACAAATCTGAGAGCTTCTGTAACCAAGCTCGGGCTCTGCTTAAGGCCATAGATTGCCTTATGAAGTATACACACCTGTGAACACTCCTACTCAACAGTAAACCCCGTCGGTTGTTGCATGTAGACTTCCTCTTAAAGATCACCATATAAAAATACATTCTTGATATCCAACTGAAACAAAGGCCAATCTCGAACCACGACAACATATTAAAGGATCCGTAAGTTAGAATGACGAGCAACTGGAGAGAATGTGTCAAGAAAATCCACCTCGTATGTCTAAGTAAACCAACGGACAACCAATCGAGCCTTGTACCTATCAATGCTACCATATGTATTTTGCTTCACTGTAAATACCCATTTGCAACTTACTATAGATGCCCGAATAAGGGCTGGGACAAGGCTCCAAGTACATCTCGACTGAAGGGAAACCATCTCTTCTTCCATAGCTAATAGCCACCGACTGTCCTTCAAAGCCTCCTGATAATTCTGTGGAATGTCTACAGCAGACAATGCAACTGCAAATTTCCTGAATTCCTCAGTCAAGCGATCAAAGGAGGACTGGATGTGAAAGGATATGGTGCACAGCTACGCTTCTGCTTCTGAAGCGCAATAGGTAAGTCCAGATCGACAACCTCCACGCCTGTCCCTTGTAAAGAACCCTGCTCAGGTAGACCATCAGACCTATCGTTGGAAACTATGTATTCATAACATACCTCATGCGTACTAGATGATGAGCGGTGATCATGAGAAAAAGCAGGTCGGTGGGTATAGTGATGCAGCAATGGTGGGACTGGACCACATGAGGGGGTGGAGGTGGTGGCGGTGGTAGTGATGGTGGTGAAGGAGTTGATGATGATTGGGTGAAGGAGGTGATGATGGTGGTGGTGACAAGTATATTTCATCATCAGAGTCTGAGACTGTCAATCGGTCACCTGTAGAAGAAAAGTACATCATGGACTCGAAAAAGATGACATCGGCATTAACATAATACTTCCTGCTCATTGGATCATAACATCTATACCCTTTTTGTGTTCCAGAGTACCTGACAAAAACATACTTGACTGCTCTAGGAGAGAGATTGTCAATACCTGGAGACAACTGGTGGACAAAGGCGACCGAGCCAAACACTCGGGTAAGTGAGAACAATTCCTTTTCAGGAAAAGCAAGAGAGAATGAAATTTTCTCACCCAAGACCGACGAGGGCATGCGATTAATAAGATAGCATGCCGTAAGAACAACATCACCTCAAAAAGAATGTGGAGCATGACTATGAATGAGAAGAGTTCTTATAATATCAAGGACCAATCTGCAACACCATTTTGCTGGGAAGTATAAGCACATGATGTTTGATGACTAATACCTCAGATTGAAAAATAATTGGAAAGAGTATGAGTACAAAATTCCAAAGCATTATCAGTTATCACAAATTTCATTGAAGAAAAAAACACATTCTGCATTTCAATGAGAAAATTCTTGATAACATCTCCAGCTTCAGCTTTATTCTTTAATAAAAATTACCCATGACAAACGACGAAAATCATCAACAACAAGATAAAACATGTGTCCTTGATGACCAGGAACACGACTGGGGCCCCAAATATCTATATGAAATAACTCAAAGATAGAGCTATTGCCCCGACTCTTATGACTGGGGATGACAGACCAATGATGCTTTCCCAATTGACAAGCCACGCATTAAAAGGATGAGTGAGGAGAGATCTGAGGTAAAACACGACACATTTTTTGGAGCGGGAGATGACCAAAACACATGTATTACGTAAAGGGTGAGATAGATCTAGCAGAAAGAGAGGAAATGCAAGCATAAGGAGTTCGAACTAAGCGATAAAGGTCGCCCTTCTCACAGCTGTACCTAATCACCTTGTTCGTAAGGATGTCCTGAAATACAAGAGAAGATGGATTAAAAATAGCTCGATAATGTAGATCCTTCATAATCTGACTAATGGATAACGAATTCATAGAAAAGTCAGGTGCATGCAACACATTCTGTAGACGCATAGAGGGTGTCAAGCTAATGTCCCCCCTGTCTAATGATCGGGTTTGAGTCTCATCTGCTATAACCATAGTTCGTCCTGGAGTAACCTATCTGTATGATGTAAGTTGACCTTTGTCTCCACACAAGTGATGTGTAGCACTGGAGTCCATAATCCCCTCTATAACATCAGATGCACTATATCTAGTAAGTGCATAAGTACTACCTGAGGTACTGGAGGAAGCTGAAGCAACCATATCTGAATGACTCCCGGAGACCGATGAAGGCATAATGGGACTGGCAAGAGGTATAATGCCTCTCAATCGGGCTACAAGGTCATCAAATCGCTAATCTAAAGAAGAGGTAGCCAGAGGCTCAAACTGCTTAGCCACTCGAGCAGAAGCATGAAATCCATGCTTGGAGTAGCATGTAACCTCTGCATGTCCAAGACGATGGCAGTAAGTACATAAGTGACGAATATGACCTCCTATATCACGAGGTCCGCATCTACGAAACTGAGAAGAATCTCCTTGACCTCGAGAGGCAGCCATCACTGAAGAAATAAAACTGGCAGTAGTAGATGAGATAGTGATCCGACTAAGCCTGCGGAAAGCTTCCTCCATGGGAGGAATAGTGGTATCTGCCAAAATTTGGGAATGAGCAGCCTCATAATTAGGATCAAGGATTGCCAGGAATACATCAACCATGGTGGCATTCCTATAGTCTTCTGTTGCTCAGGAGTAGATGTGAGAGGCATGAAACTGTGGAACTTCTCGAACATCCCACACAAGGATGTATATAACGAATGAAGAGATCGTACATTCTGCTTGATAAAAATATCATATTGTAGTTGCAGAATTTTTGTCTCATTCTTTGCCTGTGAATAAGTAGCAGCAAAAATATCCCATATCGCCTTGGTTGTGGGCTGATGTAACACATCATTGGCGATCTTTATCGCCAATGTACCTGAAAGCCAAACCTTGGCATATGCATCATCTGCCTCCCATAAGGCGTTAACCCCAGTCTTCTCAATCGGCTCTTCCTCGATAAGAATGTGTTTCTACCTGTAGACTTCATCAGGCTCATGAACTGCATGACCCACAATTCGTAGTTCGACCCATCCATCTTTACTATAGGCATAGGACCTCTAAAGGCTCCTGTGGTGGGGATATCTACCTTACTTTTCTGAGATTGCGGCTAGAGAAGACTAGGATTGTAGACTAAACAAGCTTTTGTCTACACTGACATAGAGAGATTTGGTTGCATGTATAGACTCAAGCAACCAAACCCATCAAGAGAGAGGAGTCGATGGAGGTGCCCCTAAATAGAGAGGGGTCAGCGGTGGCGTCCCTTGGAGAGAGGGGGTCGACGGCAACACCCCTTGGAGAGGGGAGGTGCGGAGCTACCCCTGGAGAACGAAAGAGGGCAGTAGCGGCGGGTAGCCAAGAATGGGAGAGGAGAGGCGGCAGTGGTGGGGCTAGGATTAGGGTTTGTGAGGGTATGAGATCTCCAGTGTAGGACCGCCGTTCTGATACCATGTTCGGAAAAATGAGAAACTTGTTTTATTCCTTTAACCCTAGGCTCTCTTATATAGGGAGAGACCAATGGTTAAATTACATAAAGTAGACAAAAGGAAAAGAAAATAAATAAAAAGATACATAAATATGAAATATATTTCTACAGGTTCATTTGATAGGTTAGAACTCCACATTTGTTCACACCCCGTATGTTTTAAGCTTGAGTGAAGCTCAATGAAGACACGCTAGGACAACGATATCATTACAATAGAGTGTATCTAACTTCCTTGAACCTGGACTCTCAAGGCCTCTTTCTTTCTAGTTATAGCCAGAGGTGTATCTAATGATGTGAGCTGCTTTGCATTAGAAACAATGACTTGAATGCAGTGTTCATCTATTTATCTCTCTCGATTCTCAAATTGTTTCAAGAATTCATGATTGTGGATGCAAGATCGCATGTTTATTTCGCATTCCGCAAAGTTTCTCAATGTTTGAACTTTTTTTCCAATGTTGATTTAATGCGAAACTGAGGCTTTATCATTCTATTGTGTTCTGCTACAGTTTGCTTCCAGCCAAAGCTCGTGTACTGGTATACCACTATCTGATCCCTTCAATTCAGAGGATTTAGCTCCTGTTGTATTGGGATACATGCACGTATACCGGTATGAGACGAAAACATATGGCCTTTAAGTTTGTGTTCATAAACTGATATAAAAACACTGTACCAGTGTAGAGATAGCATCAACTGAGGAACACGTGACTCGGTAACACCAGTACACGAAGGCTTATTCAGGTATAAACCGTCCACTATGAACTTGGGCATTTGATCTTGATTCTTTTATACGAGTATTTATGTTCTTATAACGACATACGTTGTGTTGGTCTTAATGAATGAGCTCTTCATATATATATAGAGTCATACCTGTATAAATGGTCTACGACGAGCTTGGGCATTTGATCTTACTTCTTTTATGTTCTTATACTGGCACAAGACATGTTAATGTTAATGAATGAGCTCTTTATATACCAAGATCTTAATATACGTGTACCGTTACCTATACGTCGGCATCTTTGCCTAATCAGGAGCTTTACCATGAGTTTACTATACTAGTACAACCAGATATATACCATTATATTTTCTCGAGAACTGTGAACCCTGCTGCATCAATTTACCTACATACATGTTGGGATGATACTACAAGTATGAAATTGATTAAGCACGAACATTGACTTATCCATTAACATTGTGCTTACTTGTGAATGACTTATACTGGGATTTCATGCTTACTAAACTGACCATTGTTATTGGCATGTAATCATGACCTCAAATGCCGGAGTTTCGATTTCATTTCCCAGAAAATGAAATTTCAGGGACTTTGCCAATATTTTTGCTGATATCGGTGCAGATTGTGACAATGACTTCAAAAATATATTCTTTAAAACAATTAATGCTCCCAATGTTTTTAACATGGTATTACAACCGATCATATATTTGTGTTGGAAGAGTTGATGCGATGATAAGTAGATGCACTTTGGGAATGGAGATTGATGGAATACCTTGAATCTTGTTAGTTAGCTCAATGCAGTTATAATTGGTTCACGCCCTCCCTCATTAATGGAGGACAAAATCCCCCATGTGGAAAACAAGGGTCTCACTGCCTAGTCAACAAGACGAGTGGGGGTCCCATGCGGGAGCTTGGGGATGGAGTCCTTAGAACCTAAGTAAAGATGCTTATGTTATTTGAATATGGGCTTATTAAGATCTATACACTGAGATCTGTTTATACAGGGAAGAGTTTTATAAGCTTTAAAATTATTCCATATAGTCGCCTTTAATAAAGCAATACATGAGACCATATACAAATCATGGATCCCGGACTTCTTATAAAAGGAAGAGGATTCATTGATAAAATACATAAAAATCTCTTTCAAAAAAATGCAGCAAAGATAAAATGAAATGAGGAGATATTTCAGTGAATACTAATAACTTTTCGCATTTTAGCGAAATTGGGCCAAATTTCGTCGAGTGGGGCCAAAATCCTGGAAAATGATATCAATGGTATTATTGACACTGCTTTCTTAGCAATGCTAAAATATCAGTAATATATCGACGGTATTCAGTAATATTTAAGGACATGCATCTGATGACAAAACTTATGAAATGTCCCTTAGATACAAATGCCAACTGAGCTTTATATGGAAAAGTACTGAGTAAATGCAAGACAAACTTGATTGTTGTTTAAGCCATATTTTGAGTTGAGTCCTATGGGAACCTAAGATAGTAGCCCATGGGGCCTCATGAACCTCAAAACGCCTTGAATGAACTCGTAGTGGCTAGGGTGAGCACAAATTCAAAAGTCACACCAATTTATCTGTCTATGAATATGATGCATACACCATTGAGCATGTTGGATGCCCAAGGGTGATATGTGCAACTACAATATGCTCTGATATGTTGTCTTAACCCAAATAATCATAAGTTCATGGTCTGTCAAACTAAGGGAATGTAGGATCGATCCCCTTTAACTACAAGATTGTATCTTGTCTAGACATTGGGTTGCTAACTGACTCGACAATGGATTATATGAGAATGGATCCATGATGATATCATAACCAACTCACTTTATCTGCTTATCGAAATAAATTAGTTGTATTTAGCATTGTCCACTTCCTTAATAGCTTGCATGTACATGTCTTGTTGAGTTTCTTCCGCTGTTTTAACCTCAAAGCTTTCCTAGAGTGATGTGATAGTAAATGCCTTGTATTAAGGGAATACAACATTATAATTCTCACCATCCAGCTTGCATAAAAAATGAACTTAATATCATATACTTGTGTGCATAGATTAATGCTGATGACTTTATTAAGTATACAACACCAATCTCCACTGCAACATTTAGATATAACGAACAAATATTATCAGTTTTATATTCCATTTCTACTTAAATAACAAGTTAAGATTTAATTATATACAATTTTTCTTGTTATATGCTTTACATTCTATTGAGCCCCTTACCACACTCTCTATTTTGTAGCCTACTTTGAGCATGTGGCGGACGAATAGATGCCTGCGTCATACTTAAACTGAGGCTGAAGAGCAGGAGAAGAGGTTGATACCTCTTAGTTTAGTGTATATACTTAGATGTTTTGAGTACTTGTAGAATTTCAATAATTTCTTCTTCATATTATATATAGGGAAATGATTCTGGTTTTGCTTTTACGTGAATGTCTTGAACTTGAGCTCAGTGCCATATCCTTATTGGATGGTGTCGATCTTGGTCATGTTAGGGTTACCATCCAGTGAAGAGAGGGCAGTTGATGAATGCTTGGACATCGAATCGATTAACCCTCTAAAAAATCCTTACTTTCTCTTTTGTAGCTCACCACTTTGGCTTAGAGCTCTGCTTTCCTCACAGAATAGAATAAGCATGTATGCATATGCATTTGGATGAGTCACCAAATAAGCATATACAGTTCGATACGATCTCCTAAATTTTAATTTTAAAAAATAACAACAACAACAAAGCCTTTTCCCACAATTAAGTAGGGTCGGCTACATGGATTCTTCGCCTCCATTAAGATCTATCTTGGGTCAATCCCGGGCTTATATCCATAAAACTAAGATCCCTTCGTATAGTTTCTTTCCAACACTTCTTGGGTCGTCCTCGCCCTCTCTTTACCGGCTCAACATCCCAACACTCGCATCTCCTAACTGGTACATCAACTGATCTTCTTTGCAAATGACCAAACCATCTTAAGCGGTTTTCTCGCATCTTATCCTCGATCGGAGCTACACCAACTTTCTCTCTGATTGCATCATTCCGAATCCGATCTTTACGTGTGTGTCCATACATCCACCTCAACATTTTCATTTCTGCTACAACCATTCTTTGCACATGTCTATGGTTCACAGGCCAACATTCAGATCCATAGAGCATAACAGATCTCACAGCTGCTTTGTAAAACTTTCCTTTAATTTTTAAAGGAATTTTCTTATCACATAGAACAACAGAGGCTCCTCTCCACTTTAGCCACCCTGCATTTATTCTATTAGTAACATCTCCATCAAGTTCCCCATCATGTTGCAAAATAGATCCCAAATATCTAAAAGAATCTCTCTTCTGAATGTTATCATCAACAATCTTCACCTCAATTCCTTCACCATTGCTTCCATCAAATGAGCACTCCATATATTCTGTCTTAGCCATACTTATACGAAATCTTTTACTCTCCAACTCATGTCACCAAACCTCAAGCTTCTCATTTACTCCATCTCTAGTCTCGTCAATCAACACAATATCATTAGCAAATAACATACACCAAGGTAACTCATCTTGAATGTGACTTGTCAACTCGTCCATAATCAAAGTAAAAAGAAATGGACTCAAAGCTGAACCTTGATGTAGACCAATGTTGATGTCAAAATAGCCAGTCTTCCCAGACGGGAACCTTACACAAGATAAAGCCCTATCATACATGTCCTTTATGAGGTTAATGTATAGGACAGGTACTTGTCTCTTCTCCAAAACTCTCCACAATATCTCTCGTGGGATAGAATCATAAGCCTTCTCCAAATCAGTAAAGATCATATGGAGGTTCTTCCTTTTAGCTCTATAAATCTCCATTGTTCTCCTCAGCAAATGGATGGCTTCATAGCTGAGCGACCTGGCATGAATCCGAATTGGTTTTCTTTTACGTTAGAAACTTGCCACCTTCTTTCGATCACACGTTCCCAAATTTTCATAGTGTGACTCATCAGCTTGATACCTCTGTAATTAGAACAATTTTGAATGTCTCCTTTATTCTTATAAAGAGGCACCACGATACTCCTCCAATCTTCAGGCATTTTCTTGCTTCGCCAAATAACATTGAATAGATTCGTAAGCCAAGTCAAACCATGCTCACCTAAAACTCTCCATACTTCTACAGGGATGTCATCCGGTCCTATACCTTTCCCAGGTCTCATAACCTTCAAAGCCTCCTCTACTTCCTTTCTTTGAATCCGATCCTACACCTTTCTTTTAAAAAATACTACATTTGCATATATGATATATAAAAATGAAATTACTCGTACCTATTTCTTTAATACATATCCGGTAACTATTGATATTCATCCAGCAACTATTGAAGTACAAAAAATACATATCCAGTAACTACTAGAGTACATAAAAATTATTTGTTTAGTTTCATGCATATATTCAAGAAGTATATATCCTAAAACTATTGATTGTAATAATAAATATGAAATTATATTCATAAACAATAATTCCATTCTTTGCTTAGAATTTAAGTTTAATATAAATTTGGTAACTATAGTTTCGTCGTGAGCATGATTTACATTTCAATAAATATAAGTTTCAATACATATATTAAAGAAGTTAGGGGATTACAACTGAAGTACTGCTTTATAAAACATGAATGATATAAGGTATGGGCGAGCACAAAAGGCCATGGCGATCACCCAACAATGACTAGGAATGCAAAAGAAGCACCAACAAAATGATGATCCACATGAGAGGTGGAGAAGTGCATGTGAGCAACAACTAGAAAATTAGGCACATAATCGGGGGATATACATGCATGTGGACCGCATATGCGGAGGAGCATACAATGGACCCATTCAGGAAATCAGTGCGGCCTTCAAGATGCATGGCATATGCAGCCACATATACTACCCATGCGGCTGATTTCCTAATATTGCTCCTATGCAGATCAAATGGTAAATATGATCACCAAGGTACTTCCAAGAACATTATTTGAGTGTTGTGATGACTAAAAGAATATGTTGGAGTATTTGTTATGTGCGCCTATTGAGTTGTAGCAGGGTAAATGGATCCTGGAGAAGATCCATTTACCCCATCCAGTGTTTAGTCCCACATCGTCTAGTGGTGGGACTTGGAGGCTCTGGATAGGCTATATAAGGAGCCCCAGACCTCCTGTATCCATTGAGAAAAGCAATAGAAAAACACACCCCTTTGAGGCTTCTCCAGTGGTTTCATCCCGCGCCTCACGGAGTAGGGTTCCATATAAATCCCGCTATTCTTCTTTGATGTTTATTCTTTTTCCATGCTTTCGCTTTCGCTTTCCAATTTCTTAACATGGTATCAGAGCGGGTCGGTTCTCGAGGATTTTCTTTATGTTATTTCTTGTATCCGAGATTCGAGAGGTTTTTGTTTGGGTTCTTCTATAACCCTAGCATTCATGTAACTCGTAAGGGATTCTTTTTTCTGAGTTTTTTTGTGTTCCGTGAAGATATGTTATCGAAGGCTGCAACAACTCATGCGCGTTCTGCTTCTCCCCTGGAACAAGAATCCAATTCTTTCGTTTTCTCTCCAGGCGGTGCTCCACAGGGGGAGTGCACCGCCAAAGTGCTCCTGCTGTCGACGCATACTCGCATGATTTCGTGCAGGCTACTCTTCGTTGCATCAAGTCCTGACGACACCCTCATCTCTTGCCGATCTGGAAATCGAGCAGATCGAGATCGCGTGCACATCATCTCTAGCGCTGGTGCAAGTTCCCCAGGCAAGCAGACAACCGAGGCACCGCCACCTCCAGTTCCAGGTTGCAGAGGCACTGCACCTTCCAGGAGAAGCCCCCTGGCATTCCGGCAACACGTGTACGCCATCGCGCACCACTCCCTTCAGCGACAAGCAAACCTCGAGGCCTTCATCATCCAGGCGGTGTCGTTCCGCCTTTCTCCAGGCGCTGATTCCTCTCATGCCGCCAGCGGTAATGCGCCGCCACGCCCCAGCAGTCGCAGCCAGGGGCGGCGCGTGATACTCCACCTACTCCATGATTGGCGATGCCCTAGCCACTCCCAGCGGCGCCATTGGCGATGCCCCTCCAAGCCTCCCCTTGCACGAACCCCCCCTCCCCGCCGCGCAACCTCCATCATCAGCAAGAAGCGGCGACCCCGCCGCTCGTCTCGCGCAACATCCAACGCGATCCCCATCGCACACATGATCTTCGGCGGCGCGGGTCCCAGGCATATTCTTCGCACGATACCCAGCCACCATCTGCAGGCTGCGTAACATCCCATTCCAGCGGGGTGGCTACGATTTCAGAGAGGGTTTCCCTCGTAGGAAACCCTAAATAAGCGACACTGGCACTGGGAATGCTTCGGCCCGATGGGCCTACAACGATTAAAAAAAATGTTGTTGCTCCCGCCCAAGTAAGCCAAAATCTGATTAAAAAGAAAGGGTGTGGGGCTTACTTCCAGGCTCAACTATGGGTCATGAGAAAAAAATATAGAGAAAGAATTTTAAAAAAAGGCGCGTATAAAGAAAAGCCGTACGCAATTTTGAGAAAAAATGAAATGAAATGACGGCTATAAAAAAAGGGATTGAAATAGCCGAGAAAAAAAATGTTTTGAAGGCTTAACAAAAAAAAGTAATGAAAAGCCGCAAGAAATGTTTTGAGAATATTAATGTTGTTTTCCCCATCTCTTTGTCTTCTCCCAACTTTGTCGATGATTGGCATCTATGTTTTCCGACAAGTATGGGAGAAAGGGGGAGTATGGTGTAGAGTCACAGGTCTTGTGTTCCGGATGCAGATGCCAGATGCAGATTTCTATATCAACCATTCGTTCAGACTCTACAACAGATTATCCAGACTCGACGATTGTCTTCCGAGTCCTCAGTTTCAGACACGCACAAGGATGCAGTCTTATGTCAGATGAGCACGAGTTTGCCATCATTTGTTCGTGGTCCCATCTTTCTTCTTGTTTTGTCGGTCAGAGTTTTCATGTGAGCCATAGGGACTCCAGAGCAGAGGACCATTCCCCATACCATGTGGGCAACGGTTTTCATGTGGTATCATAGGTACACCAGAGCAGTGCACCATTCTCTGAGCCAGATGGGAGAGACCCAGTCCTCCGAAGAGGAGACTTCTTTCAGACTCCATTCTCCAGCGACCGTGGACTCCGAAGAGGATTGCACAGTGATGAGCGGCCCGAACGACTAAGGTAAAGAGGTATCAATGGTCGTTGCGACCTCAACCCCTTGAGCCGGACTCAATCAAGAAAAAATCAAGACCACCAAATCAATAAATCAATCAATCAAGTCAAATAGCGGTCTCGCTATTTTATTTAACCTGGTATATTAATCATGGTCGAACTCAAGGAGCACGGATTGGCTAAGAAGCCTACGAAGTAGTCAGAAATCAAAATAAAAAAGAAGAAAATATTTTTGGTGGATTTTTAATTTTTTTGTGATTTTGAATTATAAAGAAAATGTAAAAGAAAGCTAAAAAGGGCACAATCAAGGAATTATTCAACACATCAAAAAAAGTCAGAAAATTAAAATAAAAATATTTTTGGATTTTAGAATTTTTCAAGTGTTTTTGGTAATTTTCTCAGATTTTTATAATTTTTAGTTGATTTTATAAAAATGAAATAAGACAAAAAATGGAGATCAATGTGCAGCCAGAATCTAAAGGCTATTTAAAAATAATTAAATAGCTATAAAATTCCAAAGACAATTTTATGATGAAATAAAGATAAAAATCTGTCTACTGGAAAAGAAATTGCATTTTTTTTCTGAATTTTTAATGTTTTTTATATGGTTTTTAGGGTTTTTCATTTTTTAGGGTTTTTATAAGTCCAAATACAATAAAAATTGGATTGAAGCTACAAGACAACAAAACAAACAAATCACAATTTTTTTAGAATTTTTGGAGACTTTTTAATATTTTTAGTTGGTTTTTAAATTTAAACAGTAGCAAAAATAGGGGTTTTTGAATTTCTAAAAATAGAAAATCACGTACACAACAGGAGGACTAAAATGCAAATAAGATAAATCCTGAGGGCTCACATGCAAAAAGTCTCAGAGTGTTATTTTATTTAACAGACTAAACAATAACTGAAATAAACTGCAAGGGGGTCTGACGCAAATTACCCAGCCAAAGCGCGTGCGGGTCACGTGGGGGGGCACGTGGCTGGTGCTGATGGGCTGATGGACGTACGGCTTTGGTCTGGCCTCCTGGCAGATCTGACGGTGATCCTTCAGGCGCAGACGTGGGTGTACGGTGGATGTTAGATATAGTATCTAATGGCCTGTCAGTGGCAGGCGCTGGACGGCTCAGATGGCGTCTGGAGATGACGTGCGATCCGACGGTGGAGGAGGGTTCCGGATGAACACCTCCTCGACGAACTTCGTCAGAGAGCTGGCGGTGATCCGAGCGTCCGATGGATGATCAGAGAGAGGGGTTCGACTTGCGTCAGCCCTCCGCGTCTGATGGCGATGGCGGATGGAGCTCCCAACGGCTAGATGGTTCGACGAGGGCAATGGGGCGTGGGCGACTCTGGCGAGGATGGTGGAATGCGACCAGGGGGTATTCGGGCTCTTATTAACCTGCAGAGGAAGGCTTATGCTCGGAGGAGTTCTCCGGCAGTGGTTATTAAAGGAAAAGCAACATGAAGCAGCGGTACAATGCGAGGGCGGCTCCGGCATAGGTGGAGGAAGGAGCCGAGCTCAATCCTGGCTCGATTAGCCAGGCTCGAGGTGACCAGATGATGGACGAAGGGTGAGGATAGCAGCTAGATAAGGTCGGCGGAGCTCCGGCTACTAGGGCGGAGCTGGCGGAGCGGAGAGTGAAAAATCGATGCTAAGTAGAACTAGGATCGGTAGGAGGGTTACCTGATGATCGCAACTCGATCGTTAGCTCCAGGGGGGTACGGTGAAGGTGGCCGTCGCCTCGACTGAGTTGTGGCGGGCTGGGAGGCTCGTACGTGGCGGCGCTCCAGCCACGTTCGTCGAGCACCGGCAATAAGCGCCTCATCCGGCCACCAAAGAGGGGGTCCGGTCGCTGTCACCGAGGGGATTATCTTTAGGGTAGGGTTTAGGGCATGCGGCGCGAGCTGGCGAGCTGGGAATCGAAGATGGGGATTTATAGGATGTCCCAGGCCGCCGGGAAGAACGGGCGCGGGCGTGTAATCCGAGGAGGATCCGATCCCTCCTAGGGATCTGCGAGGATGCGTGATTCAAGAGGAAGCGATGAGCGCACAAACCAGGGCGAATGTAGATCAGATCTGATCCTGAAAATTTTGAGAAATCGGGTCGGCACGCGGATCCGGGCCACGATCGGTCCAGGGGGGAGAGTTGACCGGGGGTCAACAATCCTCTAGACCAATCAGAAAAAGAGAAGTCAAAAAGATTTGGAAATTCATTTAAAAATCGAAAATGATTTTTTTCAAAATATTTACAAAATAAAAAATGTTTATTTTTTTCAAACTATTTTTTAATGATTTTTATTTATTTTTTTGAAAAATAAATTATGTTATATACACTATTATTTTATAACAGGTATAAAATACCTATGTATTTTGTATTTTTATTTTTATTATTTTATATTGTACAAATACTCTAATTTTATATTTTATTTATTTATAACATAAAATTTAGAGTATAAAATAATTTTTATTTGATTTTTATTATTTATGTACAAGGGTGAAATAAATAGGTCTTTTATTTTTATATACATGGTATATGTACAAGAAGAGAGAGATTATTTTTTTGTTTTTATTTTATTTTTCTTATTTTTATTTTATTTTTAGAAATATATACAAATTATGAGAAACACATTTGTATTTTTATTTTATGAAAATAAAATATATACACCAAGAAGGAAATGTGCACAATGATGAATGGCCCTATCTCTCTCTACTTATTTTATTTGGCGATCAGGCCCATATTGGGCCCTCTCTTGGGTTTAGGTCACTCAATATTTATTCTAAATATTTCTCTCCTTTTCTTTTTTTCTTTATTCTTTTACTTTTGCACAAAAACATGCTAATTATTGATGTTTACACAAAGCATGCATTTTGATAATTTATTGTATTTACAACTATCTACATGGTGTTTTGCAAAGATTTTTAGCTAAAATAAAAGAATAAAGAGTGATAAATGAGGATTCATCACACAGCCACAACCCTTATTCAATTTGGCCCTTTTCAGAGATGGAGCAGTTGCCCACATTATTGTGGCGGGCTAGAGTACTCCGATGAGGAGACTCATTTCCAGTTGCAGCGACTCTGACATGCGCAGTTCAGAGCGCATGCTCTCTGACGAGGAGATTCTACAGACTCACACTCCAGCACGTTCATCTTCCTCACCGGCACGGCATGAGAAGCAACGTCCTCGACAGCAGCAGTTGTGCGTGTTGGGTTGATATTGTTCGTAGTGTCCTGTTGGAGTTGAGTTTATTTCTGTTTGTCCAAGCTGAGCATTGCATGCTCCGGCTTGAGGGGGAATGTTGGAGTATTTGTTATGTGCGCCTATTGAGTTGTAGCATGGTAAATGGATCCTAGAGAAGATCCATTTACCTCATCCAGTGTTTAGTCCCACATCGTCTAGTGGTGGGACTTGGAGGCTCTGGAGAGGCTATATAAGGAGCCCCAGACCTCCTGTATCCATTGAGAAAAGCAATAGAAAAACACGCCCCTTTGAGGGCTTCTCCCATGGTTTCATCCCGCTCCTCACGGAGTAGGGTTCCACGTAAATCCCGTTGTTCTTCTTTGATGTTTATTCTTTTTCCATGTTTTCGCTTCCGCTTTCCAATTTCTTAACAGAATATAATGAATATGAGGGAGAGTTTTACAGTTTGAGCATAACCCCTTTGAGGGTACTGAAAAATGCTAATTACCCTATGTTAATTTATCATTTTTATGTTGTAGTTGGGCACTTAGGATTCATCAAAAACCGCTAAATTAATCTTTTAATTAAATTACAAGCAGCCAAATTTATTTTACTTGGGCAAGCCCAAGGTCAAACTCAGGGAGGTCACTATCTCCTTAGGTCAATTTTCATATAATGAAGATGCTAGGTTTTTTAGGAGATTTTTTTGACAATTTTTAAGCAAATATAAATGATAAGCAAACACAAGATGTCTATTTCAAGGTAAAATTAGTCTGATATGTAAATTCCAAAATAATTAGTAATTAGCACAAAAATCCAAAAGACATGCGTGCATGCATCCATGAAAAATACATGCATGAAAAATAACAAAGCCTTAGTTATTTATGCTATGAAGAATCCAGGGAACATTTTTTATTTTTTGATGTAAAATTCATGCATAAAAAATAGACACTTTTATTGATCTTTTTACATTTTTCATGCAAATGATGTGCAAAATTTATGAAAATTTGTCAATAAGTTAAATAGGATTAAACTGACCAGCTGTGAATTTTTGGAAATTTCTTGATGAAGAATGTAATTATGGTGAATTAAATATGCAAACTGTGTGATTTTAAGCAATTAGTTTTAATAAATAACAAACTTAGTTATTTTGGAGAATTAAAATTATCCTATATGAGTCTAATTAAGATGTATTCAGGAAAATCATAACTCCTAAATTATTAAGTTTCCGGAGAATTAAAAATTAGTTACATCAATCACAAAAAAATTATTTTTACCTATATATGCATGCGAATTTGACAATTTTTTGGCATGTGATAATTGATTCTATCTACAACGAATTTTCATATATTTTCAGAGCAGTGGCTAATATGAAATTTAGCAGCTCCGATGGTAAACTATGCAATAGAGAATGAGTTATCCAATACAATGCAATTTTTAGAATTAAAAACACATGCAAAATGATTAATCAACTTGAAGTAGCGACACGTGGTACAAAATGCAATTACACGAAATAAAAATAAATAAAAAAATACGGATAAGGACTAAAATCAAATTACTAAAACCCGCTAGGGGTTTTTTTGCAAATCTTCCCTGCTCGCGTGTCACGTACATGCTTCCAGAAGGCAGGGGCTTCGGTGTAACTTCCAGGATGTCGGGGGGCCTTGGTGTAATTTTGTCACCCTCACGTACGCTCACGTGAGTTGGAGGCTCAGGTGGAAGGCAAAAGATCGACCCTCTGAAGCGCCACGTGGGAGCGGGCGGTTGCTTCGAGTGCCTCGAGGCGGAGTGGCCCGAGCAGTTGAGCTTCAGAATGAGGTGCGGGACTCGAGCCTCCTTGTGGCTGCCTTGGGGATTGTTAGAACAAGGGTTGAGTGCCCGATCCAACAGAAGCTGTAGCATGGAAGGTGGTCGGTGGTGCTGACGGGCGGAGATGCTGCGACTAGGGTGGTGCGGCTGAGGCGGAGTTGGGAGCAGTCGTCCATGAGCATGAGGGAAGTGTGGTAGGTCGATAGCATGACCAAGGCAGAGTGGAAGAAGAGGTTGAGGGCGGAGATGCTGCGACCAAGGTGGTGTGGCCGACGCGGAGCGAGGGAGGAGCTGAAGGTGCTTCGCCTGGGGGGCGCTGACGGTGACTATGGTGCATTGGCCGAGGCGCACAAAGTGTGAGATGAACGAAGTTCGATGGTGATAGTGGGGATCAGGAGTCAAAGAGATCGGAGGAGCGGTAATGGGGAAGAATAGAGATGGAACTAAGAACGGAGGAAGAAGAAGAAGAAGAGAGCATAGGAAGAAGGGGGAGAAGTGGAAGAGGATTACCTGAACTCGAATAGAGGAACGCCTGGGAAAGGACCTTGGAGGTCCTTGATTTTCGATCGACAACTCGACGAGGACGGAGCTTAGTAGCATGCTAAATGATTGCGGCAACAAGGTGGTTATTCCTACCTTGAATCTCTCTTGGAGAGTGAGGGGTCGTCGCTCAAACAAAGTGAGCCTCGCTATCAATAGAGCCGCTCTGGGAGCTATCTCTCTCTCTCTCTCGTCAAAAGTATGGTGGATAGACGACGAGTGGGGAAGGTGAAGACCTTTTAAGGGCGATTAGGTTAGGGGCAAGAAGGTAGAGCGTCGGAGGCGAGGAGCTGGCGGTTGGGTTTGGCCGAAGGTGGGAGTCGGTCGTGGGAGGAGAGGAGCCCGAGGATGGTGAAGGCGGTTGATAACGTGGCGTACGCGGAGCCAGCAGATGCAGAACGATCGTTGGGAAGCGAGCAACAAGACGGTTGGGTGAGAGAGCGTACCGCCTTAGAAGGCGGAGGAGAAAAGGAAGAAGGGGTCTAGACCGTCGGATCAGTCCAAGGGTCAAGGATAGTGCTGCATGGCGGCACCAGGAGCTGCTACGTGGCAAGGGAATGTATTAAAAGAAAATAAAAATAAAATAAAATAAAATAAATAAAAAGGAAATAAAAAAGGAGTGACACGTAGCGGCTCCTGGAGTCGCCATGTCGCTCCTAGAAAATTTAAAAACGAAATGCGGAAGAAAATCAATAAAAAATAGCAAACAAGGTCAAATCAAAAATCGATCTTCATGAAAGTTGGTCGTCTCGACAAGATCTACAACTTTCGTGAAATGACCAAAACCAAAAGAAATCGTCTATACAAAACGTATTTTTGGTGGTACTCTACAGATATAAAATACCGTATTTTTGTTTTTTTTTGTATTTTTAAATAAGGTAAAAATAAAACTTAAATCAGATAAAATAGAAAAATATTTACATACTAATCTAATTTTTTTGGTATTTTTGATAAATATGAAAATAAAGAAATAAACTAAAAAGAACATATACGGGCTCTATATACATACTCATAATAGTTTATTTTCTTTGATTTTTTGCTTTAATTTTTAATTGGATTTTTGCACATTTTATTATAGCATATATCAAAGAAAATAGCTGAAAAAGAAAAAAATTAAAAAGATATATTTTTGTACATAAAATAATAAGATTATAACAATCAATATGTATATAATAATGTTGATTTTAATTTATTTGGGGTTCGTAAAAAATTAAAAATAGTGGAAATTATGGTAATATACATGTGATAATTTACAAGATTTTTGGACTTCTTATTTAATGCAATTATGCATGCTAAAATATGAATCTTATTTACTTATGCATGGGTTATAATAATGCAATATAGATGAATAAATGCACTTAATTACTTAGGAATGGAGCTCTATAGAGTGATGAACCACATATTCATCAACTCTCTATACTTAAAACTTGCTTGTACCCGAGCAACTAAAATGAAATACATAAGTGAAATGGTATTGAGTTACACACCAAGGTCATGAAAAAAAGGTGAAAATGGAGCTCGACTTGACCTTTGGATTAATAATGTGACCCTTATAAGAATTAGGGTTTTAAGAACAGTAGTCTCCAAGTTATACAAGTCATCATCCCGACCCAACTCAGAAGTCATCTCAGATCAACTCCCTCCCAAAGCATCTAACATGAACACTGAATAATTGTCTCTGATAAGTGAAGGATGTTAGCTCTTCCCATTCAAGATGTTGAACTATCATGCAATCTCCTCCTCCAGTAACTTGTCCTTGGGAAGTCAGGTATTTCCTTCTAAATTCAGGAATGTGCTAGTTTACAATGAGTGGGGGAAGAAATCTAGAAGAAGGGAAAAAGAAGTGAAGAGTGACCAATGTAGTCAACCTCTCCTGGGAAGCTCGGCCGGTGTAACTAAGTCTTCACCAGATATGTAGGGTATCTGAAGCTTGGAATTGGTCAAATATTGTTCTTTTTGGTATCGACTTTTTGGATAGAATTTGTGGTTGCTTAGCATTGATCTTTTATTCTACGACGGATATAGAATCTTTTGTTTCGCCCATATTTTGGGGTCTTAGAAAAAATTGTACATGAGTCCATCCCTCATCCGAAGCTTTATTTCAACTCGGTACTCTGAGATGTCCACACTACTAAAGAAAGAGAGACACGATCTTCCAACACCCTGTCTGAGTTGAGCTAAGTGTGCAGCATAGAATACATATTAGTTACAAAATGAGGCGACCAAGTTAGATACTAAGAGTCAAAGTCTGCACATTTCCTTGTGAACTTGGAGAATTAAGTCTATGACCTAAAGTTCCTAAAATCCTTCTCAATGAAGTTCCTCTGAAATGTAAGTAATTGGGTCAGGTCAAATTCATCCTCGATTTTTATTCGGTTCAGAACCTGTTGACTTTCCACTTTGCATATGCTAATGAAATGCATATGAAATGAAATGCATATGAATTAAGTGCAATTTTTTGAACGATTCTTTTATGCAAGAAGGAATAAGAAGCCATTTTTATTTTCAAATTTTTTGTTATACCTCCTATTTTACAATAATTTTACAAAGAGAGTATGGTCTACACAACTTATACACATTTCACAACTTGTATACATATACATGACAAATTATACACATAAAAATTTGCATGTATTTTACATGTTTTACAAAGACACAATTTGTATACAACTCTTTTTTTATTTTTTTTTACCAAACTAACCCATTACCCATCCCGTTTTTGTTGAATATTAAATGCATAAAAATACGTGAAAGTAAAAGCTAAGGGTAAGGTATATATATAATATATATACACCCCCTATACTTAATGTTTGATATGTCCTCAGAGTACAAGAAGCGAGAAAGAGACATAGCTCGTGCTAAGGGTAAGAGAGTGAAAAGAATGAAAGTATATAAGTCGACCTGCCCCCCTCCCCATACTTGGGCTATGATTAGCCTAAGTATAGAAGAAGAGCAAAAATGGAGAGGTCGAGGTCAAGAGGAGAAGAAAATAAATGGATATACAAGGCAGGTATCGATCCTCTCTATACTTAGGCTCTGGTTAGCCTAAGTATAGAAGATAGAGTAAGTGTGAGAATTGATGGGAATTGAAGAATGTACAAAGAGGTAGTGATCCGAATCTTTGTGATGTTGTTGATGGCAAGAGATCAATGCTACAGGGAATCATGCACAGCTCTATGTATGTCTTCCAAATCTGCCCCACGCATGAAAACAATCTCCTCAACACAGACTAATTGTTCATTCGATTCGACAAAATGCTTCAGTAGTTGTCCATTCACCAGGAATGTTTGTGCTACATCTGTAAGATCTGAGATCTCAACACATCCACTGCCATGCACAACATGGACTAGATACGAGTCCGTCCACTTGGACTTGAGCTTCCCTTGGAAAATCTTCAGTTTTGCATTGAACAACCATACCTTTTGTCCACGAACGAAGGTCTTTAGTCTGATAAATCTGCCATGCCAATGCTTAACCTTGTCCTTTTACACCAAATTGTTATCGTATGCTCGATTTCTGATTTTCACAAGCTCATTCAGATCCATCTCTATCTCTATATTTCTGCCCGAGGTGTGTGTTCCAATTGACCTTCTTAATTGCCTATTCTGATTGGTGCACTAATTTTGCGGGTATATGGCATGGCTTTCCAAATACCATCTTGAATGGGGAGGTCTCTAATGATGTCTTGTAAGTTGTCTTGTAGGCTCAAAGAACTTGGTCCAAGAGCTGGGACCAGTTCTTCCTGTTTGGGCAGACGAGCTTTTGCAATATGATCTTAACCTCCCTATTCGACACCTCTACCATGACATTAGTCTGCGGGTGATAAGGACTAGCGATACAGTACTCGATGTCGTAATCCTTCACAAGTTTCTTCACAAATCTGTTTACAAAATGGCTACCATGTCTGATATCAACACTTTCGGGACCCTGAACTAGAAATAATATGCTCACTCACAAACTTACAGACAATCCTACTGTCTGTGGCTCGGGTCGAGATAGCGTCCCCCACCTTGATAAATAATTCACCACAAGAAGGATGTAATCGAAACCGTGGCTAACCGGGAATGAGACCATGAAGTCAATGCCCCAAGCATCGAAGACATCACAAATGATGATAGGATTCATCAGCATCTCATCTTTGGAACCAATTGTTCCTCCCATTCGTTGGCATATTGGACACGACTTCACAAAGGTGAGAGCATCGCGAAACAAATTCAGCTAATAAAAGCCACACTGTAGTACCTTCCATGCAGTCCTCTTCCTGGAGTAGCGTCCTCGTGCCTGAAGGGTATGGCAATAAGTAAGGACACTCTTAGTATTCCTCCTGAGGAATATACCTCATCCATACAATATGGTCCCTCAAAGAAAAAGATCGAATCCTCCTAATGGTAATGTTTCGAATGCGACTTGATTCGGTCTATGCTGCTCTTGGGTCAATCTTCGGAACTTTTCTGGAGACAAGATAGTTCACTATATTGACATACCACAGGAGTGAGTTGATAACAAAAATCGACTCATCAAGGAATGCGTCTCGAATCGGTGTATTATCAGAAGCATCAAGAGTCTCAAGACGGGAGAAGTGATCAGCGATTACATTCTTCTTTCCAGATTTATCTTTAATGTCCAAGTCAAACACTTAGAGAAGTAAAAACCGCCTACGAAGACGTGCCTTTGCATACTTTTCCATGCGGTATCATAGAGCTAGTAGTCGACTTAGTTAGTTAATGGCCTCGATGTCATATGCTTCATACGCGGAAGAGGTTGCGTCATATATAGACAAAATAAATGAGTCAAATGAAAGATCCACACCCGATATAAGTAGGTGGAAGAGTTCTGATCCGTTGGAAACTATGAGACTCAATCAACCTGTGGCAGCAGACAGACCAAGCACAAGATACCACCTGATGAGACGAGAAAGAGGCTTACTGAGTAAGCAAGCAGGAAGATCTCAATCCCGTTGCAAGCAACATGCCTATCATCCTATGCAAAGGACTACCTTCTTTCCTCTTCACTAACAGCTGACTCGGTTCCCTCAGAAGATTATACAAGCCTATGATATGCTCTTCTGGAAATTGCAAACCCGATTTCTTCCATAAATTATCCGATCTAAATGGCAGAGAAGTTTTCATATTTATACATTTTCTTGTTGGAGGGGCGATCGTCCGTTGAACTACCAAAAAAGGTTTCGCCAATGTGTACTAGCTAATTGGACTAGGTGACTAATGGTGCTTGCGGTGGGACGATTGTGCGGACATCAGAAGTAGCACTTTCACCCCCTGAATATATAGTTGACTCCACAAATTTTCCCAGAATGACTAGTTCAATGCCTGACTATACTATAGTCGAAATAGAAACATGACAGACCTGAATCTATAAGCTATGTATCATGGCTGAATTCACCGCCCTCCCCCTCCTTCCCAACGGTCCAAGATGAGAGACCCGCTGGCCCCTATTCGACGAAGTACTCATTACACCAAGTAGGGGGACACACGATGCTATTGCTCTGACACCCCCTATGAGCGATCAAAGGATTGGGGAAATGACTTACCCCTTCAAAGATGATAAGATAACCCGAGGGGTCCGACCAGCTGCTAGATATATAGTAGCAGAAGACGGGATACGCCAAGTAGTAGGAGGGTACGGCAGTAACAGCTACACGGCTAGCGCGACTTATATATGAGGCAGGTGACTAGAATGACGTAGCCGGCTCGACCGGTAGGGATGAGGTAGACCGGCTAATACCTAAGACTCGATTGTCTACGCTCGCAAGCAAGGTAGGACTGTGGCAGAGTTAGGAAAGGAACAAAGGGCGTTGAACTAGTCATTCTGGGCTAAATGGTCTGTGAACACAACAACCTTGGATCTAATGAGATGTGATCTGAACTTATCTAAGGCGAACATTACCGCAAGCATCTCTTTTTCCGTAACCATGTAGTAACACTCACTAGGATCAAGCACTTTTCTTGCGTAGTGTATGACAAACGAGACATCATCCCTCCTCTGTCCTAACACAGTTCCAACAACAAAATCTGAGGTGTTAGTTATGATCTCAAAAGGAAGAGACCAATCTGGGGCTTGTAGGATCGAGGCATCCATGATTATTCTTTGTAAATGCTTAAAAGCATCAAGACACATGTGATTGACAAATAAACTCCATATTTTTGCCTAAAAGCTTAGTCAGCGATCAGGCGATCTTTGAAAAATCTTTTATAAATCTCTTGTAAAATCCAACATGACTGAGGAAAGATTGCAATTATTTCACGTTGGTTAGTGGTTGGAGTCGTCTGATCACATCCACCTTGGCAGGGTCAACCTCCATTCCTCTCTTGGAGATGACATGGGGAAACACGATGCCCTCCATCACCATGAAGTGACTCTTCTCCCAAGAGAGCACCAGATTAACTTTACAGCATCTTTTAAGGACTCGGTCCAAATTCCTAAGACATGAATCGAAGGAATCATCATGGATCGAGAAGTCATCATGAAGACTTTCAAGAATTCACCAACCATCTCGGTGAATACAACAATCATGTACCTTTGAAATGTACCAAAAGCATTGCATAAACCAAATGGTATGCACCTGAAAGCATAGATACCAAAGGGGCATGTGAATGTGGTTTTCTCCTGGTCCTCAAGAGTGATAGTTACTTGGTTGTAGCCTGAGAACCCATCTAAGAAGTATAAGAGTTCTTTTCCTGCCAATCTCTCCAATATTTGATCAATAAATGGTAGAAGAAAATAATCCTTCTTCATCATGGCATTCAAGTGTCTGTAATCCACACAAATATGTCACGAAGTGGGTATTCATGTCACAATCTCGTCTCCGTCATCGTTGGTGATTGTCTGAATTCCCGACTTCTTCGAGACAACATGAATGGGTGTCACACACTTGGAATCAAAGATGGGATAAATAAAACCTACGTCATATATCATTTCTCAATTTCCTTCTTCAAGACATCTCGCAATTTAAATTCAGCCTGTGCTGGAATTCACGAGAGGGTTTGGCTTCATTCTCAATATAAATATGGTGCGGACACAGAGCAGGATTTATCCCATAGAGATCGAAAACACTCCATCCTATCGCCTTGCAGTTTTCTCCAAGATCTCTAGCAAGCGAGATTCCTGCTCGGTCAATTGCGAGTTAATGATGACCGGAAACTTCTTCTCTTATCATGCAAGGAATGTATATTTTAGTGTTGTGGGTAATGTTTTGAGCTCAGGTAAAGTGTGGTAATCAAGCAAATCTGGCTCAACTAACTCGAGTTATGTATTGATAGTAGTTGGATCTGTCTTCGAAGTAATTACCGCCAACTGATTCGGCTCTGGATTCGGATCGTCAAAATTATCCAAGTAATGGGAAAAAGCTACGTCTGATTCATTATCCTCATCTTCTAATTGTCCTACAAGAGAAAGGACTGAAAGACCCAGTTGAGTCATTGTGTCATCGAAGATGTAGGGGTATGCAATCTTTGTGTGGTCTGCATCTTCCAGTCCATTCTGAAGAATCTCGCAAACTGTATCATGGACAATGTTCTCTCCAAGGGAGAGAGACTCATCTGTGCTAGTTGGGTTCTATCTCCATGTCCCAACGTGTCTACATGAACACAATCTACTTCTAACGAAGAGTACTCAGTGATGGTATCGAAATCGGGTCTTTGTCATCTTATTTGCTTCATCTCTAGTTCCGAATCTCCGCATAGAGTTAGGAATTGAGTCTTCCCAACCTTATAGTCAAATAAGGCCCCTAATGTCCTCAACGTCCAAGTATGATATGAGAATCTCTCCAATTCTGATGGATCTCCATATCAAGGACTGTGAAGTCCGACATGTATTCTCGTCCCTCAACATTGATGACAATGTTCCTCAATTCTCCTCTGAACCTCTTAGTGGACTTGTCAGTAAATTGAATTAAGGCTCTAGATTTCCTAACCCTAAGAGGTCCTACATTTAGCCTCTCGTAGAGGGTTGTTGGCATCAGACTAATTTAGGATCCATTATCCAAGAGAGTACATGCAGACACAGTGTCATCGACATGATTCATCACATTATGGGCACCTGTATCCCTTTGTTTCCTTGCAAACGCATTCTTAATGGTGCAAGTAGTGGCAACTGACAAAACGTGCTCCTCAACAAGGCTTCTTATTTTCATGTTGGTCCTTGTAGATGTGCATCTCACTTAATATATTTTTGAAATGCAGGTGTCATATCCGCATACTTATCAAAGAGGATTGTGACCTTGATGTATTTGTACAAATCTTTGCCATCTCAGGGTCATCTTTTTTTTTAGATTTCTTCTTTCTACACTTAAGAGCATGAGAGAAAGGGATTATTGAGGACAACTCAAATTCTGAATACTGAAACATGTTCATTTTTATTCAAACGAGAAATTGAGTTATGTATAGGGCTATGACCCTAATTCTGCTTGGAAAGAAATTCATGAAAAGAAAACTAATATGCATCTTTTGCTACTGGTGCATCCTCTTTAGATGGAGGTGCAAGCTCTTTATCAGGCTCGCTTGATCCACTACTGATGCTCCTCTCCTTTTAGTTATTTTTTATTTTCTGATTTTTTTATTATTTTTGCGGATTTGTATCCTCTTATTCCGATGAAGGTGATGATGGCGATGCTCCTCCTATGCCTCCATGTTCTCCTTATGGAGAGACTTAGCAGTGTCCTCCTCCTGCTCCCTTGTCCAATTAGGTATAATTACGGTCCTTCCGCTCCTGAGGGGCATATGATTCACATTATCATATGAAAGGATCTCATATTCATATTTAAAATAGTCTGCATAGTATATCTGATCTCGTGGTCCTTGTTGACTCTGATTCAGGTTGTTTGGATTGGCTTGAACCTGAGCGAGAATTCAAGTCCATAGTGCCATGTGTTGATCCTGGTGGCGTGAGACATTGTTGAGATTCGTCCTCATGGCATGACAATCATTCTTTATTTGATGAATCGTATTTGTCAAAGATGAATGGTCAAGGTGAGGAACCCCAAATCACTAATGGGTGGGTTCTGGTGGTGGTGTTGGCTGGAGGATGGGTGATGATGTTTGTACTGGCCCTGTTGGCCCTACCAATATTGCTGCTGAGGGTGGGACTATAAGGTGTAAGGTGGTGGTGGACCCTGTTGTCTCGAGTGAAAAGTACGATGTTGTTGTTGGTGTTGCTGCTGAGGTTGGTACCCTTGTTCTGGCATGGATTGTACAAAGCATGGTGTGGGGACGGAGTTGGTGTCCCAGTAAGCTAGGGAGGATTGGTGTGGTTGACCACTCCCTATTCCTGACTGTCTATTGATAGGGTCATGGTTGCACAACATTTTGTTGATCTCAAACACCTGTGAAGGCTCCTCGTAGACTGACTCCACCTGTGGAGGTGCGTGTTGCTCCTGCTGAGTGTATTGTTGCTCGTCAACCCAGCTGCTTTGAGGCCCCTATACTTGCTCCTGTACGAGGTGAATTCGATGTACATGGGCAGGTGGTGCAGAAGGGGTAGGTAGACATATATTGGCTACCCTCTCAGACAATTCCTCCACTTGCTTCGACAATCGTGAAAGCGTCTCAAGATCAGTGACCCTCTTGTGGATCTGCTCTACCAGGGTAAGCTTATTGGCTATTATCCCCATGTTAAGGATGAGGTCATCTGTCAGATCCGCTATAATCCTCTTAGGCATCTCATAAGATAGGCATGAGGGAGACACCTGATAAGTTCTGGTGTCATGAGATCTGCCTATTTCAACCATCTGCTCTAAGATATTCCATACGACATCTTCATTTTTGTTCAGATAGCTCCTCCACAAGTTGCACTCACTAATCCCTACATCTCAGAGGTTATATCACAAAACAAGGTCTAGACTAAGATTACTTTCATAATGCCATAGCAGGGGTATTTTTGTAATAAATCATTGAATCTATCCCAAGCCTCATAAAATGGCTCATGGTAAACTAACAATCTTTGTCCTTATATGGTTAGTCATACTGAGAGGGTAGAACTTCTTCAAGATTAAATCTTTGAATTGTAACTAGGTCATAGATCTAAACCCGAGATTCTTCAACCCATGGGCAGCATTATCTCCTACCGCAAACGAGGTAGCCTTCAGCTTGATGTAACCTTGTCCAACCCTAGGATGACTATGGTTGTTACACACCAACTCGAAGTCTCAGGAACGCATATGGTACTTCTGTGGAATTCCCGTTAAACTTCAGTTACAGCCCAAGGAAGTGGGGCTTCAGCTCAAATACATCAGGTGGAACAACCAACACTAGCCAGCTACTTATTTCATTTTCTAATGGGTTATAAACATCCACCATTGGTCTGTCCATTCCACCCACCTCAATCACATGTCCCATACG
This sequence comes from Ottelia alismoides, assembly GCA_037367405.1. NCBI lineage: Eukaryota > Viridiplantae > Streptophyta > Magnoliopsida > Alismatales > Hydrocharitaceae > Ottelia > Ottelia alismoides. Next base: position 133,517 of record JAZKJV010007167.1, read on the forward strand.
AGCCATAAGATCTACATTATGCTTCTCAGGTCTAGCTAATCGGGCAAGGACATATTGTATCATGTGATCTTTGATATCCTCATGCACACCACAGTTCCTCTTAGAAGGCATCTTGTTCTTTGGTTCGTCTTCTTCACCTCCAGAATAAAGAGGATTGGAATTAATAAAGTTGAAAGAATTCGATCACATACAATTCTTTCACCTCTCGAGAGTGAGGGGTCGTCACTCGACCAGAGTGAAAGAATTTGATCATATACAATTCTTTGGTTCGTCTTCTTCACCCCTGGAGAGTGAGGGGTCGTCGTTCGACCAAAGTGAGCCCTGCTATCACCAGAGTTGCTCTGGGAGCTATCTCTCTCTCTCTCGTCGAAAGAATGGCAGACGGTTAATGAGTGGGGAAGGCAGAGCCCTTTTAAGGGTGTTTAGGTTAGGGGCGAGAAGGGCGGAGCATCCGAGTCGTGGTGGCGATTGTGGAGCTGGCAAGCTTGCAAAAGTCGGCAGACTAGGGCGACTAGTCGAGTTGGGGGAGGTGGGGGGTAGCCGACTTGACTAGGCCTAGTCGGCCTTTAGTCTGTCCATCCGACTAGTCGGCCTAGTCGGCCGACTTTTACAACAACCTTTTTTGTTTTTTTAAATTTTTCACTTTTTTTAAAGCAAACATATTCTAATATGCTTAATGTTATATTAGAAGTCAATTACTTCTTTTGTTTCATCGTGATGTCATATAAAATGTACAAATATATGTATATATATAAGAATATAATTATAAAAAATGATTTATATATTTCAAATAATTAAAATTTTAAAATCGACCAATTACGAGTTGTCGCCCGACTGTCGATTAATCCTTAGTAGGTGACCCCGCCGATCGAGTACTGACTACCGCTTTCTGCAACCTTGGGAGCTGGCAGTTAGGTTTGGTCGAAGGTGGGGCTCGGTCGAGGGAGGAGAGAAGCCCGAGGAAGGTTGAGGTGGTTGACGATGTAATGTGTGTGGGGTGATCGGTGGTTACGGAATGACAGCTAGGAAGTGGAGCAACGAGTATAACGGGCGACGGTTGTACGAGGGAGTGTATTGTCGCAGAAGGCGGAGGAGAAGAGGAAGGTGTCTAGATTGTTGGATTGCCCCAGATCCAAGGGTCAAGGTGAAGGATATGGAATTATCCTCAAGCGCATCACGGAAGCGTGATCGTCGTATCGGATACGACGAAGAACGACAAGTCGTACTAGTTGTTCGGTGCAGCGGAATTTAAAATTTTTATTTGATGAAACCACATGATCCGAGAACCATTCTCAGATCGTTTCATCTATAACCACAACAAGTATAATGCAATACCTCCTGAAGCGTGGTTGATCTAGTCTCTAAGAAAAGAGACATCCTGTCTCAAGTCCGATCGTCGGCGAGACTGCTTGCGAGCGCGGGGATGAACCGCATTGTCCTCGCAATCCAAGAAGTTGATCCAAGCGTGGTTGCTCCTGATCTCGTCGCACGAGATCGAACGTCTCCTTCGTGGGCGTAGCACACCAAGAAGACGGAGAACCGAAGAACGTCGAAGCGGCGGCGCGGTGGCGATGGCGTCGACGATTCCCTCCTCTAGGGTATGGTGGACGACCACTAACAAGAGAGGGAGGGAGGGCTGTCGTGTATGAAGAAATGAGAGAGAGAGAGCTCCAATAATCACATGTCAAGAGAGAGCATGGTATGCCTCTCTATTTATAAGGTTTTGGGATCCATGGATCTCAATCCATGGGACACATAAAATCAATGGGTGAGATTGATTTATGTCAATCCAATGGTCAAGATTGTTGTTGGTAAAACCAACAAATATAGGTTAAAATATATTTGACAAAATCAATTATAAATTAGTCCTAAATCAAATCAACAAATAAGGAGAGAAGATACATGAAGATTCCATCTCCTTATACGTTCCATGTGGACGGCCTCCCCTTTCCTATTTGGAATAGGGTGCCGCCCACTTATTTCCATGGGGAGAGCAATCTCATGAGATTGCATATCTCCATGGAAATATCTCTTTATTTATTTGTTGGGTTATTATTCTTCAAAAATAATTCACAATTATATTTGAGAATATTGCAATCTTGCCATTGAAAAATTGTGAATCATATTCACAACCCAAAACAACATATAATTTACATTGTCAATTAATTACACAATGTGTATCCAATACACACAATAATTAATCAACACATATAAATTATAATTAGCTCTCTCTAATACATTATAAATAGCATTTATAATATATTATGAATAATTGGATATTTCTATCCACATTATTCTTATCCACATTAATTAAATCACATTTAATTAAATTGGATAATTTCTTCACACATCAATATGATTAAATCACATTTAATCATCATCTCTTCATTGCTTAGATCTTATGGAATTATTCTTGAACCCTTCAAGAATAATGCAATCTCTCCGCAGATACTTGGAGATAAGGACAGGGCGATTGTATTGTTCCACGTATAGTGACTTATCTCAAATCCAGATCCCATGTACCTCCCACTGATGCTTGATCAAATCAAGACCGTAAACCTAATCTTCTCATTGCATCTGAATCTCATACAGATCAATGTTCAGTTCATGGACTAAGATTAGATCACTTCTCTAATGAGAGGAGTCACTAAAATCCAAACCTGTTTCATCACTTCCTCGGAATGGAAGCGTCATGGTTATACAATCGTATATGATCAAATCACCCTTCAGGTATTCCCAATACCTGTACATCTTGCATACTGGAAGACTTATGATCTTTCTGAAGATAAAGATCATTTTTGCACTGTCATCTTCAGGGTTAGATCATTTAAGTTTCTCAATCTTGGTCATTGGGATTTGGTATTGATCATATGCTTTCACAAAGCATATATCTTACCTTCAAATTCATGTCATGCTTCCAAAGCATGACGACCATGTATGGAATTTGTTCAGTCCCAATACCTCATGAGTGAGCTCATGTCTCCCGGTTCATAAGTGAACCTGTATGTTCCCTTTGAGAGATCGTATTACTCATATGTCCTTACATGCACACCAGCTCACCGGTATATAGACCTTGATTAGGTCATCAACCTATTGGTCTGCCAAATGTACATACTCAGACATATAGCAACACATCTGTCTCTAGTCAGAGGATGCATGCCTATGTTGTGACAGTATTCAACGTAGGTCTTTGGTTATCTCAATCTCGTCAAGTCAACCCATTGACTCAACTAACCTGACACCTCTGAATCACTATTCCTATGCAGAGGACCTGCATCAAGAGGTCAGTCAGATATCAATCATATGAGATAGGATTGCCATCTCCTACTCAGACTGGAGATCATCACTTAATGATCATTTGATGATGCTTGATGAGTCCTCTATCTAACTCCTTAGATATTCATCCAAGCATCAACCTCTATGATCCATCCAATGAATCAACAGTTGTATGATCATCAAGTTGGACATGGTACATAACCCTTAGGGTGCGTTTGGTTGGTGGGTTATCCAGGGGTGGATAACCCGGTTTTGTGTTAGTGTGTTTGGTTGGTGGGTTAAGGGTTGGGAGGGTTTGTGTGATGTGATTGTATTGGAATTTGAAAAAGTTGGTAATTATTATGATATGATTGTATTGAAATTTGAAAAAGTGGGTGGTTGTTGTGATGTGATTGTATTGGAGTTTGAAATAATGAGTAGAAGTTGAGTATTTTATGATTTTTAGAAGATATGATGGTATAATATATATTTTTTTGATGAAAAGATGGTGGACCCCACAAGTGGGTTAGGAATATGGGTTTTGGGGGGTAACCCACCCAAAGTGGGGGTAACCCCCCAAACGAACACACCCTTATTGTACAGAGGGACCCTGTAGTGCATTCATTCATTAATCTCAGAAAGGGAGTGAAAAATAATCAATAACTTTCATTGATAATTTATTCATTACAATAACATTTATTGTAGAAATGGTTCGCCCGGGGCTCACATTGCTAACAATCTCCCACTAGCCCTCAGAACCATTCAGGTACAATCTTTAAACCCATAATCATTACATGCTGGGCGAAAACCTTCTGTGTCAGAGGTTTGGTAAGAAGATCAGCAACGTTGTCGGCAGAGGCCACCTTGGTGATGATGATGTCACCACGCTTTTGTATCTCCCGAATGATGTGGTATTTCCTTTCCACGTGCTTGCTCTTTTGATGTCGTCTGGGTTCCTTTGCCTGGGCAATGGCTCCCGTGTTATCGCAGAGTAACGGGATGGGAGTATCAGAGGAAACTACGCCAAGCTCCAGCACGAACTTGCGCAACCATACCGCCTCCTTTGCAGCATCCGATGCGGCAATGTATTTGGCTTCTGTTGTTGAATCTGCAGTAGTGTCCTGCTTCTTGCTTCTCCAGCTCACAGCACCACCATTCAACAAGAAAACGAACCCCGATGTCGACTTTCGATCATCTACATCCGATTGGAAGTCAGAATCTGTATATCCCAAGACTTGGAGATCACCATCTCCATAGACCAAGATGTAATCTTGCGTCCGTCTTAGATATTTGAATATGTTCTTTACTGCATTCGAGTGTTGCTCTCCATAGCAGGATTGGTAACGACTTACCACTCCCACTGCATGGCAGATATCTGGCCTAGTACACATCATGGCATACATTAAGCTTCCTACAGCTGATGCATAAGGACATCCAGCCATGGCCTTCTTTTTCTCAACAGTTTGAGGAGCCATTCCTTTAGACAGGTGGATACCATGTCTTAAGGGTAGGAATCCTTTCTTAGAACTATCCATACGGAATCGTTCAAGAATCTTCTTAATGTATCCATGTTGTGACAATCCCAAAATCCTCTTTTCTCGGTTTCTGAACAGCTTCAGACCTAAGATGTAAGAGGCTTCTCCAAGATCTTTCATCTCAAAGGTATGAGATAGCCAAATCTTCACACTGGTCATCATCCCTGTATCATTCCCAATGATAAGGATGTCATCTACATAAAGCACGATGAACACAATGGCACTCCCACTAGTCTTCTTGTATACACAAGATTCATCAAGATTCTGCACAAAATCATAACTCTTTATGGTTTCGTCGAATCTGATGTTCCAGCTACGAGAAGCTTGCTTGAGCCCATAGATGGATTTCTTCAGCTTGCATACTTTACCATCCTCTGTCATGAAGCCCTGGGGCTGCTCCATGTAGATATCCTCCTCGAGGTATCCATTGAGGAAAGCCGTCTTGACGTCCATCTGCCAGATGTCGTAGTCAAGATATGCAGCTATAGCTAGCAGTGTCCGGATGGATTTAAGCATAGCCACAGGAGAGAATGTCTCATCATAATCGATGCCTTCTCTCTGTGTGTAGCCCTTGGCTACGAGCCGTGCCTTGAAAGTCTCTACTTTCTCATCAGGTCCCCTTTTTCTCTTGAAGATCCATTTACACCCAATGGGTTTTACCCCTTTAGGTGGATCCTCTAGGGTCCATACACCATTCTTATGCATGGAGTCAATTTCTGACTTCATTGCTAGCATCCATCTATCCATGTCTTGATCCGCGAGTGCTTCATCAAATGAAGTAGGATCAATGTCAGTTTCACCTGACACATGGAATCCATACCTTTCAGGTGGTGCAACCACCCTCGAACTTCTTCGAAGAGGTATGGGTGTTTCATCTTTATTTATCTCCTCAGTTTCTGGTCTAGGAAGCTCAGAATCTTCAGGGAATTCAATGAGTTCCTCTACTTCATTATTGTCTTGACCTTTAAGGAAATCATTCTCCAGAAACTTCACATCTCTAGAAACAAAAACCTTTTTAGGTCTCAGGGTCATAAAGCTGGTATCCAATACCATCTTTAACATACCCAATGAAGTAACACTCACGAGAGCGAGATTCTAGCTTACTTGCGTCCACGTTCTTTGCATGGACCAAGCAACCCCAAACCCTCAAGTGATTAACACTAGGTTTGGTTCCATACCATAGCTCATGAGGAGTCTTAGGCACGGATTTGCTAGGAATCTTATTCAAGATATATATTGCAGTCTCTACTGCATATCCTCAAAAACTAAGAGGTAAATGTGCTTTACTCATCATTGAACGGACCATGTCCATGATGGTCCTGTTGCGTCTTTCAGCAACACCATTTAGTTGGGGAGTTCCAGGAGGAGTGAGATTGGAAACAATTCCATTCTCCTTAAGGTATTCCTTGAATTCATCTGATAGGTACTCGCCACCTCGATCAGATCGAATCCGTTTAATCTTCCTATCGGTTTGGTTCTCAACCAAAGCCTTGAATTCTTTGAATTTTTCAAAGGTTTCAGACTTATGATGTAGTAGGAAGATAAACCCGTATCGCGAATGGTCATCAATAAACGTCAAATAATATCGATATCCATTTCGAGTCGCGGTACTGAAGGGACCACATACATCGGTATGTATTAGGTCAATAATACCTTCGCATCTTGTAACCTTGTTACGGAAAGGCGTCCTAATCATTTTACCCTGAATGCAATGTTTGCAAGTGGGCAAAGGTTAAACCTGTAGAAAATCTAGAGGTCCATCCCTTATCAATCTATTGATCCTATCAACAGATAAATGACCAAGCCTTTGATGCCATATCTCACTTGAGATATTTTTATCCTATCTGGATCTTTTAGGGTTTTTATTAGTGGTTGTCACATTCATGATACATTTATCAATGCACAACTCATAGAGTCCACTAGAAGTCAAAACACCATCCGCAATATATTTATCATAACAACTTATGACTAATTTATTACAGAAAAGGAAAGAATATCCGCTTCTAACAAGCTTAGATACAGATATCAAGTTCCTTCTGACTTCGGGTACATAAAGACATTCTTTAAGTATAAGGACTCTACCACTAGATAATGATAGTCTATAAGTCCCGACGGCTACTGCTGCAACACTTGCATCAGATCCCATCTGGATTACTATCTCCCCTTCCTCAAGACTTCTAGTTTCCTGAAACAAATGCAACAAATTGCATACATGAACAAGAGCACCAGAATCTACAACCCAACTTCCTTCTCGTCCGACGAGAAAGGTAGTTTCAATGATGAAAGTAGATTTCATACCTGCTGGAGCTTTACCTTTGTCTGAGGACTTCAGGTATTCTGGATAGTTACGCTTCCAGTGCCCCGGCTTCTTGCAGTGGTGACAGACGTCGGTTTTCTTCGACACCATAAGAGTGGATGCATTGGAAAAAGAGCCAACACTTTGTCCCTTCTTCTTTCTCTTCTAGACCGGGCCCTTCCGAGAACCATACTTCTGACCGCGCTTCCCTTTGACCTGTGCAACCATTGTACAGCCAGTGGAATCATCCTTCTGCATTACGTCTTCTGCAGACTTTAATGCAGCAAGGAGAGCAACACTTGTCAATTCCAGCTTGTTCATGAGGAATGACACTACAAAGTTATTGAAAGATTTGGGCAACGACAGCAGAATGAAGTCAGCTTGCATGTCTGCATCCATCGTTGCCCCAAGAGTCTCCAGCTTCGACAAGTACCCAAACATTTTGAGTACATGTTCATGGACCGAAGTCCCTTCCTGCATCCTGCAGCGAATGAGGTCTTTCATAACATTGTACCGCTGGGTGCGGTTAATGTCACCAAACATGTCCTTAAGATTCTGCATTATTTCCTGAAAAGTACTCATCTCCACATGTTGTTCTGCAGAACATTGGAGAGAGAACCTAGGATATAACACCTAGCCAAGACATGATCTTCATCATACTTGTCATTAAATGCTTTTTCTTCCTTGGACTTAGGGTTCTCATGCTTGTCCTCGGAGAGCACATAACTTATGCGCTCAGCAGAGAGAACAAGCTCCAAATTACGGATCCAATCCGAGTAATTTGGGCCGGTTAATTGGTTGACCTCAAGACGCCTACTAAGTGGGTTCAAAGACTTCATTTTCTGAAATTAAGAATGCACTATATTAGAATATAAAAATATATATTCAAATTTATGATATTTGATTAAGGTATTTTAAATCAAATTATTCTTGCATTGTCGACTTTGAAAGTTCATTCCCTTAATCACTTTCAAAGTAAGAGATATACTTACCGTTATATCTCTGGCAAGAATTGGGATCTCCTCTTTATCATTGTCACATCCCAATAACATGAGAATCTGCGACTCCAATAAAGAAAAGCGGGAACACATTCCGCTTTGCAAGTCCAACTTGCATTTCCCAATTCGGTCTTTAACACCCAGGCCCACCACCCCTAAGGCGATGTTGACCCGTTGTTAATTGAATCAACCGTCAACAGGAATAGTACTCGCTATGCACAATCCAATATCGCCCCAATAATATGAGGATCCGATATTGGGGTCACTACGCATACGGCCTTACTCTTTCGAGAAGCAAAGAGCTCGATCCAGATGCGCTTGCACACGGGAGCTGTCACTTCGGACAGGCGTCTCCCACATGCAATCCCTGGCGACGAAACTCTTCGCCTTGACGGGAGACCATGGATGTCACTTATGTGATCCTCCATCTCATATTCAAATTTTAATTAATTATCATGAATCACATTCATATAATTAATTCTTCCAAGGGAATTATTAACTCTAATCATATTAGAGTATTTTAATTGGACATAATCAATTTAATCATATAAAATTAATTATCAATCCAATTCAATCAATCAAACTTGATTATTTTACTTGAATATATATGGTAATATCTCAAAATACGTGTTAATTCGAATTTTAATAATTAGAAAAATACAACTTAATCCCTCGGACATTATCCCGACCCTACCCGCTGTCATGGTCAGTACCGACGGGAGTGGGACGGACCGCATACGTTGCAACCCGCTACCCCAGCGATCCCCGACTAGACACCATATCCACCTCAGGAAAGGATAATGCCAAATTGATTAATTTGTACTTGAGATGATCATCGGTTCTTCAACCGAAATTGTACCATATAGTAATAATCAAAACATTTTTGATTATAAGGAAATTTGCTACACAAATTCCCAAATCCTATTCAAGCATCAAGTTTGAAGATTGTGGTTTCCAATTATGATTTAGATCACATCTTAATCAATTAATTGGTTGAGGCCAAGTCAATTAGGCAAATAATCATGTTTCAATATTTCCCAAATATTTTTCAAGATTATTTCATGAAATTAACAATTAATTTCACTAATTGACAATCACTTGGTTCTAGATTAGGACTGTAATTTCAGTAGTGACCCCTACTTACTAAAATTAGCATATCTCAATCAATTTAAATCCAAATTAGACAAACTCAATTTTCATAGATTGCTAACTTGATTTAGGACAGAAACCAAGTGATGTTTCACGCATTTCGAGGCAGATGATAATAGTAATTAACTCTTTAATCATGTTAAAATCTACTGTTCCCGTAACAGTGCATACATGTTCATTAAAACAACCACATCTAGAGCATACGAAATCCGATTTACGCAAACTCAGATCCTAGGGTTTCCTTATTTAATGGGGAACAAAATTTAAGTATTAAATTCGAGTTTAAACAATTTAAACAGTGCGAAATTTATTTATTAAACAGATCTGCAAAATCAAACGCGATGAAAACTTTCGCGACCTTAACGAACCCAAGTCGTCCTCGGTTTTTCGAATCATATTCGAAATCGTCGACCTAAGGCTCTGATACCACTTGAAGGATATAGAATTATCCTTCAAGCGCATCACGGAAGCGTGATCGTCGTATCGGATACGACGAAGAACGACTAGTCGTACTAGTCGTTCGGTGCAGCGGAATTTAAAATTTTTATTTGATCAAACCACATGATCCGAGAACCATTCTCAGATCGTTTCATCTACAACCACAACAAATATAATGCAATACCTCTTGAAGCGTGGTTGATTTAGTCTCTAAGAAAAGAGACCTCCTGTCTCAAGTCCGATCGCCAGCGAGACTGCTTGCGAGCGCGGGGATGAACCGCGTTGTCCTCGCAATCCAAGAAGTTGATCCAAGCGTGGTTGCTCCTGATCTCGTCGCACGAGATCGAATGTCTCCTTCGTGGGCGTAGCACACCAAGAAAATGGAGAACCGAAGAACGTCGAAGCGGTGGCGCGGTGGCGATGGCGTCGACGATTCCCTCCTCTAGGGTATGGTGGACGGCCACCAACAAGAGAGGGAGGGAGGGCTGTCGTGTATGAAGAAATGAGAGAGAGAGAGAGCTCCAATAATCTCATGTCAAGATAGAGCATGGTATGCCTCTCTATTTATAGGGTTTTGGGATCCATAGATCTCAATCCATGGGACACATATATCAATCCAATGGTCAAGATTGTTGTTGGTAAAACCAACAAATTTAGGTTAAAATATATTTGACAAAATCAAATATAAATTAATCCTAAATCAAATCAACAAATAAGGAGAGAAGATACATGGAGATTCCATCTCCATATACCTTCCATGTGGACGGCCTCCCCTTTCCTATTTGGAATAGGGTGCCGCCCACTTATTTCCATGGGGAGAGCAATCTCATGAATTTCATGAGATTGCATATCTCCATGGAAATATCTCTTTATTTATTTGTTGGGTTATTATTCTTCAAAAATAATTCACAATTATATTTGAGAATATTGCAATCTTTCCATTGAAAAATTGTGAATCATATTTGCAACCCAAAACAACATATAATTTACATTGTCAATTAATTATACAATGTGTATCCAATACACACAATAATTAATCAACACATATAAATTATAATTAGCTCTTTCTAATACATTATAAATCGCATTTATAATATATTATGAATAATTGGATATTTCTATCCACATTATTCTTATCTACATTAATTAAATCACATTTAATTAAATTGGATAATTTCTTCACACATCAATATGATTAAATCGCATTTAATCATCATCTCTTCATTGCTTAGATCTTATGAAATTATTCTTAAACCCTTCAAGAATAATGCAATCTCTCCGCAGATACTTGGAGATAAGGATAGGGCGATTGTATTGTTCCACGTATAGTGACTTGGATGTTGAGATCATATCTCAAATCCAGATCCCATGGACCTCCCACTGATGCTTGATCAAATCAAGACCGTAAACCTAATCTTCTCATTGCATCTGAATCTCATTCAGATCAATGTCCACTTCATGGACTAAGATTAGGTCACTTCTCTAATGAGAGGAGTCACTAAAATCCAAACCTGTTTCATCACTCCCTCGGAATGGAAGCGTCATGGTTATACAATCGTATATGATCAAATCACCCTTCAGGTATTCCCAATACCTGTACATCCTGCATATTGGAAGACTTATGATCATTCTGAAGATAAAGATCATTTTTGCACTGTCATCTTCAGGGTTAGATCATTTAAGTTTCTCAATCTTGGTCATTGAGATTTGGTATAGATCATATGCTTTCAGAAAGCACATATCTTACCTTCAAATTCATGTCATGCTTCCAAAGCATGACGACCATGCATGGAATTTGTTCAGTCCCAATACCTCATGAGTGAGCTCATGTCTCCCGGTTCACAAGTGAACCTGTATGATCCCTTTGAGAGATCGTATTACTCATATGTCCTTACATGCACACCAGCTCGCCGGTATATAGACCTTGATTAGGTCATCAACCTATTGGTCTGCCAAATGTACATACTCAGACATATAGCAACACATCTGTCTCTAGTCAGAGGATGCATGCCTATGTTGTGACAGTATTAAACGTAGGTCTTTGGTTATCTTGATCTCGTCAAGTCAACCCATTGACTCAACTAACCTGACACCTCTGAATCACTATTCCTATGCAGAGGACCTGCATCAAGAGGTCAGTCAGATATCAGTCATATGAGATAGGATTGCCATCTCCTACTCAGACTAGAGATCATCACTTAATGATCGTTTGATGATGCTTGATGAGTCCTCTATCTAACTCCTTAGATATTCATCCAAGCATCAGCCTCTATGATCCATCCAATGAATCAACAGCTGTATGATCATCAAGTTGGCCATGATACATAACCCTTATTGTACAGAGGGACCTTATAGTGCATTCATTCATTAATCTCAGAAAGGGAGTGAAAAATAATCAATAACTTTCATTGATAATTTATTCATTACGATAACATTTATTGTAGAAATGGTTTGCCCGGGGCTCATATTGCTAACACAAGGATGGTGCCACGTGTTGGGGGAATATATTAAAAGAAATAAAAATAAAAAAATAAAAAATAAAAAATAAAAATGGAAATAAAAAGGAGGTGACATGTGCTGGCTCTAGGAGTTGTCACGTGTTGATCCCAGAAAATTCGGAAAAGAAAAAAAGATGAAAATAAATAAAAAATAGCAAATGGTGTCAAATCAAAAAGTGATATTCATGAAAGTTGATCATCTCGACGAGATCTACAACTTTTGTGAAGGGACCAAAACCAATCTTCTGTACAAAATGTATTTCTAGTGGTACTCTACATATAAAATACAGAGTGGTTTATTTGATATTTGCTTCAATTTTTATTTGGATTTTTGCAAATTTTATTAAAGCATAAATCAAAGGAAATAAGTGAAAAAGAAATAAATTAAAAAGATTTATTTTTTGTATAAAATAATAAGGTTAAAATAGTCAATATGTACACAATAAATTTGATTTTATTTTATTTGGGTTTAATGAAAACTAATCAAAATACTATAAATTATGGTAATATACATGTGATAATTTACAAGATTTTTGGACTTCTTATTTAATGCAATTATGCATGTAAAATATGGATCTTATTTACTTATACATGAATGATAATAATACAATATAAATGAATAAATGCACTTAATTACTTGGAAACGGAGCTCTATTTTCATCTTTTAGAGTGATGATGAATAACAAATTCATCAGGTACTTGTGTATTTTTACAAACTATTTTGTTCTCTTGAACCCTATCCATTCTCTATATAAAGACCGACTATTTTCATCTTCTCAATATATCAGGTCATTCGTCCTTCCTGTAATTATTGAGGGCTACTCCCATTAGTAGTTATGTACTTTTAAGTTTTAACCTTAAGTTTATATAAAGAACTTTTGGCGCACACCCTTGCGGTGAATGTCATTTTTCCTTTCAAAAAGTATACAAGGTTGTTTCACAGAAATCATACAAAATTAAGGAACAAAAAAGGAACCTTGGTCACTGCTACTTACAGGACAACTGGAACAACTGTCAAGAACTTTCTGGTTTGCGTCAACTGTTTACCATTATCAATTTGTTCCCACCATGTCAGACTGTTATAGACGCCCTGATCTTCAGAAAATGGAGTTCCCTTCTTCCAGTGGAAAAAGTGATAGGTGATCTGGACAGACAACAAGGAATAAAGCAGAAAATCAGGGTAGTCCTAATCACTCTATGAATGGTAACCATACTCACTCTCAGAGTATATTTTACAGTCAATGCAGATGAAGTCCAGAAAAAAATATTAAAATTCAGCAGTACAAGTATGTGGCAACCTCCAGAGGTATTGAAGTTCAGTGCTGCAAAGTGGAGTCAAAAAAGCAAGATCTTAATCTCGGAACAAGAGAAGGGAAACCAAAGAAAATCTATAAAGAAGCATTTCTAGCATAATGAAGAATACATATTTGCTCAACTATACAGGAAATCACGGAATAAAGTTCAGTTGGAGCTAAGCAGCCAAAGGACAACCAATAATTGCATTGATGTTCGAGTACAAAAGAATCTTCCACCATAATGATGGCTAAATATATCAACTAGACCTGGTTTCCAACAAAAGAAACATTCAAGGAGCTTCCTATATATAAAATTTATTGGGAGATGTTAACGATTCTTTTCACAATTGATTTCATCTCTATTGCAAACTGTACAAAGCAATCAATTGAAGGATGCAGGACTCAAGACACGGCCAATAATTTTTCAATGCTGCCTGGGCACCATTAGGGATGAAAATGGATATGGATATACCAAATATCTGCTTACCATATTCGAAAAAATACTGAATATAGATATCCGTATTCGAATATTGATTGAATATGGATTATCAGTTGTATACAATTTCCGGATCTGCATATGGATATGGTAACAACCAAAAGGTTTAGGTTTGAATCCGAATATCTGCTTACAAAATAATATATTCATATACATATGCATGCACACACACACACACACACATATAATATTGTGTTAGTAAGCAACTAAGCTAAACCCAAGTTCATAAATCCCCTTGATCTCTGATAACTATTACGACTCTTTGCCTCGACAACTTTCATAGGAATCATAATTAGGAGAAGTCTCAAGTAGACTTCAACCCTTGATTGCTATATTTATAAAGCAGTTCTTCCGCAATCATAACTTTTATTTATTAGTTAAATATTTTTATTATAATGTATGTATTGTAATGGTATCTTTTTTTAAATCACTTCATACTTGGTACTTATTCGTCTCTTTGTTCGATATGAATTTATATTCGATGAATATTCGATCCGAATTCATGTCCGATTATATTAGGATATGATTCCCTAAATTCATATCCAACTTATATCCGTATTCGTATGCGTATTTGATATAGATGAAGCAAATAAGGATAAGAAAGTAGCCATATTCGATCCATTTTCATCTTTAGGCACCATGCAGTATAGAAGCAGATAAGCACATGCTCATGCTCTCAAAAATTGCTTACTTGCTCAACATATTCATTCAAGAAGAGTACGGATCAAAAATGAGCTTCAAAGTTAACTCTGTTATAGGTGTAACAGAACAAGAATATATCACTGAAAGTTTATTCAAAAGTTTGAATTTAATTTAGAATCCCCTAACATACAACATCTAATGACAAAAAAAGTATGTCAGAAAAATATGTGCATATGTCTGCATATATGTTTTTTTTTGTATCATGAGCGCATATGATATAATGGCTTAAAATTTCTCGTAGTGTCTTTCTGCAGAACTTTCCACGCATTTCACATAATGCAAATACATTTTTGTGACGTTAATGATCTAATAAATCATAAATAGATACTTAGTACACTATTCCAAAAATTGTTTGTTTTTACACCATTAATCTCTGGAAACATATCAAACTTTGATATGAACAGGGATTTTTTTTATTCAGGTTCAACAAGAACCCGACTTCTTAACCTTACTTCAAACATGAATTAACCTTGAAAATGATTTAGTTTCAAAACAAACTCAGCTGGATGTTTTTTTAACATTTCAAGATCGCTTGCTTCTGGTGACATTAACATGTGATGCAATGAATAAGGATTCATGAGTCATGACTCCATGTTTCCCAGTGAAAAGAATCACTCCCAAAAATGTTAAATTCGATATCAATGTGCATGCATCTGTTTCTTTGAGAAATAATATCACCAAATTAATCATATAAACTAAAATGATGCACAAAAATAGTGGTATATCTACTGCTGTGAACTCAAAAGTACAGTTGCAGAGACAGAATAACTAGGTAGAGCAGAAAGGCCCTTGCCAAGATCCCGAGACGTATCATGGCATGAAATTGAGGCTTAGACCAACCACACTTTCTGACATCACTTTCTCACTCAATATGAGCAGCATATTAAGTTGACTTTGAGAGTGTGTACAAGATTAGACTAAGTTCAACAGGTGGCTTCAAAATTTTAATACTAAACTGCTGGGAAAAAGAATGGGAATAGTTCATTCCTGTAACTTTAGGCTCTCATATATAGAGAAGAGACTTACGGGTAAATTATATAAGACGGATATAAAGAAACAAAATAAGGAAAAAGTGCAGAACATAAAAATATCTCTACAGTCTCCCTCAAGATGGAGCATAGATCTCAATCATGCTCAGCTTGGAAGAGCACTTCTGAAACAGTCCTCTGAGCAAAGCCTTGGTAAAGATATATGTCATTTGATCTCATGAACTGGCATGAGAGAGAAATCAAGCCCTTCTAAATCATGTCACTTGTATAATGACAGTATACTTCAATGTGCTTCATGAAATGCATGATTGTTTGTAATAAATAGGGTAGCTTGATTGTCACTTTGAAATTGTTACATTGCTACAATGCCAATCATATGATGAATCTCCCTGCAGTGCCCTTGAAATCTTACCTACACATTTTAAATCCATGTCTTGGACAAGGCATCCTAGATTCCCAATTGCACATGAATGATTCCCGTTAGAAAATATAATGTGGAAGCGGAATCAGAGAAATAAAATAAGAACAATAAGAACATGAGATTTTGACGTGGAACCCTACTCCCTAATGAACGGGATGAAACCACGGGAGAATGCCTCAAAGCGATGATGTGTTTATTGACTTTCTCACTAAATACAGGAAGGTGAGGGGATTCTTATATAGCCCTCACTAAGTCCCCACATCCCACAGACGGTCGATGTGGGACTAAACTGATGTGGTAAATGAATCATGGAGTGATCCATTTACCCATCTACGTCAAAAGTGACGTATAATACATATACTCCAACACTCCCCCTCAAGATGGAACATGCAATACTCAGCTTGGACAAACAGAAAGAAATCTCAAACGTATGCTCCAGAACACTACGGACAATATCAACTCAATATGCACAATTGTCGGCTGCTGTCGAGGCCGTACAAGTGAGGAGAACCAAACGGACTGGAATATGAGTCAAACTGAGTGTGTTATGTACTGCGCCTATTAAAGGCACTGAAAATGAGTCTCCACCTAGAGAACTCTGGCCCATCACATGTAGAAGACTAGATCATGTGGACAACTGCTCCATCTCTGAAATGACCGAGCTGAAAAGACGTGGAGACATCCTCATCGAAGTCCATGGTCGCTGGAGAATGGAGTCTAAAAAGTCTCCTCGTTAGAGAACTGGGTCTCTCTCATACTGGCTCAGAGAATGGGATCTTTACTCTGAAGTCCCTATGAAACCACATGAAATCCCTAACCCACATGGCATAGGGAATGGGATCTCCACTTAAAAGTCCTTATGGAACACATGAAAACTCTAAGACGAAGCAACCACACAAAAGATGATCGCAAACACATGCGAATCCAAATGAAGACTCAAAACTAATCTGACATCGAGTCTGAAACCGAATTATATAGTCTGAAAAATTTGGTTGGCTTGGAATCTTGACATCTGAATCTGGAACAGACATGTGACTCTATACAATACTCCCCCTCTCTTTCTTCCAATTTTGTCGAAAAATAATAACACCGACAAAGTTGAGAGAAGACAAGAGAATGGGGAGAAAACATGAATAAGCCGATCTCAATTTTTTCGACTTTTCCTCTCTTTTTTGCAAAATTTTTAAGCATACGGCTTTTCTTTTGTATGCACCTCCTTTTTTTCAAAACAAACACAATTTTTTTAAACATGCCCCAAAATTTTCCCGTTGGGAACTACTCAATTTTTTTCTTTTTTTGAACGATGCCCTCACTTTTTTGTTGGCCATTCTCTCTCTCCTTTTTCTATTTCTCTTCTCTCTATCTTTCTTTTTTTACAAATAAAGCAATTTAAATAAAATATGGCCTCCCCTTTCTTTACATGACAAAAAAAATTTAGCCCGAGGCTCTATTTAGGGTTCCCACTTGGGAACCCTAGTTCTCAACGCACGCCGCCCCTCGATGGGGGAGGTCCTGTTGCTACCACCTGTTGGAGTTGCTACAGGAGGTAGCTGCGCTGCCTAGGAGCCCAATCGGAGGGGCGGCGTTGGAGTTCCGTCGAGAGCGATGGGGTTCCGCCCTGGGAGGGGGGTTGCAAGATGGATGGCATCATGTCCAGATCAGGACCCATCTCTGATCGAAAAGGAGAATAGGAAGGGAGATGACGCCTCCCGACAGAGCTCCGGATCACCGAGGCCATCTCAATTGCTCATGTCCTGCATTCCAGATCTCCACCTCATTAGTTTCTGAGATCGGAAGGGGGATCAGCCTTCGACCCCCCTTTTTCTTGTTTTTTTCTCGACGCCTGCCTGGATTGAACTGGATGGGAGCAGGAGCACCGCTGCTTGGAGCTTGAGCTCCGGGTATTGCAAGCTCGGCTTGGATGTCGTCGCCTCGAGGGAGCAACGTTGAGGCATCGTTGAAGAGGTGACGATGTTGCTTGCTGCCTGGAGCCGCCTCAAGGGTTCTCAAGATGGGAGATGCTCCGATGAGCATCGAGAGATGAAGAGGGAGGCCATCGCCGACTGGAGTAGTACGCCTTCGCGTAAGATGGAGTGCGGCAGGGGATGAAATGGCTGACTGGACACTCTCTTTCCCGCCAATGTCTGCGGGGATCCGCGATACACTGCCATAGGCCAAGCCATTGCCTTCAGGCTTGGAGATAGGATGCTTGCATGATCATATGATGTGCCTCCTTACGTGAAGGCTACTCATGGAACTCAAATCTCGAACCATATATGAATAGGAATGATCTTCAAGAATAAAAAAACACCAAAATCGAATCTCGAATAAAGAACATGAAACTCTTGAGAATCGAACACGCTCCGATACCGTGTTAGAAAATATAATGCAGAAGCAGAAGCAAAGAAATAAAATAAGAACAATAAGAACACGAGATTTTAACGTGAAACCCTACTCCTTAAGGAGCAGGATGAAATCACAGGAGAATGTCTCAAAGGGTTGATGTGTCTATTGACTTTCTCAGTGAATACAGGAGGGTGAGGGGCTTCTTATATAGTCCTCACTGAGTCTCCACATCCCACAGACGGTCGATGTGGGACTAAACAACTGATGTGGTGAATGGATCTTGGAGTGATCCATTTACCCATCTACATCATATGTGATGCGTAACACATATACTCCAACATGTCTTTTCCCACTTCGTGGATCCTACTACATGGATTTTTGCTTAAACTAGATCAAATTTGGGTCTTGAACTCTTTCTAACATTTTTTGGTCTTCTTCATCCCTTCTCGCAAGGCCTTTTTTTCCAATTTATCAAACCTTCGTATTGGAGCATTAGATGACCTTCACACATATCCAAATAGCCTTAGTCGGATTTCTCCCCTTGTATCTTTATTGGTGCCACCAAGCTTTTGCCCAATACTCCCATCATGAATGAAATTCTTCTTTGTCCGGCAAAACACATTTATCAGAGCATTTTCATTTCAGCTAAAATACTCTGCACATGTCTATAACTAATTACATAACACATATTTTCATAAAGCTCGGCAAGTCCTATAATAGATGTATACTATTTACCTTTGATAATGAAATATATATTCCTGTCATAGTGGACACAAGAAGCTTGTCTCCACTTCAACCATCTTGTATAAAATCTATGCATGTTATTTCCATTAACTCCTCCATCCATGTTACTTCTCGAACTCCCGTGTGATTGAAATTGCATTAAATTTATTTAGTCTTGGTTCTACTTGTTGGAAACCCTTGTATTGTTACGCATATTAAAATCTTTTATTTATTATCTCATCACAGTTGAAATTTTATATGGTAAGGTTCCATTCAATTAGTAGCCGACCCTACTTAATTGTGGGAAAAGGCTTTGTTGTTGTAAGATTCCATTAAGTACAAAAATGCTCTACAAAATATCTAATCTGTAAAAATTCATATAATATTGGATTGCCTATGGGCACATCAGTGGATTCAATTCCTCAAAAGCAAAGAGCATTGGAAACAAAGGAATGCCCTAGATCATGTTGAAGCTCAAGATTCATGTTGAGGTCCATCTCTTATTTCATCCACTAAAACAACTTCATCTACAAACAACATGCATTAAGGCATTTCCCCACATAGGTACATTGTTAATTCGTTTATAACCAGATAAAAAAGTTAGCTCATAAATAGTCCTTTCTAGGGACAGATGTTGCAATAAAAATGATATCTCAGCCTGGTTGCAGTCCTCACACAAGTTGCTTCTTAGTCATACATATCACATTTTTTAGTCGAGTCATACACATCACATATTATATCTGTTAGAAAATAGAAAGCGGAAGCGGAACATGGAAAAAGATAAAGAACAAGAAAGAACGCGGGATTTAACTTGGAACCCTACTCTGTGAGGAGCGGGATGAAACAACGGGAGAAGCCCTCAAATGGGGTGTGTTTGTCTATTAACTTTCTCAATGGATACAGGAGGTATGAGGTTCCTTATATAGCCTCTCCAGAGCCTCCAAGTCCCACCACTGGACGATGTGGGACTAAACACTGGATGGGGTAAATGGATCTTCTCCAGGATCCATTTACCCTGCTACAACTCCTGACACATACAATGAATACTCCAACACTCCCCCTCAAGCTGGAGCATGCAATGCTCAGCTTGGACAAACAGAAAGAAACTCAACTCAATGCTACAGGACACTACGGACAATATCAACCCAACGCACACATTGCTGCAGTCGAGGATGTTGCTTCTCATGCCGTGCAGGTGAGGAGGACGAACGGGCTGGAGTGTGAGTCTGTTGAATCTCCTCGTCGGAGAGCATGCGCTTTGAACTGCGCCTGTCAGAGTCGCTGCAACTGGAAATGAGTCTCCTCGTCGGAGCACTCTGGCCCGCCACAATAATGTGGACAACTGCTCCATCTCTGAAAAGGGCCGAACTGAAAAGGGTCGTGGTTGTGCACTCCTCGTCGGAGTCCACGATCGCTGGAGAATGGAGGCTTAAAATAGTCTCCTCGTCGAAGAACTGGGTCTCTCCCATCTGGCTCAAAGAATGGTGCACTATTCTGGTGTACCTATCATATCACATGAAAACTCTGGCCGACAAAACAAAAATAATGATGGGGACCACGAACAAATGATGGCAACATGTGCTCATCTGAAATGACCGCAAACATATGCGTGTCTGAACATGAGTCTCTCTCTGGAGATCTCGAAAAATGGGCCTCTCATCATGGAGTGCCTCGATCTTGGACTCTGACCAATCTGTCAAGTCTGAACAACTGCGCATGGAAAATGACCGCAACTCATGTGTGTCTGAAACTGAAGAAGACTCGGAAAAACATTTGACATCGAGTCTGAAATCTGCTGTAGAGTCTGGAAAAATTTGAACAGGCATCTGGACTAGAATCTGAACTATGTCTGAACCGGAGCTGGAATCTGAATCGTCAGAGTGATATGTGATGCCAAAGAACTCCACATATACTCCCCCTTTCTCCCATACTTGTCGGAAAATGACATCGACAAAGTTGGGAGAAGACAAGATAAATAGGGGGTACAAATCATCAATTAGCTGATTGCATCATTCATCATTTTTTCCGGCTTCTCAAAACATGGATATTCAAAATCATTGTGGCTTTTCATTTTTTTAATAAGTCGTCTTCTTTTTTTTAACATTTTTTAAGCCGTTTCAACCCCTTTTTTATGGCTTTTCTTGCATTTTTTTTTGCTTTGCGTACGACCTTTTTTTGTGTACGCGCCTCTTTCATTTTTTTGATCTTGGCCCAAATATGGGCCCAAAATGGCTCCTCTTTTTTTTTTCTTTTTTTTCTTTACTAAGTCACATCCCACTTGGGGCTACAGAAACCAACACATTTTTTTAAAAACAGCCTTTCGGGCTTTAGGGTTCCAGTGAACCCTTTTTCTAATGTCGTCGCCCCCACTAGGGCTCTCCCTCGATTCGTCGTACCACTGGGATTGGTGCCGCCGCGCATCTGAAGGGAAGGCGGGGAAGGCCGCCTGGATTGCGCCGTCGCGAGGAAGCGGGGTTCGGCCTGATGTCGCCAGGTGGACATCTGTGCGCTCGATGGTAGCGCGAGCGGGCTTGGGGGCTCCGCCTGGGAGCAGGGGGATCGCGCACGGCTTCCTGGGAGAGCGGCGTTGACTGGAGAAGTCGCACGTCTGTAGCAGCGCGTCTGGGATGCGTCGCCTGGGCGAGGGGGGCTTGCGCCAGAGACGAGGAGGGATTTGTGTGATGCCGCCTTTAGGGTTTCCCGCCTGGGAACCCATTATCGATGATATGGGGCTCCGCACGCTATATCTGATGACGAACAGGAGGCTTGCGCTAGGGCTGGAGAAGGTGGCTCTTGCGGCTAGAAGACATCAATCCCGACCTGTAGGTACGGGGACCTCCTCCTGGAGGCTTGAATCTACCTGGGAGATGCGGCTGGGGAAGATCGGTTGCAGCTAGAGCTTGCCACCTTACACGCAAGGAGGTGCGCGCGACTGGCGGCAGGTTCAACTTGGGTTGCCGCTAATGCTGGGATCGCCGCAATAGAGCATACGCCCATTTTGAAGCATCGCTGAGAGGAGAAGGATTGCAGATTCTGAGATCTGGATACGTAGGTCTGGGCGCTTGATGAATCTCGTATTCATCACTCTAAATCTCATTTATTAAGCTCAAATCCCTTAAAATCAACAGCATTTTAGCATCTATTCTGCATAATTGGCATTCATGCATGATTTCATAAGAATTGCATTTTAGCACAAAAATCTGCACAAAATAAGAAGCCAAAAATCCAAGCAACAATTGACTTGTAAATAGCCTAATTTCCCATATTTTTAACTCCTCCATGCTAACACCGCATAACCCAAAACCACCTCCACTATGTACACATCACTAACAAGAATAAAGGAAAAATACAAAAAAATAATTAACTCAGGTAAGTGGACCAAAAACCCAAACCCTAGTTTCAGGATTTTCAGACTAAAAGCCCCATATCTTCTCCATCCAGTGTCCGATTTGATCCTACTCACTTTTGAACTAATACACATTCAATTACCTTCAAAACAAGACCAAGTTCAAGTGAATCAGAGTTCGTATGTGAAAGTTGGGTTTTGGGCCTCTTTTGTACATTGTATATTTTCGTGGTTTTCTGACCTATATTTTATGTATATATTTTCTTTATTAATAAAAATCCAAAAAAATTAGATTAAGGTGTCTTTTATTTATCTTTGATTTTTCCATATTTTTCCAGATTTTTATCTTGTTTAAAAATGACAACAAAATTAGAAAACCCAAAAATCAAGGTATTCTATGTACATGGGATACCCCAAAAATTCACTTTTTACATTTGACCGAATTTGGCTTTGATGTCTTCATGAAAGTTGTAGATCTCGTCGAGACGAGCATTTTTCTTGAAGGAACTTTTTCGATCCGAGGTCATTTGCTATTTTTTTATCGATTTTACAAATCTTTTATTTTCGGATTTATCTGGAGCTGACACGTGGCTGCCCCGGAGGCCGCCACGTGTCATTGATTTTTGGGCCTTTTTAATTTCGTTTTTATATAAAAAATAAAAAAATAATTAAATAAAACAAAAATAAAAAAAATAAAATAAACGCCCGCACGTGCGTGGCACGTGCCACCCAGGAACGTGCTCCGCACGTGCCCCGCACTTATCCCAGCTCTCCGACACGTGGCCCATATTGGGCCGTTCGATCACGGCCGATCGAACGGCCTGGGACCCTTCGTCTCCTCCCCGATTCCTCCGCCCGCCGTTGACCGCCTCGCAACCACCGCGCCTCTAACGGCCGCCGCCCGCTATCTTCGCAACCGCCCTTGCCCGCAACCGCCGCGCCCCCCTTCTCCGATATCTCCGCACCGGTCGCCGAACCCTCGCCTATAAAAGAGACTCGCCGACCCCGACCCCCGGGATCCGCCGATTGAAGCTTCAAGAGGGCGGTGGTGACAGTCCGCCCTCCGTCATCAGCGAGATCCGACGTCCTCCCGACGTCGTTGCAGCCCAAGGCGCATCACCGTCGCCTCTGCCCCGCTCCGCCCCTCGGCGTCGAGCCACCGACCATCTTTCATCTTCGACTTCGACAACCACCGCGGGCCAACGCTTCACCGGCCATCTCCAGCAGATTTTCAACCACCGTCATCGACAAGCTCCACTGACGCCCCCCTTCATCGACTTCAGCCTCCAGGAGCTCTCCGGCCTCCCTTCCGCCTTTGGCCGGAACGCCACCTTCTACAACTCCGCCTGCGCTACTTCGCCTCCAGCAGCTTCGTCTCTTCTTCACCAACCTACGTCCGCTTCATCTCCGACGAACTCCACCGACAACGCCTTCGATTTCGCCGCTTCATCGACAACCCCGTTCTTCTTCATCGACTCGCCCACGAGCCATCGACCAGAACCTTCGCCGGCCGACCATTCCAACTTCATCGACTTCGCCGTCATCGACCTCGGCTCCGACCACCGTCTCCACCAGGCTCCACCTCTCCTCCGTCGCCTTAGCTCCGCCAAGAGAGGCCGAGCTCCTCCGCCTCCGCCACGAGAAGGTCACCGCCTTCACCTTCTTCTCCGACTCCGCTGGAGACCCGCCTCGCCATCGCCCCCTCGCTGCCGGGCCCAGTGCCCGAGGCCCTCCCACGTGAGGCGCACGTGCAGGAGGGACCGTCCACGTCACCTCAAGCCCAGGTCACGTGCTTTGCACGTGACCGTGGGTAATTTACACAAACACTCCCGGAGGTCCTCCATAATCGCGTCAAGTCCCTCAAGCCAAGGTCGCGTGCAACGCACGTGATCCCCTTGAAAAATTACAGATTCGCCCCCTCAAGTTTTGGTAATTGCACTTAGGCCCCCCACTGCATATTTTCTTATTTTATTTATTACATTTGCATTCATACCCCTGTGTTCCTCCTTTGTCTTGAACCTCTTCTTAACATTATTTTATTAATCCAAAAATTGCATGATGTTCTACATTCAATTCTCTACAATATGACACATTATGGATATTTTTATGATTGTTGGTAATTAATTATTAATTATTTTGTGGAAATTTGCACATTTTGCCCAATTTGCTCTCTAAAATTCATAGCTGATTAACCGTAGCTTTAAAAATCCTTGAAAAATCACATATTGTAGAGTTTATTTTGGTGAACATTGTGCCCAAAAAGATTTTCATTTGCATGCATTGTTTGCCCTGTAAAAATCATCTTGCATATTTCACTATTTAATTTTTAATAGGTATTAGATCTCGCATTTTTGAGGTTTAGGATTTTTCCGAGGTAAATCACATAATGATAGATCTTAGATAATTTTGGTCTTCGAAAATGAGTAGGTTTGATATTTATTACAATTAAATTTTGAAAATCATTCTGTTTGCATTTAAAAATCAATAAAAAATTCATATTGCATCCAAAAATTCCAAAAAAATTACATTACAATAATTTCATCATCATTTACGTTGTGGCCAAGTTTCGTATTTTTCGGACATCGTTTGATTGAAAATTACATTTTAGTCCCTAAAATAGGCCAAAACTGAATCTGCATCTCTTATTTTGAAAATACTAAAAAAAGACCACCTTGAAAACCGAACTAAAAATTGGATAAGCACAACTCTAGGTTGTTCCTTTGCCTCCTTGTGATCGACCTTGGGACTTGCCCAAGTAAAACAAACATAAGAACCACTTGATTAAAATTGATTAAAAATTTGTGGTTATTTCTTGACCGTTTCCGATTGCCGCCTACAACGAACATTATTTTATTTACACGCACGAAGATTAAAAACAACTGTTAAAGTGGCATTTTCGGGCTCGTCAGATGGCGCCGTTGCCGGGGGAGGCAAACGGCTTAGTTTTGTGTTTTGAGACTTTTTGATCGATTTTCCGCATTCGGGTAGTCTAACACCCGAATTTTTCATTGTGAATACCATTTTTCCAGCATTTATTCGCTTGTTCTATTTTGAGTCACTCTCTTACATTTTCTCTCTTATTTTTCTTGCGAGGTACCCGGCGTACGTGGAGCGGTTTTCAAGAAACCGACGCATCTTCACCGACAACCGAAGAAGCCGCAATTAATTTAAGATCGAGTCGACTCGTGAGAGAGCGTAGAGTCTAGGTTTTTAATTTCTGCAAATTTCCATTTCTGCTCATTTACAGCGGTGTCCGTTTGGACTCTCGCGTATGTAAAAAAGACCTTGAACTTTTTTCTGTGGTGTGTCGTGGCCTGTTTCACTCTCCGGTGAGGGTGGGGCCCGACTTGAGTGGCGAATAGGATAGACCTGCACATACGACTCTCAAAGCATTTATATTTTTGATTGTGCTCGTAGGATCTTAAGCCACACTGCACTATCAAGAAGCACATAGATCGTTCAACTTAGCCAAATTTAACTCAATTCTTCCCGCTAATAGAACTTTCTGTTTAGGTGCGGTTTTTATCGGCTTGCACGCATATAGAATATTTTTAAATTCTGTCTAGCATCCTACATGGAGATTGCGAAGAGGCACTGTAAGTCTTCTAACTGAGCATTCATCATAGTTTTCCGCGTGCATCGGCTTTTCCCGACTTTCTCCCCCTTGTTTTATCACTTAAATCTAAAGGAAATTGGGACTGGACGGTAGACGTGTATTTGTGCTCATCTAAATTCTTCAGTGATCACCTAATTAAAATTGGGATTGCTAAATATAGCCGATCAAAATAATCCATAAAATCAAGAATTTCTGCGGGAGAGAAACCCCGACCTTGGATATTTTTATTTTTTCTGAGTGAGCGAGGGACGACACTTAAGGCTAGAGCCCAAATCCGAAATCTCAACTCACTAATTTTTTGCCAAGATTGATTTATCACCAATTAAAATTGAAAAGATAATAGCTGAAATCTTACGGCTTCATTGTGTGAGTTGGTGAACCTGGGGTTTGATTTGTGTTTGCATTGGTGTGCGTGAACCGATACCGAAGATCAATAGCCGCACATTCGATAAAAAAACCCTCTTTACTATCCCGTGCAATCATCTCTTCCATTTCTTGATTTCAAATTCACCATGGAATTCTTGTCCAATAACTCTTGCAGACCCAACCCCTCATTCCTTTCAGCTCTTTCAAAAATAGCCGAACGTTTATCCGAGAATCTATCAAAGCTATACTATGAAAATGAATTCGTATCGGTTAGACTCAAAACCCCTCCCCCTCAACCACCAATAAATCCAACTCCTTCTGCTAATCCAACTTGTTTCATGAATGACAACCCTTTGTATTCAGAGCAGACAAACCAAGAAATGATTGAGGGCTCTACTTCTTCATTTAATCCTCTTTACATTGATCATACAATTCATCCCTCATATTCGGTAAATGTCAATCCATCATTCATGAGAGAAGATAACCACATGATCGAATTGAACACTTCTTCACCTCTTCCATCATTCTTGAACACCAAAGAAAAATCATTATCTTGGATTAAACATAACAACCCCCTCTTCACTCATACAGAGGATTGGGCCGACCATAAAAGATCACAACTCTCCTTGGACCAACTCCACTTACCTAGACCATATGAGCAGCCACCTTCCATGATTATTGAGGAGATACTTTCAGAAAATGATGATTGTATATCGGATATTTCAAGAGACCCCTCTCCTAGTACATATAGAAAAATGGAAGAGGACATTCAATTACAAAAACATACACCAACTGCTCCCATACTTGGCCAAGAAGAGATTTTGGAGAATATTTTGAGGATGAATAAGAAATTTGATTTAATGGAGGATAAATTTCAAAAACTTGCCCATCGATTAATCTATGGTAGCTCGGTTATAAAAATGGATGAGGAAATGATTAGATCTGAAATTAAAAATTTTGAGGATATTCAGGGACCTAGGGATTATTCTGAGAATTTCACTTCTACATCTTACTCCCTTAGAAATGACTATGCCCCGAACTATCACCCTGAACACCAGAGCCCCTTTTCATCTGAAGAACACCCCACACCCCCACACCACCCAGAAAATACCAAAAAAATGTAAATATTTGAAAACCACAAAAAAATGAAAATTTAGAAAATTTCATAAAAATTGAGACTGAAGACGATCTGAGGAATTTGGATCAAACTGTACGGGAAGCAATAGGAAAGAAATTAATTTTTGAACTTCCCTTTCTACAGGCCATTGAACACTTCCCCGATCTTAAAGGATTTGTAATGGACAAATTAACGATGAAGAAATCGAGCAGGATTAGAACAAAAACCGAGAGACATATATTGTCAATGGCCTCCTCCTTGGTGTTGAGGAGAAAAACCAAGAGCCGCATAGTGAAGCGGTTGCCCAGATTTGAATGCGTACTCAAAGACATGATTTTCACCCATGCTCGGATTGATGACGATTCACCAATTAATATCCTCCCGACCTATGTATTCCATGAACTCAAACTCGGACCGATTCGAAAAATACGAGAGATTGTTCAATTAGCGGACCGATCAATAAAGCGGCCGAGAGGAACCATTTCTGTCATCATGAAATTCTAAGGTGCTCCGCTCAAAGTAGAATTCACAATCATTGATATTGAGCATCAAGGAGAATTCACCCAGTCTCCAATCATTCTCGGAAAGCCGTTCTTGGCATTGGCCAAGGCGAGTATTGATTGTGAGACTCGCGAAATCAATTTCACAGCATTGGAAGCACTTAGATCTAACCATGTCTTTGAGGAACCACGATCTTCTGAGGCAACCCACGAAGTCCCTGACAACCGTAACCATGAAGCGGTAGAAGAGCCCTACCCCGCAGCCACACCTGAGATAGCGGTTGTTGATGAGACTATTGGTTTAGAAAATCTCCCCCCTGCTCCATTCCCAGCCGCTCTCACCAGGGAGAATCATGTATATGAAACATATGATCCGGATACTTATGCATGGGCACACCCTGGGTCGACCTACTCTGACTACATGGATTACATCAACTCGACTCAGGAATGCACCAACATCGAATCAATGGAGAAAGAACATGCAGAGACTATCCCCAATATTCAAATCCCCGAAGATCTCAAAATAGACAAATCTTTCTACTACGATCCTGAGACATATGCATGGTCACACCCGGGAGCAACATTCTCTGAATATCTTGACCAAATCATCCCAAATCAAGAATGCTCAAACATTCAGGAACTAAGAACAAGCACGCAAATCGAGCACCGACCAAGGAAAATTCAAATGGCTATTCATCTGGATACTCAAGTGAACCGACACCTTCACAACGAAATAAAAAGAGAGTCACCTTTGACCTTCCGGAAGAGGTATCGTCTGATGGTCCCTCATCAGGTCCGGAAAAGGTAGTCTACATGAGTGAAGTCTGTTCAGCAGCCCTAAAGCCATATCTTCGTAAGGATCCAAAATTCAATTCTCATTGGACAACTCCCGTTCCTAACTACTACTCATCCAAAGCTGATGCTCCTGCCCTCTTCAAGTACACTGGAATTCTTTCGTATGAGCTGACTGAGACCGATGCTTCTGAGCTATCATCTGAGGACAAATTGATTGACTCCAAGAAGGAACGAATTCTGAGGAAACAATTAAAGAAACAAAGAGATTTGCAGACTTGGAGTATGTCCCCTTTCAAATACTACTCCTCTGAGGATAACTCTGATGATGGATATCTTTCATCTGACTCAAACACTTCATCTATTATCCATCATGATTTTTCTGAGGATAACTCTGATCATAGTTGGGAATCATATGCCTCATCTCCATCACGTCATTATGATCTCCCACCGCAGGCTTACAAGAAGATCAGCCGAAAACCGCCTTAATCATTCGGCTACTCAACCTCCCTCCCGACCACATCGGTCTCCTTGTACAGCTTCTTCCTCTACTTAGGCCAAGGCCTAAGTATAGGGGGGACCGATGCCATCTGTTTATACCATCCTTCTCATTCTCCCGACCGCTCCATTTCCACCCTTCTTCCATATTTAGGCTATCCAGAGCCTAAGTATAGGGGGAGCCGACATCCACATGTATATACTCTCCTCATTCACTCTTTTCCGCTCTACTTCCTAACCCGTTGTATATAAATTTTTAACCCTTTTACGCTTAGCCTGAGCTATGTCTTCATTACGCTTTTTGTACTCTGAGGACACAGCACTCGCTAAGTATAGGGGGGTCTGTATATATATACTTTGTATATATTTTACCCATATCTCGTACTTTCGCGTAAGTCGATATGTATTTACGGGGTGGGTACTAACTTGAAAAA
The DNA here is from genome assembly GCA_037367405.1 of Ottelia alismoides. Taxonomy (NCBI): domain Eukaryota; kingdom Viridiplantae; phylum Streptophyta; class Magnoliopsida; order Alismatales; family Hydrocharitaceae; genus Ottelia; species Ottelia alismoides. The sequence goes on from JAZKJV010007167.1 coordinate 163,327, forward strand.
AAAACACAACAAACAAACACAAAAAAAGCTTTTTGCTACTAACACTGACTTGCCCAAAATACCTGGAAAAGAAGAAGAAGAAGAAGAAGAAGGCTTCTTATTTCATTTTTGCATAAAAGAAATCCCTTGCATAAAATGTCGAAAAAAAGGACAAAAATCAAAAAAAAATTGTGTCTGCATTGCACACACCTGCACTTCATCCAACATCACATGCGTTTGCATCTGTGAAAAGTCATTGGGTTCTGAACCGAGTTATGAGCCGAAACCGAGAGTGGTCTGGACTTGACCTTAATCCACCTAATTTTCAGAGGAACTTCACCGAGAAATAGGATTTTAAGAGCTTCAGGTCTTTTGACTTAATTCTTTAAGTTCCACATGACAAGGTGCAGTATTTGACTCTTAGTGTCTAACCTGGTCTCTTCATTATGGGTACAACTCTGGAATAGGGAATTAATTCGCACTCTCACACTATGCACTTAGCTCAACCCAGACGGGATGTTGGAAGACTGTGTGAGTCTCTTTTCTGGTAGCGTGGAAATCTAAAGACCGGAGTACGGGTTGAAATAAAGCTTCAGAAAAGGGATAAACGGTTGGGCACAATTTTTTCTAAGATCCCAAAAAATGTACGGAATAAAAAGATGCTATATCCGTAGGGGCAAAACAAGATCCAAGCAGAACCACCAAAAATTTCAAATACAAAGAAGCATTCTACCAAATAAAAATTCGATCAAAAAGGTCCAAGCTTCAAGAAACCTGCAGATCGTGGTGGAGACTTGGCTACACTGGCCATCTTCATAAGGAGAGGTGACTACACTGGCCACCCCCTCCAGTTCTTTTCTCTTTCTTCTATCTTCTCCCCCATTTCGATTGTGAACACAGCACGACAGACCTTAGAAGGAAATACCTGACTCCTCGAGGACGAGTTACCGGAGAGGAGAGGAGCATGGTAGTCCGGCATTCTGGATGGGAAGAGCTAAAACCTTTCACACACACGATTAGTTATTCAATGTTCATAGGGTATACTTTGGGAAGAGGATTGATCTAAGATGACTTCTGAGCTGAAACTGTGACAATGATGTGTAGAACGTGAGGGCTGTTGATTTTAAAATTCTAAGTCTCACAGAAGTTCCGCCACACTATTAATCCAAATGTTGAGTTTAGTTTCATTTTCATCTTCAGCTCATGGTCTTGGTATGGAACCCAGTCTCATTTCACTTCATGGCATTTCTTTTTGATACTCAGGGACGAGCATGCTTTAAGTATAGGGGGATGATGAATCTCGTATTCATCACTCTAAATCTCATTTATTAAGCTCAAATCCCTTAAAATCAACGGCATTTTAGCATCTATTCTGAATAATTAGCATTCATGCATGACTTCATAAGAATTGCATTTTAGCACAAAAATCTGCACAAAATAAAGAAACCAAAAATCCAAGCCACAGTTGACTTGTAAATAGCCTAATTTCCCATATTTTTAACTCCTCCATGCTAACACCGCATAACCCAAAACCACCTCCACTATGTACACATCACTAACAAGAATAAAGGAAAAATACAAAAAAATAATTAACTCAGGTAAGTGGACCAAAAACCCAAACCCTAGTTTCAGGATTTTCGGACTAAAAGCCCCATATCTTCTCCATCCAGTGTCCGATTTGATCCTACTCACTTTTGAACTAATACACATTCAATTACCTTCAAAACAAGACCAAGTTCAAGTGAATCAGAGTTCGTATGTGAAAGTTGGGTTTTGGGCCTCTTTTGTACATTGTATATTTTCGTGGTTTTCTGACCTATATTTTATGTATATATTTTCTTTATTAATAAAAATCCAAAAAAATTAGATTAAGGTGTCTTTTATTTATCTTTGATTTTTCCATATTTTTCCAGATTTTTATCTTGTTTAAAAATGACAACAAAATTAGAAAACCCAAAAATCAAGGTATTCTATGTACATGGGATACCCCAAAAATTCACTTTTTACATTTGACCGAATTTGGCTTTGATGTCTTCATGAAAGTTGTAGATCTCGTCGAGACGAGCATTTTTCGTGAAGGAACTTTTTCGATCCGAGTCATTTGCTATTTTTTATCGATTTTACAAATCTTTTATTTTCGGATTTATCTGGAGCTGACACGTGGCAGCCCCGAAGGCCGCCACGTGTCATTGATTTTTGGGCCTTTTTAATTTTGTTTTTATATAAAAAAATAAAAAAATAATTAAATAAAACAAAAATAAAAAAATAAAATAAACGCCTGCACATGCGTGGCACGTGCCACCCAGGCACGTGCTCCGCACGTGCCCCGCACTTATCCCAGCTCTCCGACACGTGGCCCATATTGGGTCGTTCGATCACGCCGATCGAACGGCCTGGGACCCTTCGTCTCCTCCCCAATTCCTCCGCCCGCCGTTGACCGCCTCGCAACCACCGCGCCTCTAACGGCCGCCGCCCGCTATCTTCGCAACCGCCCTTGCCCGCAACCGCCGCGCCCCCCTTCTCCGATATCTCCGCACCGGTCGCCGAACCCTCGCCTATAAAAGAGCCTCGCCGACCCCGACCCCCGGGATCCGCCGATTGAAGCTTCAAGAGGGCGGTGGTGACAGCCCGCCCTCCGTCATCAGCGAGATCCGACGTCCTCCCGACGTCGTTGCAGCCCAAGGCGCATCACCGTCGCCTCTGCCCCGCTCCGCCCCTCGGCGTCGAGCCACCGACCATCTTTCATCTTCGACTTCGACAACCACCGCGGGCCAATGCTTCACCGGCCATCTCCAGCAGATTTTCAACCACCGTCATCGACAAGCTCCACCGACGCCCCCCTTCATCGACTTCAGCCTCCAGGAGCTCTCCGACCTCCCTTCCGCCTTTGGCCGGAACGCCACCTTCTACAACTCCGCCTGCGCTACTTCGCCTCCAGCAGCTTCGTCTCTTCTTCACCAACCTACGTCCGCTTCATCTCCGACGAACTCCACCGACAACGCCTTCGATTTCGCCGCTTCATCGACAACCCCGTTCTTCTTCATCGACTCGCCCACGAGCCATCGACCAGAACCTTCGCTGGCCGACCATTCCAACTTCATCGACTTCACCGTCATCGACCTCGGCTCCGACCACCGTCTCCACCAGGCTCCGCCTCTCCTCCATCGCCTTAGCTCCGCCAAGAGAGGCCGAGCTCCGCCGCCTCTGCCACGAGAAGGTCACCGCCTTCACCTTCTTCTCCGACTCCGTTGGAGACCCGCCTCGCCATCGCCCCCTCGCTGTCAGGCCCAGTGCCCGAGGCCCTCCCACGTGAGGCGCACGTGCGGGAGGGACCGTCTACGTCACCTCAAGCCCAGGTCACGTGCTTTGCACGTGACCGTGGGTAATTTACACAAACACTCCCGGAGGTCCTCCATAATCGCGCCAAGTCCCTCAAGCCAAGGTCGCGTGCAACGCACGTGATCCCCTTGAAAAATTTCAGATTCGCCCCCTCAAGTTTTGGTAATTGCACTTAGGCCCCCCACTGCATATTTTCTTATTTTATTTATTACATTTGCATTCATACCCCTGTGTTCCTCCTTTGTCTTGAACCTCTTCTTAACATTATTTTATTAATCCAAAAATTGCATGATGTTCTACATTCAATTCTCCACAACACATTGTGGATATTTTTATGATTGTTGGTAATTAATTATTAATTATTTTGTGGAAATTTGCACATTTTGCCCAATTTGCTCTCTAAAATTCATAGCTGATTAACCGGAGCTTCAAAAATCCTTGAAAAATCACAAATTGTAGAGTTTATTTTGGTGAACATTGTGCCCAAAAAGATTTGCATTTGCATGCATTGTTTGCCCTGTAAAAATCATCTTGCATATTTCACTATTTAATTTTTAATAGGTATTAAATCTCGCATTTTTGAGGTTTAGGATTTTTCTAAGGTAAATCACATAGTGATAGATCTTAGATAATTTTGGTCTTCGAAAATGAGTAGGTTTGATATTTATAACAATTAAATTTTGAAAATCATTCTGTTTGCATTTAAAAATCCATAAAAAATTCATATTGCATCCAAAAATTCCAAAAAAATTACATTACATTCATTTCATCATCATTTACGTTGTGGCCAAGTTTCGTATTTTTCGGACATCGTTTGATTGAAATTTACATTTTAGTCCCTAAAATAGGTCAAAACTGCATCTGCATCTCTTATTTTGAAAATACTAAAAAAAAAAGACCACCTTGAAAACCGAACTAAAAATTGGATAAGCACAACTCTAGGTTGTTCCTTTGCCTCCTTGTGATCGACCTTGGGACTTGCCCAAGTAAAACAAACATAAGAACCACTTGATTAAAATTGATTAAAAATTTGTGGTTATTTCTTGACCGTTTCCGATTGCCGCCTATAACGAACGATATTTTATTTACACGCACGAAGATTAAAAACAACTTCTTAAAGCGGCATTTTCGGGCTCGTCAGCGCTCGAAGGGCTGGAGATGCGCAGACCTGGGTGCCTCCATATGCGGCTAGGGTTTTATGAAAAACCCTTGACAGTATCTTTCGAGAATTGAACAGATCAGGATTTCATGAAGCCCAAAAAAGACTCTTGAACAGATCTCACATAAGTTACAAAAAATCTAATCTCGAAAAAAAACTTAAAACCCTCAGAATCGACCTGCTCTGATACCATGTTAGAAAATAGAAAGCGGAAGCGGAACATGGAAAAAGATAAAGAACAAGAAAGAACATGGGATTTAACGTGGAACCTACTCCGTGAGGAGCGGGATGAAACCACGGGAGAAGCCCTCAAATGGGGTGTGTTTGTCTATTGACATTCTCAATGGATACATGAGGTCTGGGGCTCCTTATATAGCCTCTCCAGAGCCTCCAAGTCCCACCACTGGACGATGTGGGACTAAACATTGGATGGGGTAAATGAATCTTCTCCAGGATCCATTTACCCTGCTACAACTCATGACGCATACAATGAATACTCCAACAATATCCATATATAAAAAAAAGACACCTCTATTATCTTTTCCCTCAAATCCGCTACATGATTTCTTTTAATTCAATATCATGAGCTTTCAGCAAATCAATAAAAATCATATAAAGTTTGATCATATTCTTAAAATTTCCATAAAATGTCTTAGAAGGCATATACCTCAACTGTAGACCTACCAAATGAGGAGGGTTGCGTTAGGTAGCCAACAACCAGTGTAAAACAGTCAAAGTTAACTTCTTAAATAGTATTTAAAAAATACTATTTAGGAAGTTGTCTCATGACAGTCGGATCTTTTCAACATGGATTAGCCGACTCTAATTAATTGTGGGAAAAGTCTTTGTTGTTTTTGTTGTATTTCAACTATCCTCTCCCATTATTTCATTGGCTCATGAATTCAATGACTATAGTTTGTACAATTCTTCATATCTCCTTTGATCATGTACAACGATAGTATAATACTTTCTTTTAATGCATTTATTATGTTCTTACTTCACCAAGTAATATTGACTATCTTCATAAGCAAAAGTAATATCTCCCAAACATTATCCAAACATTCATGGAAGCTTCAATAGATACCACTACTTTCCCGCTCTTCATCATTTTTAAACCTTTCCTCACCTCATAGACATGTATGTCGATAACAAGCACGAATCAGATGGGGATCTAGCACTATTACAGAAGTCAGTATTCAGTATTTAGTCGGATGGGTTGTTGAATAGAGAATAATCGGTATTCAAAGGAATGTTTAGAATTACTTGAATATGTTTTAAAAAAATATATTTTAAATATAAAAATTATGTTTAAGACACGCATCTTATATGTTTATACATTTAAGGTCATCAATCAACAAGAACCCAAGTGGAAAGTACCAATTATAAGTTACATATATAGTACTTCGGAAAAAATTTTAAAAATCCCGCAGCCGATAAATAGTTCGCAGAATAACCCCCCCCCCCCGAAACTGCATATTCAGTCTGAATATTGCAATAGTGGGATCTAGATACAACAAACTCTGCGATGATCTCAAAAGTAACATTCTCATTTAAAAAACATGCAAAATTAATTCTTCTATGTTGACTTTATACTCATACTAACCACTAGAATTCCTTCGTTATCATCCTTGATTTACCTAAATTACATAAGAAGTTTTATCCTCCACACCTCTAACCTTAATTAGCTTGGAAGTATCTCTTCTACCTTCCTTCATGACATGTTTTACAGAAACATGCTCCCAAGTTTTCATCTTCACTTCATTAATTGTCATCTTCGCTTCTTTATTTGCCTTCTTATGTACCAAGTTTTCATTTGTTTACTATAAAGATAACCTTGAAACTCTTCCTTTTCCTTTTAAGTTTACTTTGTACTTCTTCACTCCACTGCCAATCTTCCTTTTTTGCTTTTACACTTCACTACGTCACATGTAAACCCTCTTAAACAAATTTTCTACCACAACTAACCATTGAATGCCCTTTCCAAAAGGAAAAAAGGGTGAGACATCCTGAGGATGCCCACTCAAATCTATACATTCACAATTTTAAAGCATATAGTTACTGTAGAAAATGACAATACAGAAGTGTAATAACCAGAGATAAAGAATTTAAAGAACTGAAGAACATTAGTTATAATGTGGAACCTTAATCCATAAGGAGCGGGATGAAACCATGAGAGAAGGCATCTCTATGGCCGTATGCGTGTATTGAATTTCTCTCTCAATGAATAGAGGAGGTGTGAGGCTTCTTATATAGCCCCACCAGTATGACCAAGTCCCACTAATTAAACTCTGAAGGAATCCAATTACCTATATACGGGTGCATACTATAACACTCCCCCTCAAGCTAGAGCATGCAATGTTCATCTTAGACAGATTAAAAGAAAGCACCCACTAATATAAACTTAAAGCATACTTTGTTGATTGTCTGTTGAAGACGTTGCTTCTCATGTCATACTGGTGCAGAGGTACTGAAGGGCTGGAGTGTGAATTGAATCTTCTTACCAAAAAATGTGTGCTATGTACTGTATCCGTTAAAATTATACGAACAAAACTAAGTTTCCTCGTTGGGGAATGTGTGCTTTGTATTGTGTAGAATCACATGAACTGGAATGAGTATCCTCGTCGGAGAATGTGTGCTTTGTACTGTGTAGAATCACCTAAATCAAAATGGGTCTCCTAGTCAGAGAACTTGTGCTCTGCATCAGTTAGCCATTGAAATTGGAGTGAGTCTCCTCGTCAGAGAACTTGTGCTATGCATCTGTCAGAGCCACTGAAATTGGAATGAGTCCCCTTGTTAGAGAACTTGTGCTCTACATCCGTCAAAGTCACTGAAACTAGAATGAGTCTCTTCGTAAGAGAATTCTAAGAAATCCATGGTTACTCTAATATAGAGTGCCTCGAAATGGTAGACTTTCAAGCAATATGAACATATAGTCGGAATCTAAATGGTAAAGCTAGAATCTGATCTGGAGTACTCTACATAAATACCACCCACGTCTCTCATACTTGTTGGAAAATAAGATGCTCGACCAATTGGGAGAAGAACTATAGAGAGGAAAGCAAAATCACAATCTCTTCTCTTTTTTCACATAAGCCATTCCCCGTTTTTGTTTTGCTTTTCCTCTCCTTTTTGAAGCTGTCTCTTCCCTTTTTTCGGCATATCTCTCTTCTTCTTGATTCAATTGTTTTTCGAAATTCACTTCCCTCCTTTTTCTCATAGTGTAGCCTAGCCCAATTGGGCAAGATAGATCACTCCCCCTTATTTACAACAGAATGCTCCCTCCTCTCTTTTTTGTAAAGCTTTTGCCCAATTTTGAGCCAAGATATTGCACCTCTTTTTTTAATTTTTGTAGCAGTCATGGGCCCAAACGATTCCATCCCTCTTTTTTCCTTAGCAGAGAACTGGACCATGAATTTCTATTTAAGGTTCCTCAATTGGGAACTATTGAAAGAAAATAATCGAGATGCTTATTCCAGGAACCCTAAGCTCTCTTACCTAGAGGAGAGACATGTGGGTAAATTACATAAGATAGACATAAAGAAATAAAATAATCGAAAAGGTACATAGAAACATAGAAATATCTCTACACTCCCCCTCAAGATGGAGCACATATGTCAATCATGCTTAGCTTGGACGAACACTTCTGAAATAGCCCCTTAAGCAATGCCTTGGTAAAGATATATGTTGTTTGCTCTCTTGAACTAACATGAGAGGTAGAAATCAAGCCCTTCTAGATCATATCTCTCATATAATGGCAGGCTACCTCAATATATCTTGTTCTCTAATGGAATGAGGGGTTGTTTGCAATAAATAAGGCAGCTTAATTATCACATTATAACTGCATGGGTAGAGGAACATCTACATGCAAATCTGCTAACACGGCTCGAACCCACATCATTTTTGTACTTGCTGCGCCATAGCCCTATACTCAGATTCAGCACTTGATCTGGCCACAATTGTTTGTTTCTTGCTTTTCCAAGAAACAAGAGGACTATCAACAAATACTGCAAAGCCCGAAGTGGACTTCCTATCCTTAGGACACCCTGCATAGTCATCATCAGCACACGCATATATAGAGAGAGTTCCTCCTTTCTTGAAAAGTAATCCTACACCTAGAGAAGATTTTAGATCTCAATATCATGTATATAACATCCATATGTACTTGTCGAGGTTGCTCTAGGAACTGACTCACTCCACTCACTACAAGAGAGATTCGGTCTCGTAATAGTAACATAGAGGAGCTTTTCCATCATCTCTTTATATCTCTTCTTATCAACTTCATATGTATCATCATCGTATAATTTCATGCTAGGATCCATAGGAGTAGTAGAGGGTCGAAACCCAATCATGCCCGTCTCAACAAGCATGTCTGCATTATATTTTCTGTAGGTCATCACAAGATCATGCCCATTCCTAGCAAATTCCAACCCTAAGAAATACCTTAGAGTGCCCAGATCCTTAGAAACAAACTGATGGCCCGGAAACTCTTTTGCCATCTTTATCCCCTGCATATCATCTCCTGTAACAAGAATATCATCAACATAGACGATTATGACAACAGTACCTCTAGGTATCCTCTGCATAAAAAGTGAATGGACTGTATTAGACCTCTTGAACTCCAACTTCTCAATAAAATCCGAGAGCTTCGGAAACCATACCCTTGGACTTTGCTTAAGGCCATATATTGCCTCAATGTGAGGCACGGCTCTGAATGAGAAGAGTACAAGTAACATCAAGAAGATAATGATACTTTCTCTCAGCAACACCATTTTGCTGAGAAGTGTAAGCAAAAGATGTTTGATGAATAATCCCAGAAGATGAAAAAAAATAAGATAGAGTACGAGTACAGAATTCCAAAGCATTGTTAGTTTGCACAAATTTCACATAAGTAGAAAAAACATTCTACACTTCATTAATAAAAGTTTTGATCGCATCTCCTGCTTCAGACTTATTTTTCAAAAGAAATACCCATGACAATCGAGAAAAATCATCCACAACCACAAGATAAAATTTATGTCCCTAGTGATCAGGAACACGACTCGGACCTCAAAAGTCTACATGAAATAACTCAAAACGGAAGCTACTGCTCTAACTCTGATGACTCAGAAAAGAAAAACGATGATGCTTTCCCAACTGACATGCCTCGCACTGGAAGGAAGAATCAGATGAAATCTATGGCAACATATGACACATCTTCTGAAGAGGTAGATGACCAAACCGAAGATGCCAAGTGAACGAAGAGACTGATCCAGACGAATGAGAAGATACACATGCATAGGGAGTCTGAACCAGGAGATAAAGGCCACCCTGCTCATGGCCACACCCAATCACTCTGTCCGTAAGGATGTCCTGAAAAACAAGAGACGATGGGTCAGAAATAGCTTGGCAGTGCTAATCTTTTGTAATCTGACTAATAGAAAGTAAGTTCATAGATAAGTCAGGAGCATGTACCACATTATGTAAACGCATAGAGGACGTCAAAGTGATATCCCCTTCATGTGATTGAGGAATGAGTCTCATCGGCTATTACAACTATTTTCTCTGAAGGAATCTGTCTATATGATGCAAGTTGTCGTCTGTCACCACACAAATGATGTATTGCGTCGGAGTCCAAAATCCACTCTGTAATCTCAGATCCATGACAAAATGTAAAAGCATAAGTACCTGAGATGCTAATTGTAGCAAAGGTACTAGCAGAAGCAGAGGTTGCAACATCTGAATGGCCTCCTGGAGATGGTGAAGTGGAAGGAGGCATAATGTCCCTCAATCTAGCCACGAGGTCATCAAACCGCTCATCTAAAGTAGGAACTGTAGGAGATTCAACTTGTTCTGCTACTCGAACCGATGGAAGAAACCCATGCTTGGAATAGCATGTATCCTCTAAATGGCCAGGACGATGACAAAGCGTGCAGTGCTGATGGATTCGACCCCCTCTACCACAGGGTCCACGTCCATGAAAAGTAGATGAGCCTCCTCTACCTCAGGATGCTGCCATAACCGAGGAAGTCTGACAACTAGTAGTAGACGGAACAATAACCCTGCTAAGCCTACGAAAAGCTTCCTCCATGGGAGGAATTGTAGCATCTGCAAAGATCTGGGAGCGGGCAGCATTATATTCAGGATCAAGAGAAACTAGAATACACCAACCATGGCAGCATTCCTATACGTCTTTTGCTGCTCAAGGGTGGCAATGAGAGGCATAAAATTGTGTAGCTTCTCAAACATCCCTCTCAAAGATGTACATAGCGAATGCAGGGACCATCCATTCTGCTTGATAGTGAATATATCATGCTGGAGTTGGAGGATCTTCATCTCATTCCTCTCCTGAGAATATGTTGTTGCGAGGATATGCCACATCACCTTAGCAGTAGGTTGATGTAACACGTCATTAGCAATTTCAATCGTCAATGTACCAAAAGCCATACTTTGGCATAAGCGTCATCCGTCTCCCTTGAGGCATTTACTCCAGTCTTCTCCATCGGCTCCTCCTCGGTGAGAATATGTTTCCTACCATTGACTTCATAAGGTCCATCAACTGCATATCCCAGAGCTCATAGTGTCCCGTCCATCTTGACAATAGGCGTTGGGCATCTGAAAGCGTTTGTAGAGGGTACATCTACTTTGTTCTCAGACATGATGCCAGAGGTAGAAGACTAGGGCTTTGAAGACCAAAAGGTTAATTCTACACAGACATATGTGGATTTGAATGCATATGTAGACTTATGCACTCAAACCCATCAACCATACGAGAGGACCGACGCCAGCGTGCAGGGAACTGCGCGCGTGTAGTTAACGCACGTGAGGCTGCATGCGCGGGCTGTGCACGGAGGCTAAACGTGTGAGCAGCACGTTGGTGGCACGGGGCGATACGTGTTGGGTTGTACGCGCGAGTGCGCGCTGGGGCGTTGCGCAATGAGCATTGTGTGTGCTGGGGTTGTGCGCGGCACGGGAGCGTGCAGGGGCAATGCGGGGCTGGCACGGAGGCGCGGAAGGGGGTACGCGGGGCTGGAAGGAGGGGTCTACGATTTTGGGTACCCGAGCTTCGGTCTAAGACCGTCGCTCTGATACCATGTTGGAGGAAAATAATCGAGATATTTATTCCAGGAACCCTAAGCTCTCTTATATAGAGAGACCTATGGATAAATTACATAAGATAGACATAAAGAAATAAAATAACCGAAAAGGTACGTAGAAACATAGAAGTATCTTTACAGGAACCCCATCATGTGATAACTTGTCGCACCCCTCCAAAAGGAGTTGTCACCCTAGAGCTTTGAGAAGGGATCACTCACTGGACCTTCATGCTAGAAAAGATGGGGCAATGCTTAGCAAGGATGGAAGACGCCTGCAAGTCAAGGGGAGACATCTTGGTGATGTTGAGAGGCATCTCAAGATCGGGGAGGGGTTGCGATCAGATCCTGTGAGCACCATTATGCACATGTGTATGGATGTGCAAGAAGGTGGCGCTACTGCAGGGACATGTTCGACCTGCAGTTGGTTAAAGGATGTGAACACCTCCATAGGGAAATGACTTTTCATGAACTTGAAGGAACAGGAGGAGGCCCCAGAGTGGTGTTTCTGCATCGAGATCATAATGAGGGGCATAATAGAGGTATTGCCTTTGAGGTTGTGCGAACTTGGAGGTTGTCGCCATGGAGAGGAGGTACAACATAGGTGTTGCACTAGCGCCCGTGCAAGGTGACTGGAAATGGCTTTTCGTGGAGGAGGCCACCGTGCATTGTTGTTGTTATAAAATAAACATGCGGAAGCGAACATGGAAAAAGATAAAGAAACAATAAGAACGCGGGATTTAACGTGGAACCCTACTCCGTGAGGAGCGGGATGAAACCACGGGAGAAGCCCTCAAAGGGGCATATGCTTCATTGCTTTTTCTCAATGAGTACAGGAGGTCTGGGGCTCCTTATATAGCCTTCCCAGAGCCTCTAAGTCCCACCATTGGGCGGTATGGGACTAAACACAGGATGAGGTAAATGGATCTTCTCCAGGATCCATTTACCCTGCTACAACTCAATAGGTGCACTACCAAATACTCCAACACTCCCCCTCAAGCTGGAGCATGCAATGTTCAGCTTGGACAAACAAACAGAAAGAAACTCAACTCACGCTACAGGACACTACGAACAATATCAACCCAACGCGCACATGCTGCAGTCGAGGACGTTGCTTCTCATGTCGTGCAGGTGAGGAGAACGAATGGGCTGGAGTGTGAGTCAACTGAAGACTCAGAATCTGATCATCGAGTCTGAAACTGCACCTGAAGTCTCCTCGTCGGAGAACTGGGTCTCTCCCATCTGGCTCAGAGAATGGTGCACTGCTCTGGTGCACCTATGATACCACATGAAAACCCTTGCCCTCAAGGGAATGGTCCTCTGCTCTGGAGTCCCTATGGCTCACATGAAAACTATGGCCGAATAACAACAAGAATGATGGGGACCTCGAACTGATGATGACAACATATGCTCATCTGACAATGATCGCACACTCGTGCCTGTCTGAAACTGGACTTGGAACCTTCTAACGTCGAGTCTGAACAACTGAATCTGTAGAGTTTGAACAATGTGCACTGGCCTGGAATATGAAGATCTGACATCTGGAGCATCTGAATAGACATGTGACTCTACATATACTCCCTCCTTCTCCCATACTTGTCGGAAAATATAAACGTCGACCAAGTTGGGAGAAGACAAGATAATATGGGGGTAAACAAGAACAACCAACAACTTGCGGCTTTTCATTTTTTTAAGCCGTCATTTTTCTTTCTTTCTTTTTTAAGCCGTTCCTCTCTTTTTTTTACGGCTTTCGCAAATATCTTTCTTTTTTTTAACCTTGCGTACGGCTCTTCATTTTGTACGCGCCTTTTTTTTAACTTCTTTTTTTTTGAAACAATCGCTCTCTCTCTCTCTCTGTTTTTTTAACATTCTTCTCCCCCCCCCCTTTTTTTGGTAAACACAACCTTTGCCCCTTTTTTCCGATCAGACCCTTATTTTATTTGGGCTTACAGTAAAAGCAGCAGATATAATATTTTTTAAATAAACAGGAGTCGTCGGGCCTCCTTTTCCTTTCTCGTCAAAGGTAGGGTTCCCGCAATGAGAGGGAACCCTCTCATATCTTCCGCCGCCACCCTTTGGGGTCTCGCCGCTGGAGAAGAAAGCGGCATCGCCGCCTGGAGCACGCTTCGCGGCCGAGGGTTAAGGATGCTCAAAGGCCCATGCACGAGGATCGGAGGGTTAGGGATTCCGCCTCCATTGGAGGGGATCGAAGGGATGCAGAGGCCGCCGCTGCTTGCTGGACAAAAGAGCGCGCGCTGCTGGGGGCTTGGAGATGCGGCTTCACCCGTGAGCTGGAGGCACGCACCGCTTTGTATGACGATGTGACATCGTCGCGAGGGAAGGAAGTCGCTGCCTGGGGCGGCGCCATGCCGCTGGACATCGGGTTGCCTGTGCGCTGCCTTGCGCGCGAGGGCTCTGCCTGGGTTCCTGGGATCACACGAGGATGTCGCCCTGAGACAATAGGCGTAGGAGGTGCGCAGGCCTGGTGAGGGTCTTCGTCGCATTGGAAGGTTGGAGGTGTCGCGGCGATATGGAGGCTGGCCAGGAGAATCAGGCTCAAGGTGGTGCGCGAATGGAGAGAGGACTTCTCGCGACCAAGGGCTCGCGCACTGTGCCTGTGCGAGAGGCTCTGGAGTTGAAGGCGATGGGGGCGCGCGCGGGGAACCTGTGAAATGTACGTGCCACTGGAGGGGTCCCCATGCGCAGGGAGCGCCGCCGCCAGGTGCAGGAGGTCACCGCCGATGGGGCTGCGCCTTGAGTCGTAGATCATGGGTTTCGAAAAAGAAACCCTAAAAAATGACGAACTTCAAGTTCCGAACAGATTATAATCTTGAACAGATAATCTTTCAACGTAACATCAAATCTCAAATGAAAAAAAAATGAAGAACTTGAAATCCTCGAGAATCGAACCCGCTCTGATACCATGTTATAAAATAAACATGCGGAAGCGAACATGGAAAAAGATAAAGAAACAATAAGAATGCGGGATTTAACGTGGAACCCTACTCCGTGAGGAGCGGGATGAAACCACGGGAGAAGCCCTCAAAGGGGCATATGCTTCATTGCTTTTTCTCAATGAGTACAGGAGGTCTGGGGCTCCTTATATAGCCTTCCCAGAGCCTCCAAGTCCCACCATTGGGCAGTATGGGACTAAACACAGGATGAGGTAAATGGATCTTCTCCAGGATCCATTTACCCTGCTACAACTCAATAGGTGCACTACCAAATACTCCAACAGTTGTCGTTGGGTGTGACTGCCGAGAGATCTAATCACGACAACATATGTCTCACGTCTTCACAATCCCACAGTTTTGGAGTTTCTTCTTCTTAAACTAGAAACATAGCCCTTAGTTAAATATAGTTCATGCATAAGAAAATCTCCTCATGCTATGCAACAAGAAATTCGATGGCATTGTCGCAAGAGGTTGAAGATGATGGAGGCTCACGAGATTTTAGGGTTCTTCTTTGAGATTTATAATTCAAATATCAACCCAACTTGTTTATCTGCAACAACCATATCATCTTCTTCATGGATGGAGATGAAGATCTACATAATAGTGATAATGATACTGCCTTACAAAATTAGGGTTTCAAAAACCCTAGAACTATTCTCAAATTTGAACAAATCAAGAATTCATGTGCATAAAAATAAATCTTCACGAATAAACACCATAATAGAACACGTTTCGATACCATGTAGTGAATGATAATGCGGAAGCGTAATAGTCACAAATAAAGAATAAAAAACTAAAAACATCGGGTGTAATGTGGAACCCTATTCCACAAGAATCGGAATGAAACCATAGGAGAATGCCTCTCTATGGTCGGATGTGTATTGAATTATCTCTCAATGAATACGGCGATTTGAAGCTTCTTATATTGCACCACCACGATGACCAAGTCCCACTAATAGACAATGTGAGATTAAACATGTGGATGTGGTCAATGGGTCCTGGAGGGGTCCAATTACCCATCTATGGACTCATAATCTAATAGTTACAAAGACCATAAAGCTCGTAGGCACTTGACATGTTCCATTATATTTTCCCCATACATTCACTCACCCTAAAAAAATAAGCATGTTTCTCTCCAACCAAAGGGCCCAGACTGATGTCCACATCATGTCAGGTCCAGACTCGAAACCCATCTGTCGATCGCCTCCTAAAAGGTTTTCTTTCACATTGCTACCACCGATGGCAGTCCAGCTGAAACTCATACATCCCATGAGGCTTTGCAGTCAAAAAATAAATGATTGACATCCTCTACTATCGTCGAGCAACATTGGCATATCCCATCAGTGCCCAGAAAGAAGCGTACTCGATGCTCATCAATAAGAAGACAATATCTTCTCAACAACAAAACAAAGACCGGGATCCTCGGCATTAATCTTCATCTTCAAATATACATGTACTTAATCGACAGAATCCATGGGTCAAATAATGTAGAGGCATAAAAAGCATTATATGCCTTGGTAACCATGAAATTGTCATCCTAAATCCAATGATCACAACCCATCGAAGGACCGACACCCCTCTATAGCTAGCAAAAGTCCACACTATATCTGCCATTCACAAGCATTGCATAGGAGGAAGTAACCACACATCTCTTCATTCATACAATCCACTCATCCGAAAACCTCCTACGATGCATGGTAACCACATGAATCTCCAATCAAGTACTTGGAGAGAAATTGTTCTCTAAACAACTATCTAGAATGATCTAAGTCAACTGATAAGGCAAGCATTGTAAGAAAGTTTCCATCCACCGCTTAGCATGTCAGTTAGTATTCAGAGAATGACATCCCATAATCCAGTGGTGTTTGAATGATCTTGATTACTATCTCAATCCTTTATAGTGAGGCATCATCATCCTCAGAAACAATAGCTCCTACAAACTTTGACACTTGAGCCCTTGCAATAGCTAGTAAAAAATAGCTGGGTACCTCAAATAGACATCCTCTAGTGTAAAGGGGGTTTGAAGGTATAACATTGCCTTCATCTTCAAGAGTACGAATGGATTTGAAATCCATTAAGTTTTTTGTTTCTATTTTCTATAGTTTTTAGTCTCTAATCCATTGTCAATTTCCTAAGATTCATATTATGTTGTCATTGCTCCATACTGCAGAATAAGTCCATGGTCACGCGTGACGTATGATTCTTTTGAGTCAAAAGAGGGGGAAACACACTATGGTGCCTGCCTCAAATATATTAAAAAATGAAAGAGAGTTACAAGAAGACTTACAGAAGCCACGACTCTAGAAGAGTCTTCAAATGAAAAGTTACACTCTCATAGTAATAACATTGTCAAGAAAAGAGTGTACCATTTATTACAAGTTAAATTGCCAAGATGGCTGAAATAGGTCATAGAAGATCCTCTCCGGGATGATGTTTTGCTTCAAACAGGGAATCCCAAAAAAGATCCAGATTCTGTATATTAAGCCAGTCCGCGTTAAACTCTACCATATTACATATGTCTACACGCATTGGAAAAAAAGGTGCTCCACCATCTCAATATGGGATTCGCAAAGGGGACATCTATGAGTGACATCCGCAAAAAGTCTTTTACAACAGTCTCTCATCATAATATGCCTTCTACACAACAACCACAAGAAGAAACCAATTCTATTCGACAGTTTTAACTCCCAAATAAAGTTGCAGTCACGAACCAGATTGTCATAAAGTGATGATATGATTATGCACAAAGCAATCATTAATTATCAATAATGTGAGGTCTAATGTCTCTACATCAAAAGGTTTCTTTATAAGAAAAGCATTCACATTGGATAAGGTATTGGAATAGGAAACTCCCATACGATCCACACTTTTTGAATCACGTTGATAGTAACAATATGTTGATGTTATTTAATAGAGTATACTTGCCCCATGCCATATGTGATGCCTCACCACCGGAGGACAGGATCAATCAAAACGTGACCCGAGATGTAAAATACAAGAAGATGCAAACACTCCTCACAATGAGCATCAGATTAAGGGGAGTTAAAATCAAAGAAGAATCCACCAGTCTCTGAAATATCTCCCCCAATTTTCCAAACTTGTTTATAGGTGGGTGTCTACTCGACGTTCCACTTTCTTTTTCTTTAAAAAGATTCAAACTTGGAACAAGACCTCTCACTAGGAGATGGAAAGAGAAGGAAAGCATGTGGGAGCGAGGGATATAGCGAGAGAGGAAGCAAAGGTAATAACGAGGACGGTGGTGAAGGGTATGTCTGGACGGAATCTCTTTTATACTGCGTTTATCAGCTACTATGGAATCAACATGTATGATTTCATCACATTCTTAACATGGCTCCAACACATTAGCTAATGTTAAAGTTTGTCTTCATTCCACACCCAATAGAATGTCATTTTCAAAAGGAAAAGTGCAGTGAGTTATTCCATCCAAAACCGACGTTAAAAGTGAAGAAAACAAAGCAGATTCATCATGCAAGCCGATAGGCCAAGCCCCAAATCACTGGAATCTAAAAGGTGCCAACTTTCCACCAATCAGAAAACCAATATTAAAAAAATGAATGGAAAAGGCCGTGCTCACAAGAAAATGGACAAGATTAACGCAGGTCCAAGCGATGCCAGGGGAGCAGGCGAAGACGGAAAGAACAGCGAGCCACGCGAAGAAGATGAGGAGGATGTAGGTGGTCCACACCCCCGGGTACACGAACCATTCCGTGTTCCTGTTCATATCCGCAGGCGGCACCGTCTCCACGTACAGCTTCCCCATCGATCACCTCTAACTCAACCCCACCTCTTCTCCTCCTCCTTTCGTCGATCCGAGAAGAACAACTGCTTAGGGTTTATTCCAGACAGGATTATCTGCATCCGTGATCCATCTCTTCTATTATGGACATTGGAGGAAAGATAGATCGCCCCCTGGAGACGGAGGAGGAGAGGAGCGGAATGTGCGGAAGGTGTGGGAAGCGGTCAATAGGCTTCTGCCTATGCCTTCGGTTGATTTTCGCGGGGTTCTGCTCCCTTTTTAATATCTGCCTTTGGATTTATTATTCTTTTTATATTTTCACGTTTTTTGCCTGGCAAAAAATGTCTTTAGTCCGTTTTTATTTCTTAATTTTCATCTCACTCACTTGGAACTAGTATATATAAAAGGGTAACTTGGCTTCCCACTCTATTTTCTTGATATTTTTTTATTTTTTTGAAAATGAATCCATGGAAATTTATCGATATATCCCTATATTATGTCAATCAAGATTCATGTGAAATAGAGACTCCTACGACCTCCGTCAAGACAATCATTTTCTAACAGTTGTAGAATTGATGAAAACTGGAGAGACTCTGTATGGAGATCGTAAGAGTCTCTCGTTCATGCGAATTTTGAATGACATAATATAGAGATATAATAATGAAAATCTACAGAAGTATTTTCAAAAATAAAAAATTATGAAGAAAATGAGGTATAGGAAGCCAAGTTAGCTCCTCAGGAGGCAGCCTCATTTTTCCCTACATAAAATTACAAGTATTTTTTACTTGTCGCGATGAATAAAGTTTCTAAACTTATAATCGAATGAATATAGATTACATATGTTACGCATTTGCATACTCAAGATATCTGATGAAAGACGCCTACAAAATCATGATTGATTTTTTACCATACTTCATAAGAGAACTTATCACAAAGGTTAATATCCTAGTGATTGCTAATATTGAAGGACATCCTAAATGTTTATATTTAAGCAAATAACAAAAATAAGAACCCGGAATTAGTTAAACCATTAGAAAGCTACTAAATAAGAGTAAATATTAACATACAAATGGCATTATTCTTATTCCAAGAAACTTTATTGATAGTATATCTTTTGAATGTTTAATGGTGGAGAAATAGAGAATCAAATATTTTACAACTGGAAGGGTACCCATAAATATATGGTTGATTCTTTTAACACTTTTTTGCGAAGATAATATTTTATTGATAAAAAATAATCTTACAATGTAAAATCATAAATAAAATGTCAAAGAATGATAAATATCTATATTTAAATAAAAGATACAAATGTTCGATTCATGTTAACAGAACCAAATTAATATGTCATAAATGATGGATTTAAATACTTGAATTTGTCATTTCTACGTCCTGGGTTTATCAATATTTTCAAGTATTTTCTAAGGATATTACCTATTTTATTTATATTTTTTAGAGGAGGAAATAGTTTTTGATGATTCTTAATTACAATTTGGCAAGGAAAAAAACTAATTATTAAACCATATGATAATGTATATGTAAAGAAATAGAAATAGTGAAACATGTGATATTAACTTATGCAAAAAATTAAAGCATATTAAATCATTGTTTTAAAAACTAACAACATAAATTAATTTATACTTACGTAAATTAATGGATCTTTTTAAAGCAAATTACATGTGGGGACTACAATGTAAATAAACTAAATTACTAAACTGGAAGCTAATAATCATAGCTTGAGTCTAATTAATTAAATGTGTGAATGTGTGAATAAAAACCTACATGAATAAATAAATAAAGCAAATCAGAAAATACGTTGAAATATCCATATAGATAATGTAATTACATCTAAGTTCTAAAATGAAAGTGATAATTGAAAGCCAAATCTAGATCCTTATGAGGGAATTAAATATAAGGGTTTGGATGGTGCTTTGTTTGCTGAAGCTCGAAGACATGGACTTCAACTCCTCGTCCCCATTTTTCTTCATATCAGTAATGGCCAGAGTTTGGGGTCATCATATCATATGATTACTCAATAAAATCTTATTCAATAATGAATGTCGTTAAGAAGAAGTCTGCCAAGGAAAGCATTCAACATGTTTTCATCTACAAAATAAAAATTTAAATAGAATATATATATATCCAATTAATCAAGCATCGAATATTCGAAACAGTCCCATTATATCTATCTTTAGGTAGAAAATAAAGAATGATAACTTAGTAGTAAAAAATATATTGACATGGCTGTTTCAAACAATAAAGTATAATACATATCTTTTTTAAAATGTATAATTATTGAAAACCTCTATGATTATTTTTTTTATTAAAAAACAACTATATAAATTTATCTAGATAGAAAAGAGTACATTATAATTTCAAAATATCAGTAATAAATATAACAAAATTATTTTGTAAATGAGAATAAAAAATAGAAAGTTGTTTATTTTAAGAGATCACACACATTAAATAGAGAGAGATAATGTTAGAGAGAAAAAAGAGATTAACTAAGAGGGAGATGGATATTAATAGGAGAATGCATCCTTGTTGAGGAATTGGCTAAACTAATTTACATTTCTATTTATAGTAAACTAGAAAGTTTGAAGATTATATGGAGGTCAAGAAAGCCATGTGTCCATGTATTGCTGTCATTTATGAAAGCCCACAACAGCCCTAATCTTCCACTCATGTTCAAAGTCTAAAGCTTTCCAACTTTCTTTCGAAAGAAAGAGTGAGCGAAGAAAACTATATATTTGGCAGGAAACATTCCCTCTTGCGCTCTACTGTTGTTCCCTAGCATCTTTCATCACAACCTTTGCTTCTATCAAAATAGCCCTATGCTCCTACTCAAAGCAAAGGTTGGAAAAGTCCGCAACTCTTCTCGAGCGAGGCCCTGATATGAGAGATGGATGTAAAGTATGGTTCACTAGGGAAAGCTGGTTGCCTAGGAGGGGTCGAGGTAGGTCACTTTTTGGCGTAGGTGGGAGGTGTTGAGAAAACCGACATTAACATACATATATAAATTCTAATATCAACAGGTTTCCAGAACAAATTTATGTATGTATGAATCCATATTAACATTGATAAGAAAAATATCCGTTTTAAGAACATATGCATACTAAACCAAGGGAAAATCCGAAAACAAATATCACAACAAACAATATGACAAAGAAAAATAGAGAGAGTTAGAAATCACAACCGAAGCGTCCTGTCGTAGGACTCCCATTAGAGAGACAGCGCCCCCCACTTTACCGATGCACAGGGCCTTGATGTGCCGCTCCCAGGGTTTGACGATCCATGCTCATCGACGGTGCGCACCGTGCTTGAGCGTCCTCGAAAGTCACCTCCGTAGACGAAGCCTGAGATCGAGAGAGGAGAGGAAACGAGCATCCTCGAGAGAGAAGAGGTGCCGAGAAATGAGGATGGGATGTTCGTAACTTACGCCCACGTCTTTAAGAGATACTTAAAGACGTCCGGGCGGTTACACTTCATGAGAGGATAATGGGACGTATCCCTCGGAATTCAAACGTGCGGTTACAAAACCGACCCAGTCTTTACCACGCCACGCTGCAGCCGAGCCCGACCCAGCCCGGCGCGGCGCGGGCGGGCACACGCGTGCATACGTGTGTTGTGATCTAAAGTCCTCTCTAGTTTATTTCTAGACTAGTCTCAAGACTTCCCACATAAAAACCAAGTGCCAAGTTTTATCTCTCCACGATGTGTGACTAAACAGCACCCCACAGGGTTGAAATATTGAATTCTAGGAATTGAGATACATTAATACAACTTGATATTGACTATCAAATTGCATCAAACAATCCCAATATAGTTAATTCCAACAATCCCCCACGATTTCACTGTTGAAACACAAAGAGACAAGGATCTCGGGTTTCCACACTCTGCTTTCAGTAAAGCTACCTTCCGATTTGAACCTTTACCTGAGTTAACCCCTTTCACCATCACAGGAATAAAGTGAACTAAGCCTTGAACTTTAATCCTTTGATGTAATGGTATCGAGTGGTAACAACAAAGTGAAGTCTATGGTGACAATCTTCTGGTTTTAATGCTATTAATGGCCATGCATCCTACCCTGTTTCATGAGTATATTAAGGATAAACCCTCATCCTTTATCTGCGGCCAACAGAAATTCTCATATAGGTGGCATTCTTCAAGGATGCACTGCTCACATCTTGCTTATAAAAGCTTGAATCCATTAAGAGCATAATGCTCAACCTTTTCCTACAGTTTTCAGGCACTCGACTTTTCAGGGATAGGACTAACATGCAAAGTATTGCATATTGAGTACCAACCAGTTCCCCTTACAGCTTATTTTCCCATTGAACCTATTTTGTGGGATCTCCACTCATTTAGGTTGGGTTGCTACTGCGGGTAAACTCTCAGTGGGTTTCAGCCCCATCCCGAGTCTGGATTTTTGGACTAAAGATCTATCAAGTCTCTTTGTAAGGGGTTCTGCCGTGTTATCTTTGGTACCAACAAATTCCACGGCAATCACACCAGAAGACACCAAATCCCTAATAGACTTAAGTCTAACTTGGATATGTCTTCTAGTTTTTTGATTGTACTTTGAACTCTTTACTTTTGCAATAGTAGTCATGCTATCACAATGTAAAGAAATTGCCGGTATCGGCTTACCCACCATGGGCATCTCAAAGAGAAGCTCCCTAAGCCATTCAGCCTCTATACCTGTTGTGTCCAAAGCACACAGCTCTGCCTCAAAGGTAAACCAAGCCAAGATGGTCTGTTTCACAGACCTCCAGGAGACTGCACCGCCTCCAAGGGTAAATACATACCCAGTCACACCGTTACTCCCGGAGTCCTCCATTTGACCTATCCAACTTGCATCACTATATCCTTCTAAGATATGAGGATATTTACCATAATGCAGTCCAAGAAGTGCAGTATCCTTAAGGTACTTCAACATTCGATCCAAGGCCTCCCAATGAGTACGGTCAGGACAACTCGTATACCTACTCAACTTTGCGACCGTGAATGAAATATCAAGTCGAGTACAGTTCGCAAGATACATCAAGCTTCCTATAATCTGGGAATATCGTAACTGTGCTACAGGTATTCCACTCTTGTTCTTGCAGAGGGGTTTAGATGAATCATAAAGAGTGCATACATATTTACAGCTCTGATAGCCAAATTTTTCAAGAACTTTCTCAGTATAATGTGACTGAGACACAACTATCCCATTAGTAGATCTAATCAGTTTGAGCTCCAAAATCACATTTGCAACTCATAGTCTTTCTTCTCAAACTTACTGCTCAAGAACCTATTGGTTTCTTCCACTATCCTTATGTTTGATCCAAATATCAAAATATCATCTACATATAGGCATAAGACAACAAACATATCACCTTTAATCATAGAGTGCACACATTTATCGGATTCATGAATAATAAAGCCGCCAGACTGGATAGTCTTATCAAACATATCATGCCACTGTTTCGGAGCTTGTTTTAATCCATAAAGAGATTTTACAAGCTTACAGACCTTACTTTCATTACCAGATGCTACGAATCCCTCAGGTTGGTCCATATAGATCTCCTCCTCAAGATCGCCATATAAAAAGGTAATCTTCACATCCATTTGATGAATTGTGAGATCATGTATGGAGGCCAACGCAATGAGCATCCGAATTATAGTCATTCTAGTAACAGGAGAATAGGTATCAAAATAATCAATACCCTTTTTCTGTTTGACACCTTTGGCTACAAGTCTTGCCTTATATTTTTCTATGGATCCGTCCGGTCTAAGTTTTCTTCTGAATACCCATTTGCTTCCTATGGTGGAACACCCAGGAGGTAGATCGACCAATTCCCACGTGCCATTTGAAATGATCGAATCCTTTTCAGATTTAATGGCATCCTTCCAATGGATTGCTTCAGTAGAAGCCATGGTGTCCTTGTATGTGGGAGGATCACCCTCGATTTGGTAGGAGACAAAGTCGCTGCCTAAATCCTTGGCAATCCTAGGTCTCTTACTTCGTCTAGATTTAACATACTCCAAAAATTCATTGGGTTTAGAAGAGGTAGCCCCCACATTTGACATCTTTTCTATTTATTGTGGAATAGAACCAGATGTTGAGGCTACGTCACTAGTCAGATTTTTAGGAATCCCTTTTTTCATTGGAAAATATCCTCGAAAAATGTGGCATCATGAAGTTCAATAATAGTATTAGTATCTATGCCTGTGATCTTAGACTGAATTACTGATGAACCGAAAATTCAACGAATCAATCCGTGCTAGGTAAAAATAATCACTCAAGGGTCATTGCGACCCGGATCGAGAAGAGACTCGGCTCAATCAAGAAAATAAGAAGTTCATACCACCAATCAAACAGGTAAAACAATGAAAGCAAAAATATTGGTCTTGGCTATGAGATTAGCTTGGTGTAGCATCCAGGGTCGAACTCAGGGAGCATGAATTGGCCTTGCGGACTATGAAGTAGTCAAGAATGAAACAAAGCAAAAACAATATTTTTGGTGGTTTTTTTAATTATTTTTATATTTTTTATTTTTAATAATGAAGGAAAATAATAAAAGGTAAATACAAGCACAATCAACAAATTATTTAAACACTCTAATTCACTCCAAAAATTCCAATAGAAATGTTTTTATGTTTTATAGGTTTTTTACTGTTTTTGATGAATTTTTGAGATTTTTATGATTTTTATAGAATTTTCTAAAAATCAAAGAAGACAGAAACACAAGCAAACTGTCCAATCAGGCTTGAAAGATCAATTTAAAATATCAAATTGATCTGTAAAAGCCGAACGTAATGTTTATGAGAAATAGACAACACAAGAAAAATTCAGAAAAAGAGTTTATTATTTTTGGAGTTTTCTACAATTTGTTAGAATTTTTATGAGTTTTTAAGGATTTTTCAATTTTTAGGATTTTTATAAATCCAAAAATAGCCAAAAATGCACAGAAAATCAAACACATTAGAATTAACAAATCCTAATTTTTTTAGAATTTTTGAAAGAGTTTTTATATTTTTTATGCTTTTCTAATCTGGACAGACACAAAAATGACTGTTTTTGAATTTTTAAAATAGTAAAAAGCCTAAAAAATGTACCCAAAAATTAGGAAAAATTTAAACAGTGGCAGGAGCCACGTATCCAAATTTCACGCAATTTGGGTTAAATTTGGTATTTTATTTAAATCATACAAATGCTCACAGCGCACAGGGACCTAAATGTGAGAAAAATATGTTCTGAGGGCTAAACAGTAACAAAGCCAGGAAGTATAGGGTCCCTCGTGCAAAATATCCAAATTTCCACACGCTACGCACGTGTATTGGGCACGGAGGGACCTCTATATAAGAAAACAAAGTTTCAGGGGCTTAGTAGCAACACGTGCTAAAAGCCCAGGGTACAAAATGCAAAATGCCTAAATAAATCAGCACATATCAAAAAACACCATTCACAGGGGCATAGATGCAATTATCAGAAAGTAAATTTCATTCCATAACACACAGAAACTACAAGCCCATAGTATGCAATTTGTCCAAAAATCATGTGGCAATGCACGTGTGTCACACAGGCAGGGACTAAAATGCAAATATCATAAACATCCAGGTCTACAATGCAAAATATCCGAAATAAAATCAACTGAACTAAATATTTACAGGACTAAACACGAAATGCAATAAAAAGAGGGGCCTAAGGGAGAATTACCCCTTATTAAAAGCGGACGGTCGAAGAAGCGCCACGTGGCTGATCGGACGGTGGAGGTGCAACGGGCGTCTCTTCGAAGACCTGCGCTTGAATCTAACGGACGAGGTGGTGCCACGTGGATGATCGGAGGGCTGGGATGCGTGGCTAACCCTTCGTTGAAGTGAACGGTCACGATCTCGTCTTAGAAGGATCGGGCGGTGGACGGCTGCTCCTCAAATGGATGTTCTGGATCAAATCTGGAGCTTCGAGGCGGAACGGACGGCGGAGGAGGGTCCTCCAAGAACTTGACGCCGGCGAACTTCGCCGGCCTCCTGTGCGCGCTGAGGACCTCCTCTGGAGCTGCTGGAAGATGGAATCGCTTCGTCTCGGTGCTCCGCAGCTGAAGGATACCTCCAATGAGACCGGAGACCACCGGAGTGGTCCGGCGACGTCGGAGGCTCAAAGCTCCTGGGCTCAAACTCTACGACCATTAGATGGGTCGCGTTGGCCTGCAAAACAACCTAGGAAGATTCCTGGGTCGAGGGCAAACTGCCTCGACCCGGTTAGAAATGGAATGGGTGCGTGGGTGAGTCGGGTGGATGACCTCCGGCAAGGCGACGACGAGGGAGGTCGAGCCTTGGCTCCGGGGGGAGCCAAGATGAACGAGCAGGTGAAGAATGTGAGGAGAGGTCTCGTGGTCATGATGGTCGGGTCAGATGAATGAGACGATGATCGGAGCGGGTATAATCGATGATAGATGGAGATGGGTCGAATTGGGCGTAATCGGAAATTGAGAGAAACCAGAAGGATTCGGGTCTACCTGATGGATGAAGCCGACTGTAGGTGAGCTCGCGGAGCTCTGGGGGTTCTGACCTCAAGGAAGAGTCGAGTTCCGAGGCTAAGCGCTCTTAGCGGCTGCGCACGACGGCTGTCGTCGCCGGATCAGTGGCGGAGGGTTCCTCCTCCCCTCTGCAACACGTCAATCGATAGCTGTCACTCTAGGGATTAGGGTGGAGGTCCTGGGACAAAGAAGCAACGTCAAAGATGGCGTGAAATGGCGGCCGGAGGTTCAGCTATATAGTCCTGCAGATCCGAGAAGAAGGTGACGGGTCCGGCTTGGTGAAGCACAGACCCCTAGGCAAAGATGCGGGCGAAGGTCTCGGATCCACAGGGAACGATTGGAGACCGGGGTTTGAGGGATTGGTGAACGGATCGAGCGGGGAAAAAGAGGACAAATCGGGTCGGTCGCTCGGATCCGTAAGGAGGGGGTCCGTGGGGGAGAGTTGACTGGGGGTCAACATCCCTCGTGGACCAATGGGAGCGCGCCATTTAATAATTACTTGGAAATTCAATTTAAAATAGTAAATGGTCTTATTTCAAAAAAGTCAAAACATAAAAAATGTTTCTTTATTTTTAAATTATCTTTAGTGATTTTTATTTATTTTTTTGAAATATAAATAATGTATTCACAAATTATTATTATTATATATAGGTATCTACTTACATACATTTTTTATTTTTAATTATTTTTTTATATAAATTATTCCATTTTATATTTTATTTATTTATAGAATAAAATGTGAAATAACAGAGTATTTTTATTTTATTTTTATAAATTATTTACAAGGGTGAAATAAATACATTTATTTATATACATATATGGTATATAAACAAGGTGGACTTTGATTTTTATTTTATTTCTTTTTATTTTATTTTCTTTTTCTAATTTTTATTTTATTTATTTACACCATGAAATGTGGAATTTGAAAATATTTTTATTAGATTTTAATTATTTATCCACAAGGTGATAATAAATAGGTGAGTGGTTCTATACATGTGGTCTATGTAAAAGGATGAAGGAATTTTATTTTTAATTTTTTTTTGTTTTCCATTTTTATTTTTATTTTATATTTACAAACATATACAAATAAATACACACCCATTTTTATTTTTATTGAGAGAAAAATACTTTTTATCTATTTACATAGGTATATGTACACATATTTGAGTTTCCCTATCTCCCTCTACTTGGATTCTTTTGCGGTCAGGCCCATGCCGAGCCCTCCCTTGGGATTAGGTCGCTCAATATTTATTCTAAATATCTCCCTCTTTTTCTTTTATTTCTTTATTCTTTTATTTATATACAAAAACATGCTAAATATGCCTATTTACATAATGCATGCTATTTGACAATTATTGCTATTTACATGAATATACATGTGTTTTGCATAGGTTTTGTAGCTAAAATAAAAGAATAAGGAGTGATTAATGGGTATTCATCAATTACTAAGAATCGATAGGCATAACTATTTTCCAGATATCTCAAGAAGACCGCGTCAACTGTTTTAGGTCCAAGCTTCTTTCTCTTGTGTTATGGAACTAAGACCTTAGCCAAGTATCCCCACACCTTGAGATATTTTAGGCTTGGCTTCCTATTTCTCCAAAGATCAAATGGATTCTTATCTTTATGCCTTA
This sequence comes from Ottelia alismoides, assembly GCA_037367405.1. Classification (NCBI taxonomy): domain Eukaryota; kingdom Viridiplantae; phylum Streptophyta; class Magnoliopsida; order Alismatales; family Hydrocharitaceae; genus Ottelia; species Ottelia alismoides. The sequence continues at coordinate 191,738 of JAZKJV010007167.1, forward strand.
GGGGAACTCTATTCAGAATATGGCAGGCCATATTCAAAGCTTCCCCCCACATGTAAGATGGTAGCCTAGAGTTTTGTAAAAGTACATTGACCATATCAGTTAGGATCCTATTCTTTCGTTCTGCTATTCCATTAGACTGTAGTGAATATGGTGCGGTGACCTCATGAACTATGCCAAATAATTTGCGTTGTTCGCCAAATATCTTAGATGTGTATTCACCACCCATATCTGACCTTAGACGTTTAATTACTTTTCCGACTTGTGTTTCTGCTTCATTCTTAAAAATAAGAAATTTTTCTAAGGCTTCATCCTTAGTTTTAAGCAGATAAACATAACAGTATCTACTGCTATCATCTATGAAGGTGATAAAATATCTTTTGTTATCTCTAGTTGTCACACCACCAAACTCACAAATATCAGAATGCATTAAGTCTAGAATTTCAGTTTCCCTATTCACAGAATGAAAAGGCTTTCTAGGCAACTTAGCTTGAGCACACATTTCACATTTGGTGAGTTTGTCTGTAGTATGATTAGGAATCATGTCAAGTTTCATCATTCTTTTCATAGAATTGAAATTCACATGTCCTATCCTAGCATGCCATAAGTCAGTAAATTCAATATTTGAAACAACATAAGTAGAAGAATCAAAACCAGAAATATTATTAACTGAACTATAAATGTCACATCTTATTCTAAATAAAAGATCATGATCAACCAAATATCCAACTAAAGAAAACACCATGTCTCAGAAAAACTACTTTATTACATTTAAAATCTAATTGATAACCCTCTCTAACTAATAAAGAAACAGACAAGACATTCTTCTTATGATCAGAAACGTGCAGCACCCTGCGCAAAGTCCAAACTCGTCCAGTTGAGAATCTCAGCTCGATTCGTCCAGACCCAAGCACCTTGGTTGCAGATATATTCCCCATCAAAACTGCTCCACCGGCTGAAGCCTGATAAGACACAAAGAATGTCTTGTCAGTACAAATGTGTACATTTGCACCTGTATCAACAAGCTACTCATTAGGCTCGTTTACAAAATAGAGTTCAGGGTTCACTGAAACATACCCCTCACCGGGACCGCCTCCCTCAGTCAGTACAAGAGCCTGAGGAACGACATCCGTAGACTACTGTTGGGTCTTTAGAGAAGGGCAATCCTTCTTCCAGTGTCCAACCTGTCCACATTGCCAGGAAAGTTTGTTCTTTGGTTTTTTCTGAATTTTTCCCTTGGCTTTCAGTTTCTTATTTTTTCCTTTTGTATTGTTTCCCTTTGAGGTTATCACATTAACCTTAGGGTTCACATCTACAGGCATCACAGGTTTTTGTTTCCTATACTCCTCTTCAATAGCTATCGAGACCATTAAATCATCTAGAGAAATTTTCTCTTTCCTATGCTTTAGGGACATCCCAAAATCTTACCAGGACTTGGAAAATTTCTCAATGATCGACATAACTTGAAACTTTTAGGAAATTTCATTTCTACCTCGGCTAACCCATGGAGCAATAACAAAAACTCATGAGCTTGTTCCGAAACCGATTTGCCCTCAATCATCTGAAATTTCAGGAATTTGGATATTGAGTATTTTTCAATACCCAGATCCTCCGTGTTGTATTTCTTATTCAGTTCCTCGTACAGATCCTTAGCAGTCTTGGTGGATGCACCATAGACATCGAACAGAACGTTCGATAGTGCAGTAAGAATGCACCCATGACATACACGGTCATGTTCTTTCCACGCATCCGCCATCTTAACCGCCTCTGGATTTGGATTATGTTCAGATAATTTAGGGCACTCGGTTTCCAGAACCGAAATCAGGCCAATCGTGATCAGCAGATTTTCATGCATTGTTGCTACGCTTGAAATTCTGACCCCCGAATTTCTCTGGCATACCAGTGAAATCCACACAAGACCGAATCCGACATTTTTCTTATCATGTTATAGGGTTGTCTCTCTAAGATTGTTGAGAAAACCGACATTAACATATATATATATAAATCCGAATATCAACAGGTTTCCAGAACAGATTTATGTATGTATGCATCCATATTAACATTGATAAGAAAAATACCCGTTTTAAAAACATACGCACATTAAAGAAAAGGAAAAATCCAGAAACAAACATCACGACAAATAATGTGACAAAGAAAAATAGAGAGAGTTAGAAATTACAACCGAAGCGTCCTGTTGTAGGACTCCCCTTAGAGAGACAACGCCCCCTACTTTACAGACGCACAGGACCTTGACGTGCCACTCCTAGGGTCCGACGATACACGCTCGTTGACGGTGCGCACCGTGCTTGAGCATCCTCGAAAGTCACCTCCATAGACGAAGCCCGAGATCGAGAGAGGATAGGAAACGAGCGTCCTCGAGAGAGAAGATGCGTTGAGAATGAGGATGGAACCTACGCCCACGTCTTTAAGAGATACTTAAAGACGCCCGGGCGGTTACACTTCATGAGAGGATAATGGGACGTATCCCTTGGAATTCAAACGTGCAATTACAAAGCCGACCTGGTCTTTGCCATGCCACCTCGCAGCCGCGCCACGACCACGCCCGATCCCGAGCCTGACCCGGCACGGCACGGGCGCGCGTGCGTGCGTGTGTTGTGGTCTAAAGTCCTCTCTAGTCTGTTTCCAGACTAGTCTCAGGACTTCCCACATAAAAATCAAGTGCCAATTTTATCTCTCCACGATGTGGGACTAAACAACACCCCATAGGGTTGAAACATTGAGATACATTAATAAACTTGATATTGACCATCAAATTGCATCAAACTATCCCAATATAGTTAATTCCAACAGGAGGTAGGGTAGCGAACAGTAGAATATTCTTTGTTGAATTGGAAATTATTTCTTCAACGTATTGGGATACAAATTGCATTTTTAAAAAGTACAATCAATCTTTGTTGTACTCGCATAGTTTCATTAGATGTATACTGATTCTATCATGGATCACAATTTGATACACCATTCCCAATGCAAAACAGATTGATTAGTCTGAATTTAGGCGAGCTGATCGAATGCCTATCTTTAATTAAGGTGGCCTGGCCTCTTCCCTCATCTTCACCTCCATAGGTTCAAGGTTTTTCTCTCCTGTCGTTATTCCAACAGTCGTTTCATTTGAGCAAACAGACGTGTTGCAAGAGTGCAAGTCGCAACTCGATGCAAATCAATCTAACAAAAATAAGGGATAAATCTCAGTTATTTGACATTCTTCCTCAATCCAATTTAACTTATTTATCTTCGATTTTTCTGGAATATTTTCATGACATAATTCTGAGAAGAAAAAGGTGGTTTTGTACTGAAATAACCAACTGTTTTGCCCGGCACTGTTAACTACTCTCAACTTCTTATATCAGTATATATAGTTATCATAAGGGCGTCTATTGAGCTCGAGCTTGATGAGGTCAACTCGAGCTCAGCTCGGTATAAGCTCGTGAGTTTGGCTTGAAAACTTATCGAGCTGAGCTCAAGTTGGATTTGTGCGGCTTGTCAGGTCTATCCAATCGAGCTCGAGTCTGGTCATGCTATACTCGGTAACTCGACTCTGACATCTCAACAAGAGCACAAATTGGGAACAAGTTTTAGTCCATTGGTTGAGGAGAGAAGTGACGAAAGGCAGAGGAGCTATGAAGACCGACCAACTCCTCCCTCAGTTACAAATCATGCCTTTTTCAGCTTTTTTCCTAATATCTGATATGTGGGCCATCGGTTCACATGATATAGACCTGGACTCTTTAAACTTAGCTTGTTAAGAGGCTCATGAGTCAGCTCGAACTCGATGATTTCGAGTCCGAACTCGCATTCCAGGTCTCGAATCTTGTCGAGCCCAAGCTCGAACCCATATGTTTTCTTATCGAGTTTGAATTCGAGTTAGGAGTGGTTGAGATCGATAGACACCTTATTAGTCCGAAAACATCCTTGAATGTTGTAGCAGAGGTTAACATGGTACATCAGTTAACGATTAATGGCACACTTCCAGTAGAAGATTGGATTTCGCTTTGAGCGTGATCGTCATTCAACTATTGTTGGTCCACGGCAACAACCTCTACTGGAACCATCAAGGATCTGTTCAAATGCCTGGTAGAGAAATGATCAGCTGAGCTTTGATGTGCATGCGTTGACAATGGAAGGGTGGCAGATCTGTGTGTACATGATGCTGTCGAGGAAATGCCCTCAGCGTCGGGAAAAGCTTCGAGGGGAAGCAACCGCACCTAACGTGGCTCCTGATCTGTCTCTCGTGTGCTTGTTGGGTTTCACAGCCACATGAGGTGCGTGGCGGGGTCTATCTAACAGCTACCTCTCACTTTGATGTCAATAGATAAAATATGGGCCACACCCATACAACACCGAGAATCAATCCATGTACAGTGTCTGTGTTCCTGATACTTGACCGGATCTTCCAACAAGATAAAATAGCAAAGCACCTCTCGTTTAAGAGAAATTTGGTAGATACGTAGAGCATTAATATAAGATTCAATCTATAAAGTTAGATTTTGAAATTGAAATTACAAAAAGAAAATAAAAGATTACAGCAGATCTATTGTAACTCTCGTTACAACAGACGATTAAAGGAGCTAGTGGAGATGGTCACTAGAGCATCCATCATTCTGATTTTGCACCCGATGCTTGATTATGAGTATATGCCTATGCGTGTGATTAGACAGACTGGACTGGGTTGGATCATACTGGATCGGATGCACGGATGTACGACTGGCCAGACGGTCGCCTTCTACGTCTTTGTTGTCTGCCTCTACAGCTCTACCTAGCTAGGTACACAAATCTTTTGCATTTAGGTATCGTTCAAACGAGGGATAAGGAATGAGACGAGGTGACTATAACGTTATCTCAAGCCATCTTATATATTCTAATATCTCCCTTTCGTATGTCTTGATTTTATCTTTATCTTGTTGATTGATTTGCCTTGTGTAAGAGCTCAGAATTCTATCTTACAGATTTCGATCCTATATTACTTGTCATTCCAAACGTTAAATCAAATTATACATCAGAAAAAAGAGGAGCGCGACCAACTATCGTATGAATTTATCGAACTATTGTAAGCTGGGGAACACACATCCATAGTTTATAAAGATCGTGTGGTCGGAATCGAGGGGTGTCAAATACGAACAGTGGTAAGACCAATGTGCGGCCCTTACGCTTCGATTAATACCAAATACTGTTGCACTCGAAATGTGGGTCCTGTTGTATGAAAATCATCATCCACGGCACTAGTTTAGTGCTCTCATCTTCTATGCTCAGCGCAACCGTTCCCAGAGGAAGACCTTTGAACTCGAGCAAGAAGTTGAAGAAGTAAATAGTCCAACCTTGATTTGTTTTTCTCAGACCTCATAAGAATAACCACGGAGACGTCATGCTTGGCTATTCTATGATTCTACTAGGATGATTAATAGTGGGAGGAATAATTATAACTTGTAGGATGTTCGAGCAGTAGGGATCCGAGGAGCAAAGCAGTAGATAAGATAATAGAAGAGACCATGCTTCCATTAGAGCAGAGGAAATGATTAGGATAATGAACTTGTTTCAATCATCAAAGAAAGACGAACAAGGAGGTTCCTAGGATGTAGCGGGTCATCTTTTCCCAGTGTCGGGAACCCTCCCTTGGATGGAGTATGCTGGGGACCCTTATAATGACAAAAAGTACGACGGAAGTGATGAGATGGTGGTTCATGTGGGGTTCTGACGAAGGGAGGAGGAAGGTGAACTTGGTGGATGGGCTACAGGTATAGAGATCGAGAATCAGTCTTGCATACTCATTCCCCTAGGTCCGTCGCTCATCCTGAGGCATCTCCCAAGAATCTGAGAAGGGAAACCCATCCTAGGATGATTCTTTTTATAGAGAGGGCTTGAGGAAGCATTATGTGCTACAAACTTCTCCAACAGCTCGTTGGAATCTGACACACGTTCCTCCATTGACAACAAAACAAGGATAAATCATAAATAAGTTTATGGACTAAGATATTCATATTTGTTTATAAAATCTTAATATATTACGCTTCGGAGTCATGTAACTTTCAAATTTCATTATTATTTAGTATTTATTAGGAAATTTGAACACAAATTTTACAAACATATTATCAACTTATTAAGATAAATTGATCGATTCCTACATATATTATAAATATACATGAGATTACTAAAAATACATCAAGAGGAGTGCAATGGAAAAAGTCTCACAAAAACAGCTCAGAAAAAATCGAGAAAATCGAACCCTACATAATTTTTATTTCTATAAAATGGTGTGATGATAATATTTCTACAAGACATTGTCAATTAAGTGTCATTGGAACGAGGGATAATTGGTAATCTGCACTGTTCTATTAGTTGAGAGACCAATAGGAATGGATAGGGAAGAGATGAATACAACAAATACAAATATAATAGATGATGTAATCACGATACAACTACTTACTCCGAAACACTGGACGGGACCGTTCGGTAGAGGAATAAGAGAAATGGATAAGGGGAGATAAGACTATTTATGTTCGGTTGAAGGAAGAGGATAATGGGAAATAAAGAGGGATAAGTTGTAATTATTTGTTATTCTCTTTTTGGTAGGAGGATGAGTATAAGAAGGCATAAGTGGATTATATTGGGTAAATTGTTAGATGAGTGATAGTTATTTGTGTTTTTCAACAAGAGAGGCTTATGATAGAGGAATCGTTTATGGAGGGGTCAGGCGAGGAATAAGAAAGGATATACTTATTCCTCAATCGAACAGCCTCTTAAACAATTTAATCGTGTATCGTACAATATTACATCTCTTGAAAAGTAAAACAGCAAGATCTAGATGCATCATATCTAAAGTGATTTTCTCTCCTCGAAAAAATCTAAGTTACTTGGCATGTTTCCGTCTTCCAGAAAGAAAGAATTAGGTTTCTGTTCAGGGTGGTCGTGATCGTCCCTTCGAAGAGGAAGAAGAAACAAACGCCCCGTGTACTTGTGGGCTTCAGCGGTCCCTATCACGCAGATATCATCCTATGCTTAAATCTTAGTTTTAATAATAGTTACTCCGTTAGTGGTGGCGGGAGTGGAGTGGTTGAAATTGCGGATCGCATTCTATTCTCCTGTCGTCATCTAATTCGAATATATGATTTGACTTACCCATCCACGCCAGTTTTAATGGCGGAGTCAACTTTGTGCAACGTTTCCATAGATCTAAAATGTTATATTCGCTGAGGCACCGCCTCTTATCGTCATCAGATGACTCGTCCCATATCTTGTCTTTTTACGGGATCAAACCTCCGTGAAATGCGTGTGGTTTGTGTGTTGTATTTGTTCTAGAATTCCATTTTCCCAAAATCGTATTTTCCAACTGAATCAAATAACTGATTTTTTACACTAACCCTCTCTGTAGATTGTAAAATTCTATTCTCCCATTCTTCGGAGCTACAACAAACAACAATTAGAATGTTAAAAAGAAATAACATAATGATAGAAACCTCAGCTATAATACTTTAGGTTTTATTTTTAACTTGAACGAGTGACAACCACAATTCAAGTTCATCTTATCAAGTAATCATCCCCAAGTTTTATATGCCATTCTCACATTTTGTTAGTTTTTCGCGTGGAAATACTGTTACGTTGTCGACTATGCGGTGTGGATGGGTAGGTATACGAGCTCCCTAAAATGGGGAAAAAATCCGTGGGTAGGAGTACGATTTCACGCTGTTGGACCTCTTACTCTTCGCAGGAGTGATTTCACATTTTTTGCCATGAGAGGGAGATTGCTTTGGTAACATTTTAAATATAGCATAGGCTTAGGATCAATGGTTATCAACAGACATTGACTTCAAATGGATAAATGACAACTTCTAAAAGTACTTACACTGCGTTACTAAACTCCACGTGCTTATGAAATGTCCAGCTTTCGACAACAGAATTTTGGTTGTCACTGGCCAAATGTTGTTTGTAAGATAAAATCTTTCTTTATAAAGTAAGTTGATTATAGATTCAATTTCCTTAAAATACAGTTCTTGTCATCATAGTCTATAGCTGTTGTAACAAAACTTTGACTTGCGACGGTTTACCCGGCATGTAACACCAATAAAATTGGTCTAATATTCATTGCTTGCTTCTTTAAATTATTTTTGCTATATTTTGAGCAACGAATTATATAACAATGCTTACACGTTGACATTTTCTTATAATCGTTGTCATTTTTTTGACAAATAATCTAAAGGATAAATCATTGTTATATAAATCTTTAGCAACGAATATGACTTTCATTACTAATTATAATAACAAAATCTGATTTTACAAGGAATAATATTTGTTATTATTCAAAGATATGGTAACGAATATTCAAATTATTTATTTTCATGCATCATTTTCTTATAATGTAAAATCCATTGTTAAAAATGGGGAATTGCAGAAACAATGTCTCTGTTGTCACCTCGTTGTGACTACTCTGTCAACACAAAATTTATTATATGTAACGCCAACCAAATCTGTTCCTATAAGATTTTTAATTTTTTTAGCCACCGAAGTCCATTGCAAAAGAACGGAAGGCGGCTCCCTAGGGGCAGTCAATGTGCTGTTCCTGCTCCATTTCTCTTCAATTTTTAGTTTTTTTATGGGAAATAAAAATATGTATATTTATCTTATCCTCCTACTATATCATTCTAATTTTGTAGAAACAAAAACCTTATGTCATTTGTCTATAACAGATCGATTGCATCAATTGTAAGATCGTTAAAATTATATATTTTAGATGGATGACATATGAGTCTATGTTTTAAACGAAATCAGAATGTCATATTAGAGGAATATAGTGATGAATATACATATTTTTATTTTAAAAAAAATAAAAAAAATGTTGGAAGATTGGGTGGGCCGGAGCTGGCTGCCTCATGGGACGGTCCCATTTTCCCTTAAAATATTTCGTTGCCACGATTTGTTGTTACTACGGGAATTTGTTGTAGTGTTTAAACAACTACTAGGTATAAGCTACTCCCACGTGAGCTATGATCTCTATTGCACTTTAATCACACTATGTGGCATGCATAGACTGTATGAAATTGGATATAATTATACTTTTATCCTATTATTAAGCTCATTATATGGAAATTTTGCAATTCAAACCATATTGGGAAATTGTCGTGTATGTAAGGAAAATAGTAAGCCTTCTGAATATGTTGCAGTGCTTTCAAAAGACAACAAATTGGGTAGATGATTAGGTTTGTGCAAGAGATATTCTCGTCTCCATGGTAACAAAGCTGTGTGAAACAGACCAAACTCACCAAAACTTCAACTACCGACCCAGCCTTTGTCATTTGACCGTTAGTTGCTACTATTGGATTTTGGCATCACGTGGTTGTTAGAAAAAAAACATATCCGTATACATGATTCGTATCTGTGTTTATGTACGTTTACGGAAAACAATTCTAATCAAAAAGTCAATGATTCATTGGACTGACACAGGGACAGAGCCAGGATATTTATGAAGAGGGGGCATGAGGATTTAAAAAATTATGTCTATCAATAACAGTACAATCATATTCATTATATAACAATAATTGTTAAGGATAAATTATATTTATAATTTTCATGTATATTTTTCATCAATTTTGAACTTATTCATTATATAACAATAGTAAATTTTGAACTTATTTTTTAATCAACTATATCTTTTTATTCAATTTTACATAGATTGGTATCATATATGTTCCACAATGTCTGGATTTTTTGTGAATGCTATTTATATATTTTTTAAAGTAAGTTATACTCAAGTATTTTAATTATTTTAAATTCAGTATATGGATTTTGATTAACTGCAATATAAGCTACACTTGTTTCGAATCTGTATCAAATCAAAAATATAAAATACTAATTCTGTACTTTTTTTATCAATAACAAGAATATATGTGCAATTGACCACTTTACTTGATACTAAATAGGACCAATGAATAATACAGGAGACTTGACAATAAATGATTTTTTTTAAAAAATATTTTTTTAGATTGCGAATTAGACCACATATATGTATAAGTGATAATGAGATTGAATGAAAGATCGATTCATTATATAGTTTGATTCTAGAAAAATGGATAATGGATAATATTAGGGTAGTGATCTATTATAAGTTGATCGATTGAAGAAATTATCCAATATAGGTTGATTTGAGGGAAAATCTATTGTTTTTTGGTAGGAATTTTATTTTAAGAGACATATTATCTATTGGTAAAAATTATAAAACTTTTTCAAAAGAAATTATGGGGCATGTAACAGTTTTACCTTAAAAAAGCAAATGAGGCATTAAAATTTTGAAATATTATGATTATTTTTACCTTAAAAATCCATAGAAAAAAATACATAAACATATATTATATAATCCCAAAATTTAAGGGGGGCACTTGCCCCTCCTTGCCCCCCCTTAAATCCGTCCTTGGACTGACATCGCCGGCTTCGTTATCTTTTCGGGACGCCTGTTGACATCCATCTAGGATGAAAATGAATATGAATATATTTGTATCCGATCCGTTATCATATTCGTTATATATATATATTAGCACTCTTATTCATATTTGTTTTAAAAAGGATGTTGTTATGGATATCACTTTCACATTTGCTAATATTCACATTTGTAAATCCATTTTAGGATATAAATATAGTCGTAGATTTATCTATAATTTCGTGTAACAACATCTTATGATTGCACTTACCATTGTTAGTATAGTTATTACGAAATGAATATATTAATATATCTATTTTATGTGTAAACCATCTTAAACATGTATATTATAATTAATCTATTAAATATTTTTGTTATTATTCTTATCAAATTGCTATTTGTTCTTAATTATATGGTAACATATTTCCCGTATATGTCAATATTTGTATCCGCAATCGTATACGTATTTTAAAATATATAAGGATATGATTATACATATATTCGTATCTGTATCTGACAGTTTTCATGTCTACGGACATCGCATTAAACTAAGCTTGCTGATGGGGAATCTATAAAATATATGATAAATCTATGATTCATCGCCTTTATTCTTTCATTTTGGCTAAAATCCTTAGTAAAATACATGTAAATACTCACTAATTCCCATTAATTAACATTCTAACCACATTTATTAATATTATATATTTTCACTTATTTTATCTAAAATAAAAATAAAGAGAAAAATGGAAAATAAAAGAGAAAGAAGATATACATAAAATATATAGATTGATCCTAACCTCAAGACCAAGTCAATATTAACTTGGTCGACAAAATTAATAAGTAGGAGGAGATAAGGATCCTAAATTATAAAACTATCTGAAAATTTAGAATACAAAAATATATTTATATATTTTCCATATTGTAAATATTTCACCTATTTTATGTATCATCAAGAAAACCTCAAAAAAATATTTTCTTCATAAAAGTTGTTTATAAAAATATATTAAATTATAAAAATATCAAAAAAAGTATTCAATGTAAAAATAATTAATTACAATGAACCACAAAAGCCGTAAAAGCTGATTTCCAAGGTTCATAACTATTTATAGAAAACTCCAAATCAATCAAACTCACTTTTAAACTTTATTTTATAACTAATATGATTCATTAAAAATATCAAAAATATATTAGAATAAAATGAGAGAGTTTTGATGTTTGAGCCCCTTTGTCTATATGTACCATATGTAGATATTTACTAATTTATTTAATTATTCTTCACTTCATTTAACTTAATTTCTTTTCCGATGCATTTCTAAAAATCAATAGAAAAATACAAAAATATAACTTAAGCCAAAATACCAATAAATCTCGAAGACACGAAGCCATGATCTAAATTTTCCAGACCTCAAAACTCGGTCATATGGACTCTGAATTAAGCATAGTTACTTTTAAAGTTCACTTTATTGAATTATATATCAAATGACGCTGATTTCACTAAAATCGTAGTTAATACGTGAAAACTGGATTTTGAAACCGTATTGGTATATTCGTACAATGTATCTTAGTTTTTATCTTATTTAATATATGTTATTTTATTATATTTATATATTTTACTAATTAAAATTGTATTTAATTAATTATTAAATTAAATTAATTATTAGTTATTGATTAATTAATTTAATTATTTATTTAATTATAACTTAAATATTTGGTAAATAAATAAATAATTTAATTAATTAATTATTTATTTAGTTCTTAGTTTTAATTAATGCATGTAATTTAATTATTTATTAATTATTTACTTTAATTAATTAATAATTATTTATTTATTTTTTATTCCTTTATTTTCTCTTTCCTTATTTCCTTTCTTCCCTATGCGCCTCTTCTTCCTCACGCTTTTCACCCTATACCGCTCGATGCCCTCCTCCTTCCTACGCCTCATCTTCTCCGGCCACTCAAGAGCTCTAACCATCGATCCTTAGGCCGATAGCATAACGACCCACTAGTGACCACAACCATCATCGGTGACACGACCCCGTGACGTTGCCACTAAGTTCCCAAACCCTATAAATAGGTTCCCACCCCCATCAGCTCCGGCATCTGCCATTTGATCCGCTTCTTCCATGGCTCCGATGAGAGTGGGCGAGTGTAACAGGCAATGCTCCTCCATCGTCGCAGCGAGGAAAGGCTTGGTGTGATCACGTCGTCGGTGTGAGCCTTTGCTCCACTGCTGCACAGAGCCTCCACGGTCCAACAATGTCGTGTCTGAGGCGACGATCCTTTGGAGATTCAACTCCATGTCTACTTGCATCAACACCTCCAGCAACTACCATTTGCATCATCTTCGATCTACTGAGCTCTGCTATCTCGATAATCGTGACAGGATCCTCGAGTGCTCAGGCATTGTAGCGAGGATCAGGAGGTCTGGGAGGATTTGCACCAGCGTGGAGCTTTGCTCAATCGTGCTCACCTCCCTCAACCGTTGTCGAGGCCATAACCAGGAGCTCCACCGAGCTCCGCTTTCCTAGGAACTCATCCATTTCCGATCCAAGTTAGAATTCTCATCTCCCTCGCCTCTGATTCTCTTCTTCCTTCTTCAATTTCTTCATCAATCTGTGTCTGGTCATCGATCCATCACTCCCATTCGACTTCCCACCACTACTAATCTACCTCACAAAATAATCCACCTCTGCTATGAATCCATTTCATTTTTTAAAACTCATGCGATTCCCTTCTACTCTCACATCCCTAACCACCTCTGGCCACGCACGTTGGCCAACGACTAGGAGCTCAATCCCCCGCCTCCATCAGCTCTTTCGCTCACCCTTCTGTGCGTTAACCCTTGCCCGAGGTCGCCAACTTCGAGTCATATTATACCTTACATGTGTTCATCAATAAGTGAATCATTAGGAGATAGATCGACATTAAGTGAGATTCCATCGCCAGAACCCCAGATGTATCGAAGCCGATTTGAACACCTTCAAGCATCTATATATAAGGATCGATCTGTCCTGGAGCATAGCACCATATCTGATCGCCTTCAACATGAGCATCGCCTGGAGTAGTTCGATCCCTATCTGAGTTGAACAATCTGATCTGAAGCTAGCTGAGTTCCATCGCTAATCGGAGCACCATACTATTGTGAATCAAAGATCGTCCTCACTTGGAGAAAAACTTTTCTCGAGCACCTGAACAATATGAGATCCATCGATCCTCGTTTGGACGACCATCTAGAGGAAGCATCACCGATCGATATCCACTTTCCGAAGAGCACAACACCATCATCTAAATTGAAACACAAATAAAATCTGAAGCAACTCCTACATGCTGGGAACTGATCGAGAACAGAAAACATCACCGCTCCAAGTGAAATTGGAGAAGAACGGGAGCCCCTTTTCAGATTTATCTACAGTCATATGATCAAGGGCTGATCAACGGTCCAAGAGTGCCGCCACCCCACCCCTGAAGCGAACTCATGTGCAAAGCGTGTGACATTCAGATGTTTCAGGTGTTTGCTATTAAGCCCTCAAACTTCTTGATATTCCAAACAAGTCCCTTCCAGGTGGTGACCACACGAAGATCACGTGATCTATGTGAATTTTGCGAAATTACCCCTGCTCTTCATCTAAATTTCAAGCAGGACCAATTCTAGTTGCGGTCACGTGAGCCAACACGTGACAACATGTGCATTTTTATGTGTAAGACCCTCCAAGCTCTCCATATTATTCACACACCCCATAGTTTCCAATATATTATGGGATTTTTACCAGGCAGACCCTATAATCTTTGCCAATTACCTCTACGACCTTTGAAATATCGTAATTCCTCTGTGGACCTCGTAAACTTGCTAACTCTTACCCTATAAACCCTGCAGTTAACCCCCATCCATTTATCCGTTAAAACAAAACCAGTTCCCATTACATTCTTTTACAATATACCTTTTTTATTTATTGAATTTACATCAATTGCCACTCCCTCTCCCCATCTTCCTTTTCTCCACCACCCAACACCTCCAACTCCCTCGCTGCCGTCCTGCCCCCCGGCTGCCCAGATCGTCTATGCTGGCGGCGCGCTTGGAGCCCCCCCGTCCCCAGGTCGAAGCTTCCCCCCAGCCGTCGCCCCACTCGAAGTCCCCTCCCTGCCGCCATGCCCCGACCCGGATTCCCTTGTGCACTCTGTTGTCCTCAAAGCTCGCAAGGACCTCGACGTCTCCAAGCAGACCACCAAAGCCTGTTCCTCCTCTTCCTCTTGGGTTGTGCCTCCCGTCCTCTCCAGAAGCAACAATCGTAATGGCCATGGGAGTGAAGGTAGCTTGGAGTTCCAACTTCAGGAGCTAGGTGTTCCCACTGATTTAAGAGATGGAGAAGAAGGGCATCCCTACTATGCTGACATGGGTCCCGAGTTTTCTTTTGGTGGGTCGGGTTGGGGCGCAACTAAGCCTTGCTATCCTTTGGGACTTGGCTGGAAGCAGTGCCTCTTCTTCGCCAGAGGGTATTGCAAGAATGGTAGTGCTTGCAGGTTCCTCCACGAGCCTCCCGAGGAGGCTACTGTAGACTCGATGGAGCAACAGGAGCAGCATTTCCATGAGCAGGTGATGCTCTCCAAAAGCCAGGGGCTGAGCAGCACCGTGCAGCTCATGGACTCTGCAGCTTCCTTTATTCCATCCACGTCTAGCAAAAGCCTCAATCTGCTTCTCCAGCATTAGCAAGAGAATCAAAGGTACGCATATCTTCTTTGTTCCAAATATGGCAGGCAAATCCGATTTTTCTAAAGAAGGAAGGAGGAAGATATGAAGAATTCCAACTGTTAGATTTTATATGGTTTGATTAACTCAGTTTTAACCCAGTCAAGTTAGATCAAGATGTGTCAATTTAACGGCAGGGTTCGTGGGGTAAGACGGAGCAAGTTTATGGGGTCCAAGGAGGAATTACGATATTTCAAAGGTCATAGAAGTAATTGACAAAGATTATAGGGTCTGTCGGGTAAAAATCTCATATATTATTATACTACCCCAATATACAATATAATATACTATACATAATAAATTCATATCAAATAAAATGCAAAACATACAATAAAATAAAAATCCTTATAAATACCTAATATTACCCTATACTCGATATTATAACAATTTTAAAAAATAGAATATTTTTTATTTTTAATAAAACACTAAAAAACACCAAAAAATACATAAACCATAAAACCATAAAAATACCTTTAAAAATCCTATGAAAATTACATATGGTATATTCACATAAATCAAAAACAAAATAAAATTTGAATATTAAAATCAATAAAAAATGGAAAATACATAAACACTTTAAAAATTCCCAACTAATGCAATAAAAATCCAAAAAATACGCACAATATATCATTTTGAAGGTATTTTCAACTAATTTCTATTTTTTAAATATTTTTATATTCCTATTTTTAAAATCACAAATAAAAATCTATTTTAGATAAAATAGTTTTCAACTTCAAAAAATCAAACAAAAATTACAAATTGTTTTCAAAAATTAAATAAAAATCATAAAATACTCAAAATTTATAAAAACCAAAAAATTAAAACCTACAAAACGTATACCTATATTCTTACATACATATAATAAAATCATAGAAAAATATAAAATTCACAAAAATCGAATAAAAATTCAGAAAATTACCTAAAAATAAATAAAAATCTGGAAACCTTTATACCCTAGTTTTTTTTATAATTTTACCCTAGTTTTCAAACAGTTTACCTCCCTGAGTTTTACGTTCCCGTACTTTCGCTATACATCTAAGTTTAGAAGTATAAATAATAATTATAAATTTTCTATAAAAGTTCGACTAATCATTATAACGACAGTTGTCTACTCTTAGATGACTCGATTGGTTGTGTTTTTCAATATCTTCCTTTGGTCCTTGTATGAAATTTAATCACAAATTTAGGTCCAAACCTTTCCACCCCAGAGTATCATTCTTCCTTTGGCCCTTGTGTCACGACAAACACCGAACACGAGACAAAGTTTCCTTTCTTACAATACCCATTGCGAATGTATACCCCTATTGCCTTGCTGATGGGAAATTCATTAAATGTCTACTCTTGAAATGAGCCTATACCATAAATGTTTTCTCTAATTCAAATGTTCCACCACTAGCATTGTACTTGAATAATTCTTTGTTGCGAGTAACTTACACCCTTATTTCCTATCACATTGGTAGATAATTATCAAACATGCCTCGACCTGGTGGTTGATTTGGAAGCGGAGTGAGAGAATCTTTCAGGGCATATCAAAGCCTCCTTTTGCTATTGCTAAAGAATCCTCCTTCCTACTCAATAACATCCATGAGCTTTGTAAATTGAATTGGCTTCAATCCGATACATGTCCACCCATAAAGTTCTTTCTATTGCAGATTTGAGCTAAGAAAGCCTGTCGACCTACATCCTCGCACCCACCATTAGCGCACTGCAAGGAGTTGATATGGTGGCTTTTGCTCGCGGATTAATAGACCTCTATGAACGTTTCTATCTTTGATTTTGAAAACAGAACATTTCCTTACATCATGGGGTTGGCTGGTTGTACTCATTGCAATAAAATTGAGCTATGCTGATACTTTTTAATAAATATATCACTAAATTAGCCACTGTTAAATCTATAACGACGATATTATTCGTTGCGAAATGAGTTTTGTACTTGAAATTAGCAACGAATAGTATATCCATCGCTATATCATTGGTAACGGTCCACATAGAGACGTTTATCTGTTGCTATTTTTCAAAATATCAACTAGTCGTCGTTATTTTTTAGTTAAAAATTTAGAGACGATTAATTAGAAGTTTTAAAAATAGACCGTTGCTAATGATTTTAAAATATCAAATAGAAGTTTTAGAGACATTTTTTTATGTGGACCGTTGCTAATGATAAAACGACAGATGTGATATTCATAGCTAACTTCAAGTATGAAAACAAATTTTGCAACGAATAATATCATCGCTATATATTTAACAAAGGTTAGTTTAGTAACCTATTTTGAAAAAAAGTCGCTGTAGCTCGATTTTGTTGTAGTGACTAAACCCATACTTTTTTGTTTGCTTATTTTTGTTGTACCTAGATGGAAGTACAACTTTGCAAACTCTTTTCATTACTGGAAGACTACTACCTCTATTTTGATGATATGCATTTCAGTTTTTTTTCCAAAAAATCTTGTTAGAAGAGATGAATGTCTCGTTTCAACATTATGTTTTGAAAATCGTTGTTCAATCATATTTATGTACCAGTGGATTCGTTTCAACATTATGTTTTGAAAATCGTTGTTCAATCGTATTTATGTACCAGTGGATATTAATTATAGCAAAGCTGCCTTTAATTCTTCAATTGTGATAAATAATTATATCCATTGTCGTGTTGTTAGCAATATTTTTATAACAATAATTATTTGGTGCCTTTCTATTCGAAATTTGTAAAATCTTAAGAAATTTAATAGGAAACTATTGATAGTAGTAACAATATAACACCGAATATGTTATTCATTTCAAACTTTAAAGTAAGATCATTGGCTTTGTAACTAAAATTGCTTTTTATTTTATATATAAATATTGAAATATGAAGGTTCAATTCTTCAAATTATTTGTTGTTATGGGACATTTTGGTGTTGTTTAATATTTTTAATCACCTCCATCATATGTTTCCATTAGAAACTGATTCATGCACAGAAGCATGCAGATGCAAATGAGTTATTTGACATAGAGAAGAGGCACTGACAAGAATATTCAATTATATAACTTTAGCAGTATTGTATTAGAATCGGGGCAAGGACGTTTCTCAAGTAAACAAATACGAGGCTTGGGAGAGCTTAAGTCAAATAGAGGGCCTACTCTTTAAGGAGAATAAGCCCTATGAAGGTGTGATAGTAGGAGGTACTTGATGAGCTTTGAGAACCCTGACCTTTAATGGTCTGGTGGTAGAATCAGTGGTTCCCACTTAACTATTAAAAAAATTGCCGAGCTTCGTTAAAGATTGATTGTCTAGCATAGTAGTGTGGACACTGCTGAAATATGTACTATTTGCAGCGGTCAAAAAACGCCGTAAATAAAGCCAATCCGCCGTAAATAGCCCGTCGACAAAAATCCCGACGCAAATACTTTTTGCGGCGTACGCAGATGTAACCGCCGCATAACTTAGCCGCCGTAAAAAATAAACCGCCGCAAATAATAACTTTTTTGGCGACTGGCTTATTGACACTGTTATTATTGCTGCGGTTTTACAAACCGCTGCAACTCTGTGGGTTAAAAAAACAAAAAAAAACATTGCAATAGTTTATAACCATCGCAATGGTTGGTTTATTAAAAAAATATTCCAGTGAGGATACCGACACCATTAGATGTCATACATTTTTTAAAGAGAACAATCAAAGGACCAAATATTCAAATTCTCCATAAACAATGCCATTGAGCCATTGACAATGAGACACTGCAAACTCTAAAGAAAACTCTGCTTATTTATTTATAACAATATCATTGAATATCAAACACTTAATAAATGGCAAAGGAGAGCCAGCTCGATGATTACATCCACAATCACCAACCTAATTGGGATTGTCTAACCCAAAACTAAATATCTTATTACAGCAATCTGTTTCCATCAGTTGGACAGAGTTTCATCAATTAGTTGAGTGCACACAATGACTTGTTTATCATCAGTTCCGATCTTCAATCTGTCACCACTATGTAGTTGCTACTACACTTAACTCAATTTTCCTCTGTAAAGAACATCCGCATCAATGCTTTGGTGATCCAGAACTTGTCTTTTAAGCCTTTAGCAGTCGTATGCTCATGATCTGAAAAAGAATAATCACATTTTTAGAAGAAAGCTTTCAAGATGTATATTAAAACCAATAGAACAATGCCATTTTTTAAGTTTTCCACTATACGAGTCATACCTTCATTACTCTCCTTTAGTCATCCACTATATATAGTTCCATTCTACCATCACATACTTTTCGAATAAGCTAGCTAACTTTTCATATACGCCTTAGTATACCTTATCATATACTTTTTGAATAAGCTAGCTAACTTTTCATATACACCTTAGTATACCTTGGATAACATCTAATGACACATTCACATATTTGCCATGGAAAAAGGAAACAAGATAAGTTATATTGTTGGTTGTCTTTCGACTCAGATTAAATTTGTTTAATTGTATTGATCAAAACAAACATTGACATGTAGTCAGGACTTGTTCTTACATTAAAAACAAACATTCAGATACTACAGTAAAGATACCCATTGGACTAACGTATACCATTCAGAAATTATTTTAGGAGGCACTAAAAAATTAAATGTTCAAGTACTTTTTTACCATATAAATAGAGTTTCTTGTTTGATTTTCTTAATATACAACTAAATAAGAGCTTGCCCATAGAGATCTTTCTTCCTTTGAAAGTGGGATTTTTCATAGTTACTTGTATCCTGGTATATGTGTTTTATGATCCTCTTAGCTCCAATATTGATACTAGCATCAAAAGGGGAATAAAGTATTCAGTCTGAGTTTTACGCATACCCTTCTGTCATTTGGAAACTACACTAACGGAAGGGAGACATATATAGTGAATTTTGCAAGAATATAGAAACAAGTCTAATCACAAAAAAGTTAGGCATAGAAACTTGTACATGGACAAAGAGATCCAACTCCACCTTCAAGAAAAATGAAGGATGCCAAAGAATTAAATTAATATATAATCCATTCAAGATTAGCTATGTATAAAAGAAGATAACCAGCACTGTTCAAATTTTCCATAAACCACCGGCAATATTAGCTATATACAGTTGTTGATCCCATCCTACGTAATCATTTAATTAGCATTCCTCTAAACAATTCAAAGATTCGGATCTAATAAATCATCTACGAAACTTAAGGAAGTTTGCTATATTGAATCTGAATGTACATTAAAAAACTAGACTGAAGCACAAATTGTAATAATAGAATATTAGAACGTGGGAATAAATATATGCAGCTACATGATTTATTGCTGAGAAAAAAATATCACAAACTCATAATTAAATAAAAGTCGAGAGCTTACTTCTTACTTTCATTTGCTCTCACATCTGCTTCCCTCGCTGAAACTAAAGAGGAAAAGCTGGCATCTTTCCTGCTTAGCACATATCTTGGGGAGGAAAATATATGGGCACACGGACCAATATGAACTAAATTCTAAATTGTGAAGACATAATGAGAGTTAGTTTCACTTGAATGAGATGATACTTTTGCCGCTAATATCACACATTTTAAAAGAAAAAACTCCTTGCAACAACAAGCACATCAGCAATCTAAATCAAATACCAAATGGCTACTGAAGAGATATATCACCTCAATACAAATCTGGATTTTGCTCCTGCAAAATAAATAGAAGTACGAGAAAAAAGACTACGGATTAACATCCAACAGTTTCGCCCTTATACTCATATGCATTTCCCTATCAAAAGTTATCAAAATACAACAATTAATTTATAAATTAAGGTTCCAGAGGAAGCACGTCCAATACTGTGGATAAAATACATTTAAAAACATAAGTATTGCATGAAGAATGAATGATGAATCTGTGAGTCAAATTACAGCCCCATTTCCCGGAGCTGGGATAAGAAGGAAATAAACCGCTACTATCAAAAAAAAGTGAAATGGTAATAAAACAAAGTAAGGCTTGCATATTTCACATAAGATCACACATATTCATATCAACTTTTAAAGATGCTCTGAAAGCTGGCGCATAGATCACAAAACAATGACGATCTTCTTCTATAACTAGAATATGGCATCAGTCCGATCGTTTGTAGTTGCCCCCGGATTCTGCCACCACATCACCAACCAATTGAAGAAGGAACCCTAATTTGACGGGTCCAAAACCCTAGAATCCAAAACTAACATCAGATTGACGAGAGATCAACAAGAAGAGTTAGGGTTGACCGTTCTGTTGTATCCTCCGAAGAGTTTGTCGTCGAAGAGGTGGTCATTTGTCATCGTCAGCTAACTGGAGGAGCCATTTGTCATCGTCACCCATGGAGGGGCATGGGTGAGATCTAAATATACAACGAGAAGGAGGATATCGCGTGGTCCGGTATCGCGCGAGGGTGGGAGACGATGAGGCTTTGTTTGAGTAGATTCAAGCAGGTGTGAAGCGTATGCGTGAGGGAGGAAGAAGGGGGCGGTAGACTGCGGAGAAGGGAGTTGAGATTGGGAGGGTTTAGGGTTTCCACGAATAAAGTGGTGGACTGATTCGGCGCTCTTTTTCCCCTCCCACATTTTAATGGTCGTGAAAAATTGCTTGACTATTTAAGGCGGTTTATCAAATAGACGCAAATAATAAAAGAACATTTTAAGACGATTATATATTTGAGTCGGTTCTTAAACCGTCGCAAATAGTAATCCATTTGAAATAAGATTTCGAAGAATTCGTTTACGACGTCTTTAATATGAACCGCCGTAAATTTAATAGCACTTGCGTCGGTTTTCTAAACCGCCGTAACTGCAGGGTCGAAAATATACAATTATCTGGTAGTGGGAATTGAGTAATTATCAATATAATGGTATTTTATTTATTTTACTTGGTTATAGGTCTCAATGTCAAACTCAATGAGGTAGACTTTCATTAACGATAGAAACAGAAGTTTTTAAATTTTTCTTATGCTTTTAGGTATTTTCGGGATCCTCTTTACATTTTTTTGCTTCTGATATGCTGTGTTTTTGTGGTTTAGTTATACCTATGAGTAAAGGTATATAAATATAGTTTTTATATTTGTAAGGATTTTAAAGGTTTTTTATTTTCATATTTTTATATTTTTAATGTCTTTTTTTTGGATTTTGTAATTTATAGTTGTTTTTGGGAATATTCTTTAATTTTGATTATTAAATAATATATAAGCATCAACATTTAGTTTGTATTTTAAAAAATAGATATAAAACAAACGAAATTAAGGTTTAAAAAGCTTTTTAGGATATGTGTGTTCTCTATTTGGGTATTATATCATTTTATATTTCTTTAAAAATAATAAGAATATAAGAAAAATATAGGTTTTATTATCTTAAAGTAAATGGGCCAGATTGTTTTGGGTTTTAAAAATAGGTAATTACTTCAAAAATACCCAAAACTATTTTTAATATGTATCATATGATATATATAAAAATAATAAATCTAAAAAAAATAAATTTTGAATTTAAGGAATTTTTTATTTTTATGTTTTTTAAGGATTTTTTATTTTAAGGTTTTTATTTTATATGTTATTTGTGATTTTTGGTATGGAGTTAGAATAAATAAAAATATATATATATTTGGTATTTTTTTGGAATGTTCGAAGATATGTTTTATATTTTTTGTATTTTTATTGGCAAACATGGAATAAATAACTCTTAATTAGTTTTTAATAAATGGAAAAATGCTAGTAACTGATGAATATGGCATGCATCTACAATATTTGAGACATTCACAATAATTTTACCAAGATCTATACAACATTGGATCTATTTAATAAAAATAAACATGCATACATAAAAATGTACATGCTAGTAGGGATATATTTGCAACTAAAATAAAGTCTAAGTCTATCATGTAAATTACCCAAAAGTATTACACTAATATTATAATTTTATAAACTAAAATTAAAGACAAAAATCCAAGATGTTGCAAAATACCCAAGTCCGTTACACACGTAGGAACGTAAGACGACTTGGCACTAGATCTCCTTGAAATATTCTAAACGTGCATGGGTCCCTTGTAATTTTTACACAACTATTTAAACGTGCTTTAATATTTACAGGACTTAAAACAAAAACAGAAAAGAGTAAGGGCTACTTATAAATTTACCCAACAGAGCGTAATCTGAAGGCTGGACATGCACCACATGGATGATCAAACAGCTCTGAAGGACGATGGTTCGGTTATAATCCAACGACGGAGGATGGATCTGGAGCTGCGCCAAGATCGGACGACTCTTGAGGTGCCTGGAAGAACACCTCAAAAACATGATTGAGTTGAGTTTTGATCGATGATTCCGTACACATCTGACATATGGTCTCCTCATAGATAGTCTCTACACCCTCTCGGAAGCCTTCCGTGTCAGCATGATGTCTTAAATAGGTGCATGCCCCATTAGAGGGAACATGGAGCTCAATGCACCTGGAGCTCTAACTTATGCTTCAAAATTGAGCTCTAGGTGCTGATGGATGTTCATTCCTGCATAAAAAGAAGAGGATAGTGAGAGGGTTGTGCTCGACCAAACTTTGAAGCCATATGTATGAAAGGATGAAGGGGCATAGGAGATCAGGAGTAGATAGACGGAAGAGATCAGGTGAACCTCGATTCTTGCTGAGTTGAGGGGGATAAATGAAGGATTTTGTGGAGAAGGTGACTGAAAAAAGAGAAAATGGAAGTCGCTGATTAATGGCCTAACAGATCAGGCTCACTGTCGCTAAGGCAACTACTCCAACCCCCTCGTTGTTGCAATAATTAACCCACACAGATAATTAAGTAATTAAGAGAAGGAATTAAAATTTATTACTACTAAGAATGTATAATGGCAAGCAAGTAGGGATCCAACACAAGAAGCAAAGGAATATAACAGATAAGATAGAAATAAATGCACAAATTATCAATCAACTACTAAGCCAAGTTGTATTTTTGTGAGTTTTTTATTTAATTGTTTTATTTTATTTTTGATTTATATTTTTATCTTTAATTTTCTATTTTGTATTTATTTTTTCGTTATATATATATATATCATTTTTTATATTTTTTTTCTTTTAACTTATATAAGAAAACTATATAAGAGTATATATACAATAGAGGCTAGGGTAAATATAAATGTTAAGGAAATTTGTCAAAATAAAGCAAATAAAATATTTTTGGGTTTCAAAATATTTTTTAACATATTTATGTTTTTTGTAATTTTTGCTAATTTATTTATAGATTTTAAAATAAAAAATACCCTAAAACATGGTTTAATTAAAAAGCTAAAATTAAAAATATCAAGTGGAATCAAAATTTCTCCAATTAGATTTAATATATAAATAATAATATACAGAAAAATATAGAACAAAAAACACATTTTTTATGATTTTTGAGAATTTTATATATTTTTATAAAAGTTTTTAGGGGTTTTCTATTTTTTGAGTTTTCTTTCATATTTTTTAGTGATTTTAGGTCTGGAGGTTAAAAATACTTAAATAGACAAAATATATTTTTTGGGAAATTTTCAAAATATTTTGATATTTTTATGGGTTTTACATTATGAACAGTTAAAAGAGGTGTTTTTTATTTTTAATAAAAAATTAAAATCTTAAAATTGCAAATTAAAAATATGGCATGAAAGTAAATGCAATCAGGAGAAAACACCTATTTTTTGAGATTTTATAGAGTAATGTAGCTATATGAAATAAATACAATAAACAAAGAGAAACTACATTATTAGCAGGGGCTTCAATGCAAATTAAATAAAGATCAGAGGCCAAACGTAATTTTCACAAAAGTTTAATGTGTGAATAAAAAGTTCCAGGACTAAATACCAAATCCAAGACCCATGAGGGGTCTGCTGCAAAATTGCTAAGCTCATGTGTAGATACATGTGAGCTACACTGGCAGGGACCAGAAAACAACTACAGAAATTCTAGGGGTCTAAATATAAATATTCAAAAAATTATTACAAGACAGATGAAATTAGATATTACTAAATAAATAACAAAAATGACAGGGGGAAGTCTGCAAAATACACAGTCTAAGCGTGCATACAACGTCTGATAATCCTCTACTTGACACGTGTGATGTCAACGTGACATGATAACGTTTGCAGATGAATGGCCAAGATTAGATACTGGCCCTTGATTGTATGGCTGCGAGGCGAGCCAATCAAAGGGAGGCTGGAGGATCTAGGTGTGGAAGTGGATCCAACGGTTGCAGACCTCCTTGGATCAACTAGGAAGAACACGATCGCTGGCTGATCGAATCACTAAATACGATATATAATTTGCACACGTTGTAGTATGTGTACTTAGCGAATCATTCAGAACCGAGAGAAGATCTCCTTGGAGAGTGTCTCGGCTTTAATTTATATCCCGTCAAGTCCGGGGTCGAACATAGGGAGGCAAAGGAACAACGTCGGGTTAGTTCGAAAAAATTAAGATCTAGATTTTCAATGTGCATTTTTTTATTTTTTATGCAAAAACAAATGCAAAATGCACAATGCAAGTGAACTAAATTACTAATAAATAACACAACTTAGCCAAATTAATTTTAATAAAGAATAATTCCAATTTAGCCAAATTGTATTTTTCCTAGAATCCCAATCTAGTGATGAATGTAAGATACTTTTTTTGGAATTTTATGGGTTAAAATGCAACAATTAAAATTCACACTTTTTATGGGTTTTTAGCAATTTTTCAAACAATCAGAATGCAAAAATCATGAAAAAATTTACTAGAATGAAAACATGATGCAAGGATACTACAATAATATTTTTGGATTTTCTGACAACATATGAATTTTTTATGGATTTTTAATGAAAACATAGTGATAATGAGTAATTAATTCCTAACAACTCCACGTTATCAAATTAACCAGAGTGAGAATTATCTCAAGAAGTTATTTAGATGAGCAATGCAGGAAAGTTGAAATTTCACAAAAATACGATGTCTGGATTTAATTAAAAATTATTTACTAAAATAACTCCACAATTTATTTCAGGCACAAAACAACTCCAACTAGATGAAATTTAGAAAGTAATTAGATAATACATCAAGGCATCATTCTAGATTCTTGTGAAATTTTCCGAGCAACTGTGAGTGAGATATGAAGTTAAGAGTTCAGAATGGGTAACATATGCAATATTTCAGTTAAACATTTTAATTAATTATCCACAACTCACAAAAATACGAGTAAATATTCAGATGATAGATAATTTATTGCTCAATATCATGATATTTTTCATTGAAATAAAAGATGCAAAGTTGATGTCCAAATTAAGAAGCAAACACAGGGTTGTCTATGCAATTCTGAAATTAAACTTAAACAACACAAATTGTGCACAGGGGCACTTTTGAAATTACGGAAACATATAGGAAAAATGTTGCAATTTTTATAATAATTAAAAAAAATTAAAAAATGACCTCCTCTTCTTCTTCTTCGCAGGTAGGCACGATGGGGAGGAAGCGAGCGGTGGGCAGAGCTGCCAGCGGTGCTGGAGGAAAGGGGGGCGGCGGTTTCCCTACAATTTTCATTTTTTTCTGTGTTGTGAATTGAATGATTTTTTTTAATTTTATTTTTTTAAAAAGAAAATAAACAATTCAAAAATGGATGTGTGGTGATAAAGGTGATGTGATAAAGAAAATGGTGAATTGAAATAACAAGGGAATAAAATATTAGATAAAATAAAGCAACAAAAGAAATGAGAGGATATACTTACCTGAGGTTCGCCGGAGTTGCGGAGCAGCTACACTGGACTCCCATTGTCGCCTCGAAGCGATTGGCGAAATGAAAATCGGAGAAGCTATGCGAGCTCGATGGGGAACTCGTGACGCAGAGCGGAGCTCTACGGACCGCTCCTGAAGGAGGTCGTCACTTAAGGAAGATGCTTCACCACTGTCACCAACAAAACACTCCAAGCTCTCTCCTTCTCAATTAAAGTGGCGGATAGGAAAAAGATGAGGATGTATAAATGAATACAAAGAGAAGAAAAAAGGAGGTTAGAATGGTGGTGGAGTTGAATGGGAAGTTGTATTATTGATGGAGTTGAATGGGAGGTTGGATGAAGAATATGGAGTGGAATGTAGGTTATTAAATAATGATGGGGTTGAATGGAAGTTGGTGGTAGAAGAGAAGTTATTGTAGAGAATAGGAAATAAATAAAAAATAATAAATAAATAAAGTAGGCTACAGAAATACAATAAAAATAAAGAGAAGACAAAGAGTGGAGAATTTACAAAGGAAGTCATACAACATGTATATTTTTTATTTGCTTTTCTAATTTATATTTTTTACCTTTTAATCAGAGATATTTACAATAGAAAAATACATTAAAAAACTAGAATCAAAATGCAACACAACGATGATTTTCTTGGATTTTTTAGTAATTAAGAAAGATAAAATAAAAAATGAAGACAGAATGAATAAATACATAATATACAATGTACATCTAGGTCCCAAAAGCCAACTTTTGCAAATGAGCTCTGATTTTAATGAAACCACTTCCGTTGAATAGATAATTTTCTAACTTGAATTTTAAAAGTGAGTTTGATGAATTTGGAGTTCATACGGAGTAGGAATTTGGCTGGAAATTGGAATTTACACCTTTTTCTCTTTGGGATCTAGGAGCATTTATTTGAGGTGAAATTTACTTTGTAATTTTGTATTTTTATGTACATTGTTATGAACAAGCTAAAGAAAGAATTAGGCAAAAAAGAGTTGAAATGAAATTATTAAAAATAGATGTTGTTTTAGGCTATTTACAGATGAAAAATCCCTTTAATTGTGCGGCTTTTTATTGTTAATTTATTTTATTCAATCTAATATACAATAATTAGTGTGTTTTATTAACAAGAGTCATTTTGCCAATTTATTGATTTTATGGACATTTATTTGGGATTTTACTCGGGGATTTTGCTGAGATCAAAATATTGAGATCATGTATCGCAGATTCATCACCCCCCTATACTTAAACTTTGCTAGTCCTCGAGCAAATAAAGAATGAATAAGTTGGAATAACCCCTGATTCTGCATGTGAATACAAGACTTGATCCGTTCAAGAACTCTCGATTTTAGAGATCCTAAAATTCTAAGCTGAACCAAGTTCTATTCAAAAGGTATCCAATTTCCCTAATCATCAGATTCTCTTGTATACATATATAGTAGGGATATGACTTAAGTGTTGACTGTAGTTACAAGAGTAGAGTCACAACATCACCCAAGATTCCAGTCCAAGAGACTCTCCTAAGAACCTGACCCTCAACACTAGGGAATAAACCATTTCTTGTATCCAATCCACCGTCTCTTTAGTTGTCAGACTTAAAAGTGTAGATGGAAGGCCAGTTGATGGAAGGCATAGGTTTGTGTCATTTCTTCTCTCCCTCTCATTGGAACAAGGATCCTCTCAAGTGGCTTATTAACTCCATAACGTCAAATATCAAAGAGCTTCCACTGTTGTAGTATGTGTACTTAGCGAATCAATCAGAACCGAGAGAATATCTCCGTGAAAAGCATCTCAACTTTAATTTATATCCCGGGAAAGTCCGGGGTCGAACACAAGGACGCAAAGGAACAACGTTGGGTTAATTTAAAAATTTAGATCCAGCTTTTCAGTGGAGATATTTTTATTTTTTTGCAAAAAAAATGCAAATGCAAATGTGGATGAATTAAGACACTAGAAAGCACAAAACTAGGACAAATTAATTTTAATGAAAATCGATTCAATTTAGCCTAAATGCATTTTCCTATAATCCTAATCCAGAGGTGAGTACAAAATACATTTTTTTGGAATTTCAAGAATTATGCAACAATTAAAATGCACACTTTTTATAGGTTTTATCACAATTTTTCACACAAACAGAGTGCAAAATTTATGAAAATTTTACTGGAATTAAAACATGATGCATGGATATTACAGTAATATTTTTGGATTTTTTGACAAAATATGACCTTTTTTAATGTATTTTTTAATGGAAACAAAGCACTAGTGAGTAATTAATTTCTAATAAATCCGCGTTATGAAATTAGCCAGAGTGCGAATTATCTCAAAAAGATATTTAGAAATGCAATCCAGGAGAGTTGAAATTTTGCAAAAAAGATGTTTGGGATTTAATTAAAAATCAAATATCAAAATCACTCTACAATTTATTTATAGCACAATACAACCAATTGAGATGAAATTTGGATAATAATTCAATCATATTTCAAAGCATCATTTCTAATTTTTCAAGAAATTTTATACAACCGTAAGTTAGATATCAATTTAAGAGTCCAAACTGGGTAAAATACACAGAATTTCACTTGAACAATTTTAATTAATTCATCATAACTCACAAAAATACAAATAAATATCCAGATGATAAAGATTTAGTTTCTCAACATAATACCAATTTTCATTGAATAAAACAATGTAAAATGAGATCCAAATTGGTATGCAAATACAAGTTGTTCGGTGCTATTCAGAAAATAAATTAAACATAACAGAACATTGATGAATCTAAAATTCATCACTCTAAATCTCATTTATTAAGCTCAATTCCCTCAAAATCAACAGTATTTCGGCATCTATTCTGCATAATTAGCATTCATGCATGTTTTCAAAAGAATAGCATTTTAGCACAGATTTCTGCATAAAATAAGAAGCCAAAAATCCCAACCAAATTGACCTGTAAATAGCCTAACTTCCTCGATTTTTAACTCATTCATGCTAACTCCGGACAATCCAAAACTATTTCCACTATGTACATATCACTAGTAAGAATAAAGAAAAAATACAAAAAAATAACTAACCCAAATAAGTGAACCAAGAACCCAAACCCTAGATTCAGGATTTCCGGACTAAAAACCTCATATCTTCCTCATCCAGTGTCCGATTTAATCCTAGTCACTTTTGAACTAATGTATATACAATTACCTTCAAAACATGACCAAGTTCAAGTGAATCGGTGCTCATGTGAAAATTGGGTTTTGGGCCTCTTTTGTACATTGTGTATTTTAGCGGTTTTTGACCTATTATTTTATGTGCATATTTTATCAATTAATAAAAATCTAAAAAAATTAGATTAATGTGTATTTATATATCTTTGATTTATCATATTTTTTCCGGATTTTTATCTGCTCTAAAAATGACATAAAAATTACAAAACCCCAAAATCAAGGTGTTCTATGTATGGGATACGCCAAAAATACCACTTTGTGCAAATGATCGATTTTGGTTTTGATGCTTGCATGAAAGTTGTAGATCTCATCAAGATGAGCAATTTTTGTGAAGAAATTTTTTTGATCCGAGGTCATTTACTATTTATTTTTAATTTTACAGAAGATTTATTTTGCGATTTTTCTGGTTCAGGTGCCGCCACGTGTCAGCTATTTTTCACATATTTAAATATCACTTTTATTAAAAAAATAAAAATAAATAAAAAATATAAAAATAAAAAAAATAAAGAGGACACACGTGCATCGCATGTGCCTCCAAGGCACGTGCTCCGCACGAACGCCTCGTTCTCCACTCCCCTGCGTCCGCGCGTCCTCACGAGGGCCGTCCGATCTCGGCCGATCGGACGGCGCACAACCTTCGTCTCCAACCTCTGGACCCCATCACCTTTCCCGATTGGTAATCGTCGCTGCACCGATTTCTCTGCCCAAAATATCTCTCCGCCCGATCGAATCTTCTCCGATCTCCACCGAAGCCAATCAAATCCCATCTCCGTCTTCTCCGCGATCCCGTCTTTCATGCGAATCTCGCACATCCGACCGATCCCCAATCTCCTGCCATCGCCGACCCCCCCACCTCTCCTATTTAAACACAACACACCCCTCGCCGCTGATCATCCGCCGATTGCACGCAAAGCACTGCCGAGGTGGTGATAGCACCTTCTGGCCAGCCTCTCCGGCGAGATCCGGCGCCCATCAACACCGTTGCAGACGAATATCTTCAACCGTACTGCCCAAGCTCCAGGATTTCCTTCACGTCGAGCCAACTACCCACGTCATCCGACCGCCTACGTCTCCACCAACTTCGCCCCCGACGACCAACATCTCCGACTACCACCAACAACGCCAACCACTGTGCGCTTCATCGCTTCAACAACACATTGTTCTTCAATGCCATCTTCTCCGACTCGCTGCGGCCACCACGACGTAAAGGACAACCACGACTTCGACGTTCATCTCCGCCCCAGCTCCACCGCCTTCAAAAGCTCCAACCGTCGCATCTCCAGGAGCTTTGCGCTCATCGACAACACATCAGGGCTCCCACAACGCTCCACTGTACAGCCTTCCTCGCGGCCGGAGCCCAGCCCCTCCGCCTCCTTTCATCAGCCGGGCACGGAGCCCGAGGCTCCCTACGCACATGTGGGGCACGTGCGTCAAGGGAGAACGTCAGCAAGACGCCAGCGTCCTGGGGTCATGTGATCCACACGTGAACTGGGTATATTTATAAGGAGCCCCTGCATCTCCATTTATTTGCACCACAGGCCCCCTAATCCAAGGGCACGTGCGCAGCACGTGCCCCTTTGGAGATTTTGCAGAAACTCCCCCCAAACTATTGGTAATTACAAATAGGCCCCTGCATCTTATATTTCTTTTATTTATTTTATTTAGATTGCAGACATACCCTTGTGTTCCTCAATAGTTTTAGACCTCTTCTCTACTTTATTTTATTAATTAAAAAATAGTATGATGTTTGTTAATCGATTCTCTACATTTTGACATATTGTGGATAATTTTGTGATCATTGGTTAATTAATAATTAATTATTTTGTGGAAATTTGCATAGTTTGCCCACTTTGTGCTCTGAAATTCATAGTTGATTAACCATTGCTCTAAAAATTCCCAAAAAATCATACATTGTAGAGATAATTGTGCTTGACGTTTTATCCAAAAGGAGGTGCATTTGCATGCATAATTTGCCCTGTAAAAATAATTTTACATATTTCAGTGTTATCTTACATATTTCAGTGTTATCATCTCGGCCAAGTTTCGTATTTTTCGAACATCGTTTGAAGTAATTCACATTTTAGTCCCTAAAATAGGCCGAAATTGCATTTTGCACCTTTCATTGCATTGAAAATTCCAAAAAAAGACCGCCTTGAAAACCACGCACAAATTTTGATAGACATAACTCTAGGTTATTCCGTTGCCTCCTTGTGATCGACCTTAGGACTTGCCCAAGTAAAATAAACATAAAACCACATTAATTAAATTGACGAATATTTTGTGTGGTTATTTTCTTGACCGTTTCCGATTGCCGCCTACAACACACGACTAATCATTTCAACACAACACATAAAAACAACTTCTTAACTTGGCAATATCGGACCCGTCAAACATGCACATGAGTACTATTGTAATTACAGAAAACTAAATAATAAAATATGCAATTTTTACAATAAAAAATAGACAAAAGATCTTCTTCTTCGGCAGGTCCGCTAGGGCGCAGAAAGGGAGGGTGGACGGGACGGGCAGCGGCATCACGCGTGGGGTCGCGCGGCCGTGTACTCCGGTGGCACAAGGTGGCGATGAGGCGGATCTGCTGGGGCGCGAGGCGGCCTTGGCGGGTGGGGTGGTGGAGGACCGCCGCGGTAGCACGCAGCCACCGCTGGCGGCGAGGGCGGCCTGGTGGCAACAGGTGGCGCACGAAGAGGAGGCATGAGAAGCGGTGGCCAGTTGCATGAAGAGGGGGCCTAAGCGGCGGTGGCCGACGACGGCTTGGGAGTCAACCACCTGTTGTGCATTTTTATTTTTATTTTTTATTTTTTTTATTTTTTTAAATTTTTTTACTGTTGTGTTATGTTTTTTTTAGTTTTAATAATACTTTTTCTTTTTTAGTTTTCTTAAAGAGGAAATAACATAATTGTAAATATGATGGAGTGGGGGTGGTGATGATATGAAGAAGATAAAAGTAGAACAAATGAATGTGTGCTGGTGGATGTGATGTGACAAGAACAAATGTAAAGATAAATTAAAAATGCAAATATAAGATGAATTACCTAAAACGGAAACGATCACCTATGGGGTGTGCTCACGAGAAGCACGGTCCTCTCTCTAATCTCTGACGAGTGATGAGCTCAAGCAGCGCGCAGATGCGACTGCGATGTTGGCCAAGAAACCAGCGGATCTCACCGGAGAGAGGTCTGTCGTCGCTCGATCGTGGTTCTATCGCTGTCATCGATTCTACTCTGGGAACTAGGCTCTCCTCACATAAAGATGGATCAAAGGTAACAATGAGGAGAATGAGATGTATATAAAGATGAAAAACTGAGAAGTTATTAAAGTGGTGGGAGGTTAATAAAATAATGAGGTTGAATTAGAAGTTAGAAAATTTTGTGGAATGATTGAGTTGAATGGTGGTTATTATAGAGAATGGAAAATTAAAATGAATAAATAAAAGTAGCCTACTTTAAATGAGAGAATAAAATAAAGAAGAAAACAAAATGGAATATTTACAAAATTAGGTCCATAAAAACACTATGTACATGGATTTTTTACTTTTCTAATTTGAATTTTTTATATTTTTAATAGAGGCTCTTTATAACAAAAAAATACAATAAAATATTAGAATAAAAAATACAACACAAGCATGATTTTTTTTAGATTTTTGTAGTAATTTAAAAAATAAATAAAAAATGAAAAGAGAATGAGTATTTACATTATCTACAATATACATCAAGATTCCAAAACTCAAATTTTGCAAACGAGCTCCGATTTTAATGAAGCCATTCATTAGAAAGATAATTTTCTAACTTGAAATTTAAAAGTGAGTTTGGTAAATTTGGAGTTCATACGGAACGGGAATTTGACCGGGAAGTTGAACTTTACGACTTTTTCTCTTTGAGATCTAGGAGCATTTATTTGAGGTGAAATTTATTTTATATTTTTTTATTTTTATATATATTTTTATGAACAAGTTAAAGAAAGAATTAGCCAAAAAGGAGTTGAAATGAAATTATTAAAAATACATGAAGTTTTGGGCTATTTACAAGTGAAAAACTCCTTTCTTTTGTGGCTTTTTATTATTAATTAATTTTATATAATCTAATATACAATAATTAGTGTGTTTTATTTAGAGGAGTCATTTTGTTAATTTATTTATTTTATGGAAATTTATTAGATACTTTACTCACGGATTTTGCTAAGATCAAGATATTGAGATGATGAATCGCGGATTCATCACCCCCTTATACTTAAACTTTGCTAGTCCTCGAGCAGATAAAGAATGAATAAGTTGGAATATCCCCTGACTGTGCGTGTGAATACAAGACTTGATCCATTCATGAACTCTTGATTTTAGAGATCCTAAAATTCTAAGTTGAACCAAGCTCTAGTCAAAAGGTATCTGATTTCCCTAATCGTCAGACTCTCTTTGTATACATATATAGTAGGGATATGACCCAAGGTTCCAGTCCAAGAGACTCTCCTTAGAACCCGACCCTCAACACTAGGGAATAAATCATTTCTTGCATCCAATTCACCGTCTCTGTAGTTGTCAGACTTAAAAGTGTAGATGGAAGGCCAGTTGATGGAGGGCATAGGATTGTGTCATTTCTTCTCTCCCTCTCATTGGAACAAGGATCCTCTCGAGTGCCTTATTAACTCAACACATGTATTTTTTGGTTGTTGATCAGTGCGTCCGTCAAGAGAAGTTGGAGTTATTTGCACTTGTTTTCTTGGGAGTACACCGGGGTGTGCCTTTTTATCGTACCTACTACACCCAGACTTGTAGCATTTACGATGCAGAGCCCTTTTTTGGTGCAAACCCGACTCCTGGTCCTAATAGCGGTGGTCCAAATGGACACTTTGAAATGGTTGGAAGCGCTCGCCTTTGGTGGAAGCTCTTTGATATTTGACTTTGGGGAATGAGAGATTTTATTTAACATTTCATTTCTTTGTAATATTTTTGGCTAGCTCCACTGCTTTTACCAAGAGTTGGCGCACAATGATCAACAATTGTTTTAGATTTCATCATACCCTGGCACATAAGTAAATGTCAAAATATAGTATAAGAACCATGTTCTCATACTGACTAAAGATGCTGACACTTAGCTTTCATGAAGCCTTCATTGATTTTGTCCCATCCTCGAGCGTCATCAATTCAAGTCCAAACTCAAATCCCTCATCCCAGTTCCTCAAGTGAAATTTCAACTCATCTCATCGTACTGCAATCGTGTATGTGAGGTGTTGATCATATTCTTAAGGTAGAGACTAAGCATGCAATATAGCATACAAATCTTTCAAATTAGGGAAATTGAATAATTAAGTCAAGGACCCTAATGACTAACGCTGGTTAACTCAAAATCTCAAGACCTCATAAACTAAGTGTTCATGGACTTCACAAGTCTTGTGTGAATGTGAATGTGTCAGGGATTAAACCAACTTATTAGTAAGTTTTTTTGTATTTTTTTTAGGTTTTAGTTTTTTGTTTTGAAAGACAAAGGAAAAGAAGAAAGATGTTTTCCTTTCTTTTTTTTTGAAAAAAGGTTTTTGCTTTTTGTTCAAAAGTTTTTTTTTGAAAAGTTTTTTTTCTGAGATTTTTTTGGAAAAGTTTTTTACTAAATTTAACCACCCTCTAATTAATTTATAATATATACAAAAATATGTGAAAGTACGAGCTATGGGTAAAGTATACATGTAATATATGCACACCCCCTATACTTAGCATGTGCTATATCCACTTGGCACTAGGTGAAAAAAAATCCATAGCTCATACTAAGTATAAGTGGGTGAAAAGAATATAAGAATGTGAGAGAATACACAATGGGCATCAGCCCCCCTATACTTAGGCTATGGTCAGCCTAAGTATGGATAGAACACAATATTGGGGAACCGATGAGAGTGGAAAAGAATATACAAGAAGAAATGTAGCAACTCGGTTCACTCCCCCCCTATACTTAGGATCTAGTCATCCTAAGTATAGACACAAAATGAAAACGATACGGAATTGGGGCGAGTGATGCAAATCACAGGGGAGGGAGGGAAATAAAGGAAGGAAAATCTATACAAGGAGGAGTGAGAATATACAAGGATCAAGAAGGTTTATGACAGACCTTCTTGTGGGAGTGAGGGGGTGGGTAGTATACACATGTGTCACTATCAGAATCGTCCTCCGAAGAATAATAGTAAGGTGTAGGGAACGTCCAACGAGGGTCGACACACAACTGCTTGCTCAAATATGGTTCAGAATAGCTGAACTGAGCTCACTCATATAGATCACCTCATTCGGACCTGATGAGGAATCCTCAGAAAGTTCCTTCTCTGGTACGTCGAAGGTAACTTTCTTAGCCGATTTTTTAGAACCTGAAGCATCAAGAGGAAGAGGAGAGTGATACGTCTAGAAGAGTTTGGGGGAACACCTCGAGGAATCAATACTCTTCTTCTTCTTCTTCTTCTTCTTCTTACTAAATGTTCGACTAGAGGATGAAGCAACCGATTTATCAAGATTGGTCAATTTGGTCCCAGTTGTCTCTTTTGGTGTAGGTCTTGGATGTAGTGAAGTGTTGACTAGAAATTCATTAGATGAGTCACCATATGCATTGTAATACTCTTGCAGGTTCAGCACATGTCTCTGGTAAGGCGATTGGCTCATGAGTCGGATCATCTAAAAGTTCAAGGAAATCAGAAATGATCGTGTCCGACTCAAGGATAGCTTCTGGTTTGAAGTCCTCTCTAGAAGCTGTCACGGTGGTGGTGATGCAAGCAATGGTTGGTGTGGAGGTGTAGGGAGTCTCTGAACCAATGGTCGTCTGGACAGTTGGTATCTAAGGTGTAATAGAGAGACATGAGTCACATGTCTCTCGAAGGTCACGACTGTCTGCGACTTTACGGGTTACCTTGGAATATCGTATGTCCTCGAAGATCGTGTGAGTTCGAAGTGCTCCTAATGTAGTGAAATCGATCTCTCGAGTCTCGCAATCAATAGTTGCCTTATCCAAGGCTAAGAAGGGCTTCCCGAGAATGATCAGAGACTGGGTGAACTCTCCTCAGTGTTCAATGTCAATGATCGTGAAGTCTATCTGCAATAGAGCACCTTGGAAAGTAATGACGACTGAAATGGTTCCTCTCGACCGTGTAATGAACCAATCTGCCAACTGAATGATCTCTCTTGACTTCTTTATAGATCCGAGTTTGAAATTGATAAACGGAAGTTGGGAGGATATTAATCGGCGAGTCATCGTCGATTCTTGCATGGGTGAAGGTGGTGTCTTTGATTTCACAATCAAATCTAGGCAACCGCTTCACTCTGCAGCTCTTGTTTTTTCTCCCTATCATCAAAGATGTGGCCATAGACACTATATGTCCTTGTTCTCTTATTGACCGACCTTTTAGGCATCAATTTACTTCTCACAAATTTTTTAAGGTCGGGAAAGTGTTCAATGGCCATTATTAAAGGAAGCTCAAAATCAATTCTTTATCAAGTGCTTCCCTAACTGCAGGATCCAAAATTTTTAGATCTTTTCCTTTTTCAATTTGTATAGTATTTCCTGGTTTTTCAATTTTTTTGGTCTTTTTGATAGGTGAAGGAGGAATAGGAGAATGTATAGACTCAAGTTTGGAGGGAAAGTGGTTAGTAGAAGAGAGAGGTCGAAAGGACTCCAGCTGTATAGGACGTGTGGTCAATCCAGTGTCTTCCAGGTTTTCAACATTCAATCTGCGAAAGCTATGATCTACATTCATACCTGGACTCTTGATCGGTCTGGAAATGTTATCCTCTAATCAGTTCTCATGACACATCATGAGAGAATTCTACTCAGTTGGAGGATATTGCTAAGAACTCGAGCTCTTATACTCAACACACCTTGACTCAGGCGTGTAATGTTGGTTTGAGTATGGACATCTATACGGCACATCTTGGTCGGAGCCTCATAAAGTGGAGTCAAGAGACAGGGGCTTTGTAAATCGGTCGCATGAATCCAATCCCCTGTATATGTCAGCTCTCCGAATGGGTGATATGAAAGCTGGTCAATATTGGCTTGATCACTCAGGTCAATCAAGTCAGGAAGATCGTATGGTGTAGGCCTCTCCATTCGGTTTGTTTTGTCGACTGCGTTGTGCTGAAAGGTCAAGTTGTAATGTGTATAAGTCAATTGTCGTCCGGTCCCAACTCGAGGTGAAAATGAGGTATGAGGGGGCAACTGATTATGCCAATCATTCATCTCAGCAGTCACTTGCTCTTTGATTTGTTCCTTAATTCCAGCAAGCGGATGAGAATATGGTGAGTCAATCCAGGGTGGTTGTGGGTCAGGGATGTAAGAATGTGGGGTAGATGAGAAGTATGAAGAAGTGGAGAAATCAGTCGAAGTTCTGACTTCGCGATCAGGGTGTGGGTATGAGGAGGAATAAGAGGGTGGAGATGATCAGAATAAGGTTGAGGAAGAGTGACATGGATATGGTGACCAATATTCTGAAATCTTGGAAGGGAAATGGGAGAATGAAGCAGATCGAGGAAGAAAGCGTGAAAGTGCACCGAATAACACACGTACAAACAAACACAAGAGCAAACCCTGAGTTCACCTACTCAACACAGTGATGGTCGCAAAAGTCCGACCGTATCTTTTCAGTTTTAATTAGGTGATAAATCAAGATATAAGTCCAATTACCAAGGCTTCAAAGTAGGTTTTGGGCACTATCCTAGGGATGCCTCCTCACCTCTCAACAACCACAATAACCAAGCATTCAATGAGGGTTTTGTCTCCCAAAACAAGTGTTAGTTTTAGTCAGTTTTTTTGTCAACTCTGCTTAGTAGTCCCAATTTTAAGTTTGGTTATTACTTGATTAGTCCACCAAACAAAGCACGTCTAACGATCAGTCCCGATTTCCATTTAACCTAAGTTTCAAAAACCAAGGGGGAGTGAGTCAAGAAAAATCGATGCAAATAGTGAAATCAATGATGCATGCCCAGTTCAGAAGACTTACAGTGATCCTCACGCTCTAGATGCGGGATGCAAGGCAGAATTAACATTTTATACTATATGATGCAAATGAGAAAATCGTTCCTAAATAGGCAGTTCTATAAGGGAGTGATGAACAAGTTAAATTTGACTAATAGCCCTGCGATCTAAGTACATCTCGTTAAATGTGATATGTGATC
This sequence comes from Ottelia alismoides, assembly GCA_037367405.1. Lineage (NCBI taxonomy): Eukaryota > Viridiplantae > Streptophyta > Magnoliopsida > Alismatales > Hydrocharitaceae > Ottelia > Ottelia alismoides. The sequence goes on from JAZKJV010007167.1 coordinate 230,947, forward strand.
CTAAAAATTATGAGCACAAGCAATAAAAATATTCTAATAAATTGCTCTAAGAGCCATGAGTGCAAGTCCTATTCTACGTCATTCAACCACACGACCATGAGAGTGTCAAAAGTCCAGTCCTGTTACAAGCGTGAGCTCTCAAACAAGAGCCGTTGTAAAGGGTGAATTACCTAAATTAATAAAACACAATAATTTCAAAAATTCTCTCAAAAGTAAACTAAAAATTCCTTGATCTTCAGCAGTCGACGCGCGTCACGTCTGTCGACCTCCGATGCACTCCAAGTCCACCAGGCCCTTGTAAGGAAAATAAACTTTATGTTAGAGAGATCAAAAACAAAATATATACAAAAATATGAAGAGAAATAATTGAGAGGAAAATGGATTAATTACAAGTGGCTAGGGGTCAGACTACCCGAGTAAATGAAAATCTAAATCTAATTTTTTAAATTAATCCTTAAGCCGTTTGCCTCCCTAGGAACAACGCCATCTGATCGAATCGCTACATACGATATATAATTTGCACATGTTGTAGTATATGTACTTAGAGAATTAGTCAGAACCGTGAGAAGAACTCCGTGAAGAGTTTCTCGGCTTTAATTTATAACCCAGACAAGTTCGGGGTCGATCACAGGGAGGCAAAGGAACAACATCGGGTTAATTCGAAAAAAATTAAGAACTAGATTTCCAATGTGTATTTTTTTATATATTTTTACGCAAAAATAAATGCAAAATGCACAATGCAAGTGAATTAAGTTACTAAGAAATCACACAACTTAGCCAAATTAATTTTAATATAAAATAAGTACAATTTAAGACACTTTTTTTGGAATTTTATCTGTTAAAATGCAATAATTAAAAATGCACACTTTTTATGGGTTTTAGCAATTTTTCAAACAATCAGAATGTAAAAATCATGAAAAATTTACTGGAATGAAAACATGATGCAAGGATACTACAATAATAGTTTTGGATTTTTCTGACAAAATTTGGTTTTTTATGGCTTTTTAATGAAAATAGAGTGACAGTAAGTAATTAATTCCTAATAAATCTACGTTATCAAACTAACCAGATTGTGAATTATCTCAAGAGGATATTTAGATGAGCAATCCAGGAGAGTTGAAATTTTGTAAAAATATTATGTGTGGATTTAGTAAAAATCATTTACTAAAATAATTCCACAATTTATTTCAGGCAAAAAACAAATTGAGATGAAATTTGGATAGTAATTAGAAAATATGTCAAGGCATCACTCCAGATTTTTGTGAAATTTTCCGAGCAACTGTGAGTGAGATATGAATTTAATAGTCCAAAATGGGTAGAATATGCAATATTTCAGTTAAACATTTTTAATTAATTATCCACAACTCACAAAAATACGAATAAATATTCAGATGGTAGACAATTTGTTGTTCAATATCATGCTATTTTTCATTGGAATAAAAGATGCAAAGTTGATGTCCAAATTAATAAGCAAATACAAGGTTGTTTATGCAATTCTGAAATTAAACTTAAACAAGACAAATTGTGCACAGGGACACTTTTGAAATTACGGAAACATATAAGGAAAATGTTGCAATTTCTACAAAAATTAAAAAATTACAAAGATGACCTCCTCTTCTTCTTCTTATTCGTAGGTAGGCACGATGGGGAGGAAGCGAGCGACGGGCAGAGCCGCCAGCGATGCTGGAGGAAAGGGGGACCGACGGTTTCCCTGCAATTTTTATTTTTTTTTGTTTTTTTTGTGTTATGAATTGATTGATTTTTAAAAAATTTGTCATTTTTTAGACAGAAAAAACAATGAAAATATAGATGTGTGGTGATAAAGGTGATGTGATAAAGAAAATGGTGAGGTGAAATAATAAGGGAATAAAATATTAGATAAAATAAAGCAACAAAAGAAATGAGAGGAAATACTTACCTGAGGTTCGTCGAATTTGCGGAGCAGCTACGCTGGACTCCTGTCGTCGCCTCGATCCAATTGGCGAAATGAAAATCGGAGAAGCTATGCGAGCTTGATGGGGAAATACTTACCTGAGCTCCGTGGATCTCTCCTGAAGAAGGTCGTCACTTGAGGAAGACACTTCACCACTGTCACCAACAAAACATTCCAAGCTCTTTCCTTTTCTATTAGAATGGCGGATAGGAAAAAGATGAGGATGTGTAAATGAATATAAAAAAGTAGAAAAAGGAGGTTAGAATGGTCGTGGAGTTGAATGGGAAGTTGTATTATTGGTGGAGTTGAATGGGAGGTTGGATGAAGAATATGGAGTGGAATGTAAGTTATTAAAAAATGGTGGAGTTGAATGGAAGTTGGTGGTAGAAGAGAAGTTATTGTAGAGAATAATAAATAAATAAAAAATAATAAATCAATAAAGTAGACTACAGAAATACAATAAAATAAAGAGAAGAAAAAGAGTGAAGAATTTACAAAGGAAGTCATACAACATGTACATTTTTTGTTTGCTTTTCTAATTTATATTTTTTGCCTTTTAATAAGAGATATTTACAATAGAAAAATACACTAAAATATTAGAATTAAAATACAACACAACGATGATTTTCTTGGATTTTTTAGTAATTAAGAAAGATAAAATAAAAAATGAAGAAAGAATGAATAAACACATAATATACAATGTACATCTAGGTCCCAAAAGCAAACTTTTGCAAATGAGCTCTGATTTTAATGAAACCACTTTCGTTGAATAGATATTTTTCTAACTTGAACTTTAAAAGTGAGTTTGATGAATTTGGAGTTCATACGGAGCGGGAATTTGGCCGGAAATTGGACTTTACGACCTTTTCTCTTTGGAATCTAGGAGCATTTATTTGAGGTGAAATTTATTTTGTATTTTTGTATTTTTATGTACATTGTTATAGATAAGTTAAAGAAAATTAGATAAAAAGGAGTTGAAATAAAATTATTAAAAATATATGATGTTTTAGGCTATTTACATATGAAAAACTCCTTTAATTGTGCGGCTTTTTATTGTTAATTTATTTTATACAATCTAATATACAATAATTAGTGTATTTTATTTACAAGACTCATTTTGCTAATTTATTGATTTTATGGACATTTATTTGGGATTTTACTCGGGGATTTTGCTGAGATCAAGATATTGAGATGATGTATCGCAGATTCATCACTCCCCTATACTTAAACTTTGCTAGTCCTCGAGCAAATAAAGAATGAATAAGTTGGAATAACACCTGACCGTGCTTGTGAATACAAGACTTGATCCGTTCAAGAACTCTCGGTTTTAGAGATCCTAAAATTCTAAGCTGAACTAAGCTCTAGTCAAAAGGTATCCAATTTCCCTAATCATCATATTCTCTTTGTATACATATATAGTAGGGATATGACTTAAGTGTTGATTGCAGTTACAAGAGTATAGTCACAACATCACCCAAGGTTCAGTCCAAGAGACTCTCCTAAGAACCTGACCGTCAACACTAGGGAATAAACCATTTTTTGCATCCAATCTACCATCTCTTTAGTTGTCAGACTTAAAAGTGTAGATGGAAGGCCAGTTGATGGAAGGCATAGGATTGTGTCATTTCTTCTCTCCCTCTCATTGGAACAAGGATCCTCTCGAGTGGCTTATTAACTCCACAAAGTCAAATATCAAAGAGCTTCCACCGTTGTAGTATGTGTACTTAGCGAATCAATCAGAACCGAGAGAACATCTCCGTGAAGAGTGTCTCAGCTTTAATTTATATCTCGGGAAAGTTCGGGGTCGAATACAAGGAGGCAAAGGAACAACGTCGGGTTAATTTAAAAATTTAGATCCAGGTTTTCAGTGGAGATATTTTTATTTTTTTTGCAAAAAACAAATACAAATGCAAATGTGGATGAATTAAGACACTAGAAAGCACACAACTAGGACAAATTAATTTTCATGCAAAATCAGTTCAATTTAGCCCAAATGTAATTTTCCTATAATCCTAATCCAAAGATGAGTACAGAACACATTTTTTTTGGAATTTTAAGAATTATGCAAGGGACGATGGCGGCTCCATGTACCACAACCCTTTAGAGGGTCCTTTCGTTCACAACACATGCAAAAGTGTTAAGGACGATAAGAAAAGGAAGCTGTGGCCTTATTGGAGAGAGGGATTGATGAATATCCATTTAATCATCTTTATTCTATCATTTTGGCCTTAAAAACCCTAGTAAATGCATGTAATAACATTAATTTAGGCATTTTATCATTCATGTATTTGTGTGTAAAAAGTGTATAAAACATGATTTTTAAAGCCAAAATTATAGAATAAAGAAAAGAAAAGAAAAAGAATAAAATATCAAAGAGATTTTATGATCCTAACCCCGAGGCTTAGGCATCTCGATGACTAGGTCGACGGGGAATAAAGTAGGGGGAGCTAAGGGTCGAAATACAATAAAAATTCCATTTATTTTATTCATTTTCTTTCATTTTTGGGACCTATTTTTTGTTCCACTTTTTATAATTCAAAAAGAAACTTTGAACATGAAAGTTGTAGATAATAAAATATAGAAAAATACAAAATTGATTTCACACAAAAATAGTATACAAATAAAAAGATATACTCAGAATAAAGTCCCAAAACCCCCACTTACCTGACCCATATCTCTCAAATAAAAACTCAAAATATATCACCTTTAATTGTATATAACTTTTAATAACCTATTTAATGAAGGTAGTTTCATATTTTTTGGAGTTATGATTTGAAAGTTAGAGTTTGGACCCTTATTGTATACTTATACCGATTAAAATATTCACTTTATTCATTATTTTTATAATTTTGTAATATTTTCATATTAAAACATGAATAAAAACATAAATAAAACCTCAAAATAAAATACTTGTATAAAATACATAGATGAAATACCTATATCTATACCTATATAGATAATATATATTTATTTAATTGTATATTTTACATCAGAAAAATAAAATAAAAATATATTTAAGTGTATAAAATTAAGTTATAAATATATAAAATAATAAAATAAATTAATAAAATAAAAAATATAAAATAAAAATAAAATATTAAAAAATATAGACAAACATACTTATAAATAGCCTTAAAAAGCACTTGTAGTTCTAGACCTCTAAAAAATAAATAAAAGTTATAATAAAATACTTAGAAAATAATATTTTTTTATAATATAAAATTAATAAAATCACTTATTATTTTTAAATGAATTTTAACTTTTTCCGGTATTTTTCTGGATTGGTCCACGTGGACCAACGAGGAGGGTCTGAGTGTTGATCGTCTTTGACCCGCCTCCTGCATTTTGTTAGAACTGTGCTTGGCTTCTTCTTCACAGATTTTTCTAGGCCGATTCTTTCACCTAATGGATTTGATCTCTTCTGTACTTGTTCTCCCCGTTGCTCGAGGATACACGCCTATATCTTTCCTTGGGGATTCGACCTTCGATTCGTCAGGTTTTTCTCATTCTTTAAGCCTACCCAGTCTTGTACATAACCATCCCTTGGTCTTCCTTTCGAGTTTTGAACCTCCTTTGACCCAGGTATGACATTCTCCTTTGGAGCTCTGGATTGAGGCGAGTGACAGGTGTCTCCCCAACCCTTGGAGCGGTCCCAAGTTTGATCGAGGGTGGCGCCCAACCATCTCCGACGAGCACCCACCGCTGTAAGGTTATCTCTAGTCTTTGGACCATCAAGATTACATATTCCCTTTTCTTTGATAGCTCTTTTCGTAGGCTTTTATTTTGTGCTTTTTCTTTGCATCTTAATCACATAAATCGTGTAGATTTAGGATAACCTTTTTTTATCGAAGATCCGCTGCGCCCACCTTCGATCCATGTTATTCACCGTCTACCTTTTATTTTGTGCTTTTTCTTTGCATCTTAATCACATAAATCGTGTAGATTTAGGATAACATTTTTTTTCATCGAAGATCCGCTGTGCCCACCTTCGATCCATGTTATTCACTGTCTACCACTCCTCTAGCTTGCCTTGGGAACCTCCCTCTTGCCCTTGAGCTTTATTTGAAGGTCCCAGGAGTCAAGGAACTTCATATGGATTCAGATTTTTGCAGGAGAAGGAGAACCTGGAGTAGCCCTGTTCTCTCACTTCGCGACAGTCTACCGACATTCTCCACGTCATTTTGCAGTCTCCAATCGATAGAAGGCCATCCCAGGAATCTCTCAGGCTATTTTGAAGCATCAAATACCATCGAGTGGCACGATCTAGCCGGGGGAACTTCCCAGCGGTGCAGTTCTTCCCGGTTCTTCCTCCCGCCTCCTCTGCCATTGGATGAAGGTCTATTCTAGGAGATGCATAGCAGTCGTCGGATGATGGCCAACTCACTGTTGATCTCCAACCGATGATTTGATCTCAGCCGTAGAAGCCGAACCATCGTCGAGCCATCGGAGCGTGACCGTGGCAAGTCAACGAAGATCCGCCGTGCGTCTCCGCCTTTAGTTGGGGTATTTTGCATTTAACCCCATTGATTTTTGTATTTTCTAAACAGTACTAAAACTTTCCTCGGCAATTTAATTTATTTTATAAAAGTTGCATTTAGGCCCCCAAATTTTGCATATTTACATTTTAGTCCAGGCCCTAAATGGCACTTTTACGACTGGGCCCTTGGGCTTTGAATTATTTGTGTTTAGTCCCTGAACTATTTAATGTAGTTATAACTTTTTGGGCATTTTGCAAGTCATCCCCTAATATTTTTCGAAATTACATTTTGACCCTCGCTTGGGGCGCACATGTTCACACACGTAGCTCTGGTGATTTTGCAAGGAAGGGCTTAGGCTTTTGGTTATTTCTAATTGGTTTAGAAATATTTTTATTTCGTTATTTATTTTTGTGAAATTTTCATACAGGCCCTTGTACTTTCTTAGATTTACAAAAATACCCCTGCTAGTATTGCATTTTCTTTTTATTGTCTCTAACTATTTCATACATCTATTTAGCTCGAGAAATCCCAAAAATAGATATAGCTTTTTGTTGCATTGATCTTTCATGAAAATATTTTGTTATTTTGTATTTTGAAGCTTTTATTTATTATTTAAAATAAAAAACTTACCTTTTTGTCCCTATTTGCAAAAGAAAATACATAAAAATTATAAAAACTTTTAGAAAAATTCCCCAAAATTTTATTTTTCTTATTTATGTATGTTTAACTTCCAGATCAAAAATCACTAAAAAAGTATAAAAGAAAGCTCATAAAAATTTGAAAACCTTAATGCCTTTATAAAAATATAAAAAAATATCAAAAATACCAAAAATATAGTTTCGGTTTCTAATTTTATTTTTAATTTTATCTTTATATTACAACTAATTTGGAGAATTTTTGACACTATTTTATATTTTTCATCTCCATTTTAAATTTGACTATTTATTTTAAACCCTGTTTTGGGTATTTTGGACTTAAAAAATATATACAAATTAGAAATTTTTTTGGAAAAATCACAAAAATAGTAAAAAGTTAATAAAAGCCAAAAAGATTTTATTTTCTCTATTTTATTTGTTTTTGTTAGTTTCATACTAACTCTTAATTCTATTGTATATGTATCTTATATATAGCTTTATTTCTATTTAAAAGAAAATGAAATAGTAAAAAAATATAAAATATAAACGAAAATACGAAATCAAAAAAAATTAAAATATAAAAATATAAAAAAGAAAAATCAAATAAAAATTATAAAATTAATATCACAACCCTGTTTCCCGAGTCATCGGATCCTCCCATTTCCGGATGTGGTTACTCAGTATTAATTTATTCAGCAACAACTAACATTCAGAAATAGACTGCAATTAAAATTACTCAAAAGAAAGTATTTTAACACTTTTCCATTCACAAAACAAGGTTAACATAATACATTGTTCCACTATATCCATTTACATGTACATCGGCTTGAAAGGAAAATACACAAAAGATTACTAACTACCTTAGAGAGAAGAGCTACTGTGGCCGGTTGGATGACTATGTTGACTGGCTAGATTACTAAAGTCCTTGCGCTTGCTCACCGACACCTGTTGGGTTTTCCATCAATCATAGGATAAAATTAGCGAATGCTAAGTAACGAAGAAGAGAAAAGAAAACAAATTGTGTAATTTTTTTCAAAACTTGTTATTACAAATGGTTTCATTCCTTCTCGTTAAATTAAGTCCTATTCCTTTCTATTCTACGTCAGGGATTAGTCCAGGGGAACCCCACCATTCTTGGACTTTGAAGCTGTGGACACTTTGGGATTGAAGATTTTGTTGATCTTGATAAGCTTATGTCGCCGCACATCGCCTCAACCATTCCTCCAATACTATCCTGACAATTTCCGTTTCTTTTATTAATCAGAGTCTCAAACCCTTAGCCTGGAAAACAAACGAGCACACCGTCCTCAATGACTCGGTTTCTTAAAACCTCATGCTAACATTATGACCTAGAGGCTTAAATACATATTATCATGACCCATCTGCTATTGAACCACCCGAACCTCCACATGGTACAACCACATCTTCCGTCGATCAACCCAAAGATATTGGCTCTCGGTACCACACATTGCAAATCATTCATTTCATGCGCACTTATCATAACAGGGCAACTGTGTACCACCTAGGTAGGGAAATGCCAATAAGGGTTCCTTCCGACAAACCTACAGGTTGCATGACCGACTTGTAGTTCTACTCCCAGTCATCCTTAACGTGACACATGATCCTTTTCAGGATCCAACTCAAACCACATCAATTCCTATGATGTAATTGATTCGTTAAGTCTTTGATTTGCATAATCAGCAACACTTAGTATAGAATCACATAATTTTTATGCATATGCATATACTCGTATTTATGCCTATTTTAACTCCCAAACCCTAACTTTCCAAGCCACTACATAATTTCGGCGCTTAAACCTTATTTTAGTGGGAATCATAAAAAACTCTTCAAACTTTTTCAAAAATAGCCAAAATTAGGGTTCTTCATAGCAAAGAACATAAAATCAAGAATTTCAATAATCTCGTATGAAAACCCAACAACAAAAGGAAGGATTTTGTTACCTAATCGAGATCTCTCTCGCATATGCAATGCTTTATCGTGTTTTTTTTCAGAAAAGATGTTTTAAGGCTCCTGAAAAGATTGAATTTCATTTTCGTATCAAAACCGCTAAGAACGTGACAAGAATGCGAAAAACGAATGAAGAACGCCAAGAATATATTTTCTTTTGAAATTTCAGCAGAGCTTCCCCTTACACGGGGTGATATTTATAGGAAACTTTCGGCAGAGTTTCCCCTTATATCGGGACATATTTCTTGGAAAATTTCGATAGAGTTTCCCCTTATATCGTGACATATTTCAAAATAAAAACAAAAAGAGTTTCCTCTATAAAATTAATCGAGAGGAAAATAACAATGAAACTGAAATAATATAATAAAACTGCAAGCGATGGAGAATCGGTAGACACCATGCGTCTTAGGTGAGTGAATATGTGACGAATCACAGGGTTCACTGACTTGCATAGCCGCTCGCACCTAAGTAGGGTATTACACGGATTTCTCCATCAAAATACCTAAAAAACGGAAAAGAAAGAACAATAAGCACTGGAGAATTGGTAGACACCACACGTCTTAGGGCTTTGCTTAAGGCCATATATTGCCTCAATGTGAGGCACGGCTCTGAATGAGAAGAGTACAAGTAACATCAAGAAGATAATGATACTTTCTCTCAACAACACCATTTTGCTGAGAAGTGTAAGCAAAAGATGTTTGATGAATAATCCCAGAAGATGAAAAAAATAAGATAGAGTACGAGTACAGAATTCCAAAGCATTGTTAGTTTGCACAAATTTCACATAAGTAAAAAAAAACATTCTACACTTCATTAATAAAAGTTTTGATCGCATCTCCTGCTTCAGACTTATTTTTCAAAAGAAATACCCATGACAATCGAGAAAAATCATCCACAACCACAAGATAAAATTTATGTCCCTAGTGATCAGGAATACGACTCGGACCTCAAAAGTCTACATGAAATAACTCAAAACGGAAGCTACTGCTCTAACTCTGATGACTCAGAAAAGAAAAACGATGATGCTTTCCCAACTGACATGCCTCGCACTGGAAGGAAGAATCAGATGAAATCTATGGCAACATATGACACATCTTCTGAAGAGGTAGATGACCAAACCGAAGATGCCAAGTGAACGAAGAGACTGATCCAGACGAATGAGAATATACACATGCATAGGGAGTCTGAACCAGGAGATAAAGGCCACCCTGCTCATGGCCACACCCAATCACTCTGTCCGTAAGGATGTCCTGAAAAACAAGAGACGATGGGTCAGAAATAGCTTGGCAGTGCTAATCTTTTGTAATCTGACTAATAGAAAGTAAGTTCATAGATAAGTCAGGAGCATGTACCACATTATGTAAACGCATAGAGGACGTCAAAGTGATATCCCCTTCATGTGATTGAGGAATGACTCTCATCAGCTATTACAACTATTTTCTCTGAAGGAATCTGTCTATATGATGCAAGTTGTCGTCTGTCACCACACAAATGATGTATTACGTCGGAGTCCAAAATCCACTCTGTAATCTCAGATCCATGACAAAATGTAAAAGCATAAGTACCTGAGATGCTAATTGTAGCAAAGGTACTAGCAGAAGCAGAGGTTGCAACATCTGAATGGCCTCCTGGAGATGGTGAAGTGGAAGGAGGCATAATGTCCCTCAATCTAGCCACGAGGTCATCAAACCGCTCATCTAAAGTAGGAACTGTAGGAGATTCAACTTGTTCTGCTACTCGAACCGATGGAAGAAACCCATGCTTGGAATAACATGTATCCTCTAAATGGCCAGGACGATGACAAAGCGTGCAGTGCTGATGGATTCGACCCCCTCTACCACAGGGTCCACGTCCATGAAAAGTAGATGAGCCTCCTCTACCTCAGGATGCTGCCATAACCGAGGAAGTCTGACAACTAGTAGTAGACGGAACAATAACCCTGCTAAGCCTACGAAAAGCTTCTTCCATGGGAGGAATTGTAGCATCTGCAAAGATCTGGGAGCGGGCAGCATTATATTCAGGATCAAGAGAAACTAGAATACACCAACCATGGCAGCATTCCTATACGTCTTTTGCTGCTCAAGGGTGGCAATGAGAGGCATAAAACTGTGTAGCTTCTCAAACATCCCTCTCAATGATGTACATAGCGAATGCAGGGACCATCCATTCTGCTTGATAGTGAATATATCATGCTGGAGTTGGAGGATCTTCATCTCATTCCTCTCCTGAGAATATGTTGTTGCGAGGATATGCCACATCACCTTAGCAGTAGGTTGATGTAACACGTCATTAGCAATTTCAATCGTCAATGTACCAAAAGCCATACTTTGGCATAAGCGTCATCCGTCTCCCTTGAGGCATTTACTCCAGTCTTCTCCATCGGCTCCTCCTCGGTGAGAATATGTTTCCTACCATTGACTTCATAAGGTCCATCAACTGCATATCCCAGAGCTCATAGTGTCCCGTCCATCTTGACAATAGGCGTTGGGCATCTGAAAGCGTTTGTAGAGGGTACATCTACTTTGTTCTCAGACATGATGCCAGAGGTAGAAGACTAGGGCTTTGAAGACCAAAAGGTTAATTCTACACAGACATATGTGGATTTGAATGCATATGTAGACTTATGCACTCAAACCCATCAACCATACGAGAGGACCGACACCAGCGTGCAGGGAACTGCGCGCGTGTAGTTAACGCACGTGAGGCTGCATGCACGGGCTGTGCACGGAGGCTAAACGTGTGAGCAGCACGTTGGTGGCACGGGGCGATACGTGTTGGGTTGTACGCGCGAGTGCGCGCTGGGGCGTTGCGCAATGAGCATTGTGTGTGCTGGGGTTGTGCGCGGCACGGGAGCGTGCAGGGGCAATGCGGGGCTGGCACGGAGGCGCGGGAGGGGGTACGTGGGGCTGGAAGGAGGGGTCTACGGTTTTGGGTACTCGAGCTTCGGTCTAAGACCGTCGCTCTGATACCATGTTGGAGGAAAATAATCGAGATATTTATTCCAGGAACCCTAAGCTCTCTTATATAGAGAGACCTATGGATAAATTACATAAGATAGACATAAAGAAATAAAATAACCGAAAAGGTACGTAGAAACATAGAAGTATCTCTACAGGAACCCCATCATGTGATAACTTGTCGCACCCCTCCAAAAGGAGTTGTCACCCTAGAGCTTTGAGAAGGGATCACTCACTGGACCTTCATGCTAGAAAAGATGGGGCAATGCTTAGCAAGGATGGAAGATGCCTGCAAGTCAAGGGGAGACATCTTGGTGATGTTGAGAGGCATCTCAAGATCGGGGAGGGGTTGCGATCAGATCCTGTGAGCACCATTATGCACATGTGTATGGATGTGCAAGAAGGTGGCGCTACTGCAGGGACATGTTCGACCTGCAGTTGGTTAAAGGATGTGAACACCTCCATAGGGAGATGACTTTTCATGAACTTGAAGGAATAGGAGGAGGCCCCAGAGTGGTGTTTCTGCATCGAGATCATAATGAGGGGCATAATAGAGGTATTGCCTTTGAGGTTGTGCGAACTAGGAGGTTGTCGCCATGGAGAGGAGGTACAACATAGGTGTTGCACTAGCGCCCGTGCAAGGTGACTGGAAATGGCTATTCGTGGAGGAGGCCACCGTGCATTGTTGTTGTTATAAAATAAACATGCGGAAGCGAACATGGAAAAAGATAAAGAAACAATAAGAACGCGGGATTTAACGTGGAACCCTACTCCGTGAGGAGCGGGATGAAACCACGGGAGAAGCCCTCAAAGGGGCATATGCTTCATTGCTTTTTCTCAATGAGTACAGGAGGTCTGGGGCTCCTTATATAGCCTTCCCAGAGCCTCCAAGTCCCACCATTGGGCGGTATGGGACTAAACACATGATGAGGTAAATGGATCTTCTCCAAGATCCATTTACCCTGCTACAACTCAATAGGTGCACTACCAAATACTCCAACACTCCCCCTCAAGCTGGAGCATGCAATGTTCAGCTTGGACAAACAAACAGAAAGAAACTCAACTCACGCTACAGGACACTACGAACAATATCAACCCAACGCGCACATGCTGCAGTAGAGGACGTTGCTTCTCATGTCGTGCAGGTGAGGAGAACGAATGGGCTGGAGTGTGAGTCAACTGAAGACTCAGAATCTGACCATCGAGTCTGAAACTGCACCTGAAGTCTCCTCGTTGGAGAACTGGGTCTCTCCCATCTGGCTCAGAGAATGGTGCACTGCTCTGGTGCACCTATGATACCACATGAAAACCCTTGCCCTCAAGGGAATGGTCCTCTGCTCTGGAGTCCCTATGGCTCACATGAAAACTCTGGCCGAACAACAACAAGAATGATGGGGACCTCGAACTGATGATGACAACATATGCTCATCTGACAATGATCGCACACTCGTGCCTGTCTGAAACTGGACTTGGAACCTTCTAACGTCGAGTCTGAACAACTGAATCTGTAGAGTCTGAACAATGTGCACTGGCCTGGAATATGAAGATCTGACATCTGGAGCATCTGAATAGACCTGTGACTCTACATATACTCCCCCTTTCTCCCATACTTGTCGGAAAATATGAACGTCGACCAAGTTGGGAGAAGACAAGATAATATGGGGGTAAACAAGAACAACCAACAACTTGCGGCTTTTCATTTTTTTAAGCCGTCATTTTTCTTTCTTTCTTTTTTAAGCCGTTCCTCTCTTTTTTTTACGGCTTTCGCAAATATCTTTCTTTTTTTTAACCTTGCGTACGACTCTTCATTTTGTACGCGCCTTTTTTTTAACTTCTTTTTTTTGAAACAATCGCTCTCTCTCTCTCTCTCTGTTTTTTTAACATTCTTCTCCCCCCCTTTTTTTTTGGTAAACACAACCTTTACCCCTTTTTTTCCAATCAGACCCTTATTTTATTTGGGCTTACAGTAAAAGCAGCAGATATAATATTTTTTAAATAAACAGGAGTCGTCGGGCCTCCTTTTCCTTTCTCGTCAAAGGTAGGGTTCCCGCAATGAGAGGGAACCCTCTCATATCTTCCGCCGCCACCCTGTGGGGTCTTGCCGCTGGAGAAGAAAGCGGCATCGCCGCCTGGAGCACGCTTCGCGGCCGAGGGTTAAGGATGCTCAAATGCCCATGCACGAGGATCGGAGGGTTAGGGATTCCGCCTCCATTGGAGGGGATCGAAGGGATGCAGAGGACGCCGCTGCTTGCTGGACAAAAGAGCGCGCGCTGCTGGGGGCTTGGAGATGCGGCTTCACCCGTGAGCTGGAGGCACGCACCGCTTTGTATGACGATGTGACATCGTCGCGAGGGAAGGAAGTCGCTGCCTGGGGCGGCGCCATGCCGCTGGACATCGGGTTGCCTGTGCGCCGCCTTGCGCGCGAGGGCTCTGCCTGGGTTCCTGGGATCACACGAGGATGTCGCCCCAAGACAATAGGCGTAGGAGGTGCGCAGGCCTGGTGAGGGTCTTCGCCGCATTGGAAGGTTGGAGGTGTCGTGGCGATATGGAGGCTGGCCAGGAGAATCAGGCTCAAGGTGGTGCGCAAATGGAGAGAGGACTTCTCGCGACCAAGGGCTCGCGCACTGTGCCTGTGCGAGAGGCTCTGGAGTTGAAGGCGATGGGGGCGCGCGCGGGGAACCTGTGAAATGTACGTGCCACTGGAGGGGTCCCCATGCGCAGGGAGCGCCGCCGCCAGGTGCAGGAGGTCACCGCCGATGGGGCTGCGCCTTGAGTCGTAGATCATGGGTTTCGAAAAAGAAACCCTAAAAAATGACGAACTTCAAGTTCCGAACAGATTATAATCTTGAACAGATAATCTTTCAACGTAACATCAAATCTCAAATGAAAAAAATGAAGAACTTGAAATCCTCGAGAATCGAACCCGCTCTGATACCATGTTATAAAATAAACATGCGGAAGCGAACATGGAAAAAGATAAAGAAACAATAAGAACGCGGGATTTAACGTGGAACCCTACTCCGTGAGGAGCGGGATGAAACCACGGGAGAAGCCCTCAAAGGGGCATATGCTTCATTGCTTTTTCTCAATGAGTACAGGAGGTCTGGGGCTCCTTATATAGCCTTCCCAGAGCCTCCAAGTCCCACCATTGGGCGGTATGGGACTAAACACAGGATGAGGTAAATGGATCTTCTCCAGGATCCATTTACCCTGCTACAACTCAATAGGTGCACTACCAAATACTCCAACACTCCCCCTCAAGCTGGAGCATGCAATGTTCAGCTTGGACAAACAAACAGAAAGAAACTCAACTCACGCTACAGGACACTATGAACAATATCAACCCAACGCGCACATGTTGCAGTCGAGGACGTTGCTTCTCATGTCGTGCAGGTGAGGAGAACGAATGGGCTGGAGTGTGAGTCAACTGAAGACTCAGAATCTGACCATCGAGTCTGAAACTGCACCTGAAGTCTCCTCGTCGGAGAACTGGGTCTCTCCCATCTGGCTCAGAGAATGGTGCACTGCTCTGGTGCACCTATGATACCACATGAAAACCCTTGCCCTCAAGGGAATGGTCCTCTGCTCTGGAGTCCCTATGGCTCACATGAAAACTCTGGCCGAACAACAACAAGAATGATAGGGACCTCGAACTGATGATGACAACATATGCTCATCTGACAATGATCGCACACTCGTGCCTATCTGAAACTGGACTTGGAACCTTCTAACGTCGAGTCTGAACAACTGAATCTGTAGAGTCTGAACAATGTGCACTGGCCTGGAATATGAAGATCTGACATCTGGAGCATCTGAATAGACCTGTGACTCTACATATACTCCCCCTTTCTCCCATACTTGTCGGAAAATATGAACGTCGACCAAGTTGGGAGAAGACAAGATAATATGGGGGTAAACAAGAACAACCAACAACTTGCGGCTTTTCATTTTTTTAAGCCGTCATTTTTCTTTCTTTCTTTTTTAAGCCGTTCCTCTCTTTTTTTTACGGCTTTCGCAAATATCTTTCTTTTTTTTAACCTTGCGTACGACTCTTCATTTTGTACGCGCCTTTTTTTTAACTTCTTTTTTTTTGAAACAATCACTCTCTCTCTCTCTCTGTTTTTTTAACATTCTTCTCCCCCCTTTTTTTTGGTAAACACAACCTTTGCCCCCTTTTTTTCTAATCAGACCCTTATTTTATTTGGGCTTACAGTAAAAGCAGCAGATATAATATTTTTTAAATAAACAGGAGTCGTCGGGCCTCCTTTTCCTTTCTCGTCAAAGGTAGGGTTCCCGCAATGAGAGGGAACCCTCTCATATCTTCCGCCGCCACCCTGTGGGGTCTTGCCGCTGGAGAAGAAAGCGGCATCGCCGCCTGGAGCACGCTTCGCGGCCGAGGGTTAAGGATGCTCAAAGGCCCATGCACGAGGATCGGAGGGTTAGGGATTCCGCCTCCATTGGAGGGGATCGAAGGGGTGCAGAGGCCGCCGCTGCTTGCTGGACAAAAGAGCGCGCGCTGCTGGGGGCTTGGAGATGCGGCTTCACCCGTGAGCTGGAGGCACGCACCGCTTTGTATGACGATGTGACATCGTCGCGAGGGAAGGAAGTCGCTGCCTGGGGCGGCGCCATGCCACTGGACATCGGGTTGCCTGTGCACCGCCTTGCGCGCGAGGGCTCTGCCTGGGTTCCTGTGATCACACGAGGATGTCGCCCCAAGACAATAGGCGTAGGAGGTGCGCAGGCCTGGTGAGGGTCTTCGCCGCATTGGAAGGTTGGAGGTGTCGTGGCGATATGGAGGCTGGCCAGGAGAATCAGGCTCAAGGTGGTGCACGAATGGAGAGAGGACTTCTCGCGACCAAGGGCTCGCGCACTGTGCCTGTGCGAGAGGCTCTGGAGTTGAAGGCGATGGGGGCGCGCGCGGGGAACCTGTGAAATGTACGTGCCACTGGAGGGGTCCCCATGCGCAGGGAGCGCCGCCGCCAGGTGCAGGAGGTCACCGCCGATGGGGCTGCACCTTGAGTCGTAGATCATGGGTTTCGAAAAAGAAACCCTAAAAAAATGACGAACTTCAAGTTCCGAACAGATTATAATCTTGAACAGATAATCTTTCAACGTAACATCAAATCTCAAATGAAAAAAAATGAAGAACTTGAAATCCTCGAGAATCGAACCTGCTCTGATACCATGTTATAAAATAAACATGCGGAAGCGAACATGGAAAAAGATAAAGAAACAATAAGAACGCGGGATTTAACGTGAGGAGCGGGATGAAACCACGGGAGAAGCCCTCAAAGGGGCATATGCTTCATTGCTTTTTTTCAATGAGTACAGGAGGTCTGGGGCTCCTTATATAGCCTTCCCAGAGCCTCCAAGTCCCACCATTGGGCGGTATGGGACTAAACACAGGATGAGGTAAATGGATCTTCTCCAGGATCCATTTACCCTGCTACAACTCAATAGGTGCACTACCAAATACTCCAACAGTTGTCGTTGGGTGTGACTGCCGAGAGATCTAATCACGACAACATATGTCTCACGTCTTCACAATCCCACAGTTTTGGAGTTTCTTCTTCTTAAACTAGAAACATAGCCCTTAGTTAAATATAGTTCATGCATAAGAAAATCTCCTCATGCTATGCAACAAGAAATTCGATGGCATTGTCGCAAGAGGTTGAAGATGATGGAGGCTCACGAGATTTTAGGGTTCTTCTTTGAGATTTATAATTCAAATATCAACCCAACTTGTTTATCTGCAACAACCATATCATCTTCTTCATGGATGGAGATGAAGATCTACATAATAGTGATAATGATACTGCCTTACAAAATTAGGGTTTCAAAAACCCTAGAACTATTCTCAAATTTGAACAAATCAAGAATTCATGTGCATAAAAATAAATCTTCACGAATAAACACCATAATAGAACACGTTTCGATACCATGTAGTGAATGATAATGCGGAAGCGTAATAGTCACAAATAAAGAATAAAAAACTAAAAACATCGGGTGTAATGTGGAACCCTATTCCACAAGAATCGGAATGAAACCATAGGAGAATGCCTCTCTATGGTCGGATGTGTATATTGAATTATCTCTCAATGAATACGGCGATTTGAAGCTTCTTATATTGCACCACCACGATGACCAAGTCCCACTAATAGACAATGAGATTAAACATGTGGATGTGGTCAATGGGTCCTGGAGGGGTCTAATTACCCATCTATGGACTCATAATCTAATAGTTACAAAGACCATACAGCTCGTAGGCACTTGACATGTTCCATTATATTTTCCCCATACATTCACTCACCCTAAAAAAATAAGCATGTTTCTCTCCAACCAAAGGGCCCAGACTGATGTCCACATCATGTCAGGTCCAGACTCGAAACCCATCTGTCGATCGCCTCCTAAAAGGTTTTCTTTCACATTGCTACCACCGATGGCAGTCTAGCTGAAACTCATACATCCCATGAGGCTTTGCAGTCAAAAAATAAATGATTGACATCCTCTACTATCGTCGAGCAACATTGGCATATCCCATCAGTGCCCAGAAAGAAGCGTACTCGATGCTCATCAATAAGAAGACAATATCTTCTCAACAACAAAACAAAGACCGGGATCCTCGGCATTAATCTTCATCTTCAAATATACATGTACTTAATCGACAAAATCCATGGGTCAAATAATGTAGAGGCATAAAAAGCATTATATGCCTTGGTAACCATGAAATTGTCATCCTAAATCCAATGATCACAACCCATCGAAGGACCGACACCCCTCTATAGCTAGCAAAAGTCCACACTATATCTGCCATTCACAAGCATTGCATAGGAGGAAGTAACCACACATCTCTTCATTCATACAATCCACTCATCCGAAAACCTCCTACGATGCATGGTAACCACATGAATCTCCAATCAAGTACTTGGAGAGAAATTGTTCTCTAAACAACTATCTAGAATGATCTAAGTCAACTGATAAGGCAAGCATTGTAAGAAAGTTTCCATCCACCGCTTAGCATGTCAGTTAGTATTCAGAGAATGACATCCCATAATCCAGTGGTGTTTGAATGATCTTGATTACTATCTCAATCCTTTATAGTGAGGCATCATCATCCTCAGAAACAATAGCTCCTACAAACTTTGACACTTGAGCCCTTGCAATAGCTAGTAAAAAATAGCTGGGTACCTCAAATAGACATCCTCTAGTGTAAAGGGGGTTTGAAGGTATAACATTGCCTTCATCTTCAAGAGTACGAATGGATTTGAAATCCATTAAGTTTTTTGTTTCTATTTTCTATAGTTTTTAGTCTCTAATCCATTGTCAATTTCCTAAGCTTCATATTATGTTGTCATTGCTCCATACTGCAGAATAAGTCCATGGTCACGCGTGACGTATGATTCTTTTGAGTCAAAAGAGGGGGAAACACACTATGGTGCCTGCCTCAAATATATTAAAAAATGAAAGAGAGTTACAAGAAGACTTACAGAAGCCACGACTCTAGAAGAGTCTTCAAATGAAAAGTTACACTCTCATAGTAATAACATTGTCAAGAAAAGAGTGTACCATTTATTACAAGTTAAATTGCCAAGATGGCTGAAATAGGTCATAGAAGATCCTCTCCGGGATGATGTTTTGCTTCAAACAGGGAATCCCAAAAAAGATCCAGATTCTGTATATTAAGCCAGTCCGCGTTAAACTCTACCATATTACATATGTCTACACGCATTGGAAAAAAAAGGTGCTCCACCATCTCAATATGGGATTCGCAAAGGGGACATCTATGAGTGACATCCGCAAAAACTCTTTTACAACAGTCTCTCATCATAATATGCCTTCTACACAACAACCACAAGAAGAAACCAATTCTATTCGACAGTTTTAACTCCCAAATAAAGTTGCAGTCACGAACCAGATTGTCATAAAGTGATGATATGATTATGCACAAAGCAATCATTAATTATCAATAATGTGAGGTCTAATGTCTCTACATCAAAAGGTTTCTTTATAAGAAAAGCATTCACATTGGATAAGGTATTGGAATAGGAAACTCCCATACGATCCACACTTTTTGAATCACGTTGATAGTAACAATATGTTGATGTTATTTAATAGAGTATACTTGCCCCATGCCATATGTGATGCCTCACCACCGGAGGACAGGATCAATCAAAACGTGACCCGAGATGTAAAATACAAGAAGATGCAAACACTCCTCACAATGAGCATCAGATTAAGGGGAGTTAAAATCAAAGAAGAATCCACCAGTCTCTGAAATATCTCCCCCAATTTTCCAAACTTGTTTATAGGTGGGTGTCTACTCGACGTTCCACTTTCTTTTTCTTTAAAAAGATTCAAACTTGGAACAAGACCTCTCACTAGGAGATGGAAAGAGAAGGAAAGCATGTGGGAGCGAGGGATATAGCGAGAGAGGAAGCAAAGGTAATAACGAGGACGGTGGTGAAGGGTATGTCTGGACGGAATCTCTTTTATACTGCGTTTATCAGCTACTATGGAATCAACATGTATGATTTCATCACATTCTTAACATGGCTCCAACACATTAGCTAATGTTAAAGTTTGTCTTCATTCCACACCCAATAGAATGTCATTTTCAAAAGGAAAAGTGCAGTGAGTTATTCCATCCAAAACCGACGTTAAAAGTGAAGAAAACAAAGCAGATTCATCATGCAAGCCGATAGGCCAAGCCCCAAATCACTGGAATCTAAAAGGTGCCAACTTTCCACCAATCAGAAAACCAATATTAAAAAAATGAATGGAAAAGGCCGTGCTCACAAGAAAATGGACAAGATTAACGCAGGTCCAAGCGATGCCAGGGGAGCAGGCGAAGACGGAAAGAACAGCGAGCCACGCGAAGAAGATGAGGAGGATGTAGGTGGTCCACACCCCCGGGTACACGAACCATTCCGTGTTCCTGTTCATATCCGCAGGCGGCACCGTCTCCACGTACAGCTTCCCCATCGATCACCTCTAACTCAACCCCACCTCTTCTCCTCCTCCTTTCGTCGATCCGAGAAGAACAACTGCTTAGGGTTTATTCCAGACAGGATTATCTGCATCCGTGATCCATCTCTTCTATTATGGACATTGGAGGAAAGATAGATCGCCCCCTGGAGACGGAGGAGGAGAGGAGCGGAATGTGCGGAAGGTGTGGGAAGCGGTCAATAGGCTTCTGCCTATGCCTTCGGTTGATTTTCGCGGGGTTCTGCTCCCTTTTTAATATCTGCCTTTGGATTTATTATTCTTTTTATATTTTCACGTTTTTTGCCTGGCAAAAAATGTCTTTAGTCCGTTTTTATTTCTTAATTTTCATCTCACTCACTTGGAACTAGTATATATAAAAGGGTAACTTGGCTTCCCACTCTATTTTCTTGATATTTTTTTTATTTTTTTGAAAATGAATCCATGGAAATTTATCGATATATCCCTATATTATGTCAATCAAGATTCATGTGAAATAGAGACTCCTACGACCTCCGTCAAGACAATCATTTTCTAACAGTTGTAGAATTGATGAAAACTGGAGAGACTCTGTATGGAGATCGTAAGAGTCTCTCGTTCATGCGAATTTTGAATGACATAATATAGAGATATAATAATGAAAATCTACAGAAGTATTTTCAAAAATAAAAAATTATGAAGAAAATGAGGTATAGGAAGCCAAGTTAGCTCCTCAGGAGGCAGCCTCATTTTTCCCTACATAAAATTACAAGTATTTTTTACTTGTCGCGATGAATAAAGTTTCTAAACTTATAATCGAATGAATATAGATTACATATGTTACGCATTTGCATACTCAAGATATCTGATGAAAGACGCCTACAAAATCATGATTGATTTTTTACCATACTTCATAAGAGAACTTATCACAAAGGTTAATATCCTAGTGATTGCTAATATTGAAGGACATCCTAAATGTTTATATTTAAGCAAATAACAAAAATAAGAACCCGGAATTAGTTAAACCATTAGAAAGCTACTAAATAAGAGTAAATATTAACATACAAATGGCATTATTCTTATTCCAAGAAACTTTATTGATAGTATATCTTTTGAATGTTTAATGGTGGAGAAATAGAGAATCAAATATTTTACAACTGGAAGGGTACCCATAAATATATGGTTGATTCTTTTAACACTTTTTTGCGAAGATAATATTTTATTGATAAAAAATAATCTTACAATGTAAAATCATAAATAAAATGTCAAAGAATGATAAATATCTATATTTAAATAAAAGATACAAATGTTCGATTCATGTTAACAGAACCAAATTAATATGTCATAAATGATGGATTTAAATACTTGAATTTGTCATTTCTACGTCCTGGGTTTATCAATATTTTCAAGTATTTTCTAAGGATATTACCTATTTTATTTATATTTTTTAGAGGAGGAAATAGTTTTTGATGATTCTTAATTACAATTTGGCAAGGAAAAAAACTAATTATTAAACCATATGATAATGTATATGTAAAGAAATAGAAATAGTGAAACATGTGATATTAACTTATGCAAAAAATTAAAGCATATTAAATCATTGTTTTAAAAACTAACAACATAAATTAATTTATACTTACGTAAATTAATGGATCTTTTTAAAGCAAATTACATGTGGGGAATACAATGTAAATAAACTAAATTACTAAACTGGAAGCTAATAATCATAGCTTGAGTCTAATTAATTAAATGTGTGAATGTGTGAATAAAAACCTACATGAATAAATAAATAAAGCAAATCAGAAAATACGTTGAAATATCCATATAGATAATGTAATTACATCTAAGTTCTAAAATGAAAGTGATAATTGAAAGCCAAATCTAGATCCTTATGAGGGAATTGAATATAAGGGTTTGGATGGTGCTTTGTTTGCTGAAGCTCGAAGACATGGACTTCAACTCCTCATCCCCATTTTTCTTCATATCAGTAATGGCCAGAGTTTGGGGTCATCATATCATATGATTACTCAATAAAATCTTATTCAATAATGAATGTCGTTAAGAAGAAGTCTGCCAAGGAAAGCATTCAACATGTTTTCATCTACAAAATAAAAATTTAAATAGAATATATATATATATATATATATATATCCAATTAATCAAGCATCGAATATTCGAAACAGTCCCATTATATCTATCTTTAGGTAGAAAATAAACGAATGATAACTTAGTAGTAAAAAATATATTGACATGGCTGTTTCAAACAATAAAGTATAATACATATCTTTTTTAAAATGTATAATTATTGAGAACCTCTATGATTATTTTTTTTATTAAAAACAACTATATAAATTTATCTAGATAGAAAAGAGTACATTATAATTTCAAAATATCAGTAATAAATATAACAAAATTATTTTGTAAATGAGAATAAAAAATAGAAAGTTGTTTATTTTAAGAGATCACACACATTAAATAGAGAGAGATAATGTTAGAGAGAAAAAAGAGATTAACTAAGAGGGAGATGGATATTAATAGGAGAATGCATCCTTGTTGAGGAATTGGCTAAACTAATTTACATTTCTATTTATAGTAAACTAGAAAGTTTGAAGATTATATGGAGGTCAAGAAAGCCATGTGTCCATGTATTGCTGTCATTTATGAAAGCCCACAACAGCCCTAATCTTCCACTCATGTTCAAAGTCTAAAGCTTTCCAACTTTCTTT
Source organism: Ottelia alismoides (assembly GCA_037367405.1). NCBI lineage: Eukaryota > Viridiplantae > Streptophyta > Magnoliopsida > Alismatales > Hydrocharitaceae > Ottelia > Ottelia alismoides. Next base: position 254,605 of record JAZKJV010007167.1, read on the forward strand.
CGAAAGAAAGAGTGAGCGAAGAAAACTATATATTTGGCAGGAAACATTCCCTCTTGCGCTCTACTGTTGTTCCCTAGCATCTTTCATCACAACCTTTGCTTCTATCAAAATAGCCCTATGCTCCTACTCAAAGCAAAGGTTGGAAAAGTCCGCAACTCTTCTCGAACGAGGCCCTGATATGAGAGATGGATGTAAAGTATGGTTCACTAGGGAAAGCTGGTTGCCTAGGAGGGGTCGAGGTAGGTCACTTTTTGGCGTAGGTGGGAGGTGTTGAGAAAACCGACATTAACATATATATATATATAAATTCTAATATCAACAGGTTTCCAGAACAAATTTATGTATGTATGAATCCATATTAACATTGATAAGAAAAATATCCGTTTTAAGAACATATGCATACTAAACCAAAGGAAAATCCGAAAACAAATATCACGACAAACAATATGACAAAGAAAAATAGAGAGAGTTAGAAATCACAACCGAAGCGTCCTGTCGTAGGACTCCCATTAGAGAGACAGCTCCCCCCACTTTACCGATGCACAGGGCCTTGATGTGCCGCTCCCAGGGTTTGACGATCCACGCTCATCGACGGTGCGCACCGTGCTTGAGCGTCCTCGAAAGTCACCTCCTTAGACGAAGCCCGAGATCGAGAGAGGAGAGGAAACGAGCATCCTCGAGAGAGAAGAGGTGCCGAGAAATGAGGATGGGATGTTCGTAACTTACGCCCACGTCTTTAAGAGATACTTAAAGACGTCCGGGCGGTTACACTTCATGAGAGTATAATGGGACGTATCCCTTGGAATTCAAACGTGCGGTTACAAAACCGACCCAGTCTTTACCACGCCACGCCGCAGCCGAGCCCGGCCCAGCCCGGCGCGACGCGGGCGGGCACACGCGTGCATACGTGTGTTGTGATCTAAAGTCCTCTCTAGTTTATTTCTAGACTAGTCTCAAGACTTCCCACATAAAAACCAAGTGCCAAGTTTTATCTCTCCACGATGTGTGACTAAACAGCACCCCACCGGGTTGAAATATTGAATTCTAGGAATTGAGATACATTAATACAACTTGATATTGACTATCAAATTGCATCAAACAATCCCAATATAGTTAATTCCAACAATCCCCCACGATTTCACTGTTGAAACACAAAGAGACAAGGATTTCGGGTTTCCACACTCTGCTTTCAGTAAAGCTACCTTCCGATTTGAACCTTTACCTGAGTTAACCCCTTTCACCATCACAGGAATAAAGTGAACTAAGCCTTGAACTTTAATCCATTGATGTAATGGTATCGAGTGGTAACAACAAAGTGAAGTCTATGGTGACAATCTTCTGGTTTTAATGCTATTAATGGCCATGCATCCTACCCTGTTTCATGAGTATATTAAGGATAAACCCTCATCCTTTATCTGCGGCCAACAGAAATACTCATATAGGTGGCATTCTTCAAGGATGCACTGCTCACATCTTGCTTATAAAAGCTTGAATCTATTAAGAGCATAATGCTCAACCTTTTCCTACAGTTTTCAGGCACTCGACTTTTCAGTGATAGGACTAACATGCAAAGTATTGCATATTGAGTACCAACCAGTTCCCCTTACAGCTTGTTTTCCCATTGAACCTATTTTGTGGGATCTCCACTCATTTAGGTTGGGTTGCTACTGCGGGTAAACTCTCAGTGGGTTTCAGCCCCATCTCGAGTCTGGATTTTTGGACTAAAGATCTATCAAGTCTCTTTGTAAGGGGTTCTGCCGTGTTATCTTTGGTACCAACAAATTCCACGGCAATCACACCAGAAGACACCAAATCCCTAATAGACTTAAGTCTAACTTGGATATGTCTTCTAGTTTTTTGATTGTACTTTGAACTCTTTACTTTTGCAATAGTAGTCATGCTATCACAATGTAAAGAAATTGCCGGTATCGGCTTACCCACCATGGGCATCTCAAAGAGAAGCTCCCTAAGCCATTCAGCCTCTATACCTGTTGTGTCCAAAGCACACAGCTCTGCCTCAAAGGTAGACCAAGCCAAGATGGTCTGTTTCACAGACCTCCAGGAGACTGCACCGCCTCCAAGGGTAAATACATACCCAATCACACCATTACTCCCGGAGTCCTCCATTTGACCTATCCAACTTGCATCACTATATCCTTCTAAGATATGGGGATATTTACCATAATGCAGTCCAAGAAGTGCAGTATCCTTAAGGTACTTCAACATTCGATCCAAGGCCTCCCAATGAGTACGGTCAGGACAGCTCGTATACCTACTCAACTTTGCGACCGTGAATGAAATATCAAGTCGAGTACAGTTCGCAAGATACATCAAGCTTCCTATAATCTGGGAATATCGTAACTGTGCTACAGGTATTCCACTCTTGTTCTTGCAGAGGGGTTTAGATGAATCATAAAGAGTGCATACATATTTACAGCTCTGATAGCCAAATTTTTCAAGAACTTTCTCAGTATAATGTGACTGAGACACAACTATCCCATTAGTAGGTAGATCTAATCAGTTTGAGCTCCAAAATCACATTTGCAACTCATAGTCTTTCTTCTCAAACTTACTGCTCAAGAACCTCTTGGTTTCTTCCACTATCCTTATGTTTGATCCAAATATCAAAATATCATCTACACATAGGTATAAGACAACAAATATATCACCTTTAATCATAGAGTGCACACATTTATCGGATTCATGAATAATAAAGCCGTCAGACTGGATAGTCTTATCAAACATGTCATGCCACTGTTTCGGAGTTTATTTTAATCCATAAAGAGATTTTACAAGCTTACAGACCTTACTTTCATTACCAGATGCTACGAATCCCTCAGGTTGGTCCATATAGATCTCCTCCTCAAGATCGCCATATAAAAAGGTAATCTTCACATCCATTTGATGAATTGTGAGATCATGTATGGAGGCCAACGCAATGAGCACCCGAATTATAGTCATTCTAGTAACAGGAGAATAGGTATCAAAATAATCAATACCCTTTTTCTGTTTGACACCTTTGGCTACAAGTCTTGCCTTATATTTTTCTATGGATCCGTCCGGTCTAAGTTTTCTTCTGAATACCCATTTGCTTCCTATGGTGGAACACCCAGGAGGTAGATCGACCAATTCCCACGTGCCATTTGAAATGATCGAATCCATTTCAGATTTAATGGCATCCTTCCAATGGATTGCTTCAGTAGAAGCCATGGTGTCCTTGTATGTGGGAGGATCACCCTCGATTTGGTAGGAGACAAAGTCGCTGCCTAAATCCTTGGCAATCCTAGGTCTCTTACTTCGTCTAGATTTAACATACTCCAAAAATTCATTGGGTTTAGAAGAGGTAGCCCCCACATTTGACATCTTTTCTATTTATTGTGGAATAGAACCAGATGTTGAGGCTACGTCACTAGTCAGATTTTTAGGAATCCCTTTTTTCATTGGAAAATATCCTCGAAAAATGTAGCATCATGAAGTTCAATAATAGTATTAGTATCTATGCCTGTGATCTTAGACTGAATTACTGATGAACCGAAAATTCAACGAATCAATCCGTGCTAGGTAAAAATAATCACTCAAGGGTCATTGCGACCTGGATCGAGAAGAGACTCGGCTCAATCAAGAAAATAAGAAGTTCATACCACCAATCAAACAGGTAAAACAATGAAAGCAAAAATATTGGTCTTGGCTATGATATTAGCCAGGTGTAGCACCCAGGGTCGAACTCAGGGAGCATGAATCGGCCTTGCGGCCTACGAAGTAGTCAAGAATGAAACAAAGCAAAAACAATATTTTTGGTGGTTTTTTTAATTATTTTTATATTTTTTTATTTTTAATAATGAAGGAAAATAATAAAAGGTAAATACAAGCACAATCAACAAATTATTTAAACACTCTAATTCACTCCAAAAATTCCAATAGAAATGTTTTTATGTTTTATAGGTTTTTTTACTGTTTTTGATGAATTTTTGAGATTTTTATGATTTTTATAGAATTTTCTAAAAATCAAAGAAGACAGAAACACAAGCAAACTGTCCAATCAGGCTTGAAAGATCAATTTAAAATATCAAATTGATCTTAAAAGCCCGAACATAATGTTTATGAGAAATAGACAACACAAGAAAAATTCAGAAAAAGAGTTTATTATTTTTGGAGTTTTCTACAATTTGTTAGAATTTTTATGAGTTTTTAAGGATTTTTCAATTTTTAGGGTTTTTATAAATCCAAAAATAGCCAAAAATGCACAGAAAATCAAACACACTAGAATTAACAAATCCTAATTTTTTTAGAATTTTTGAAAGAGTTTTTATATTTTTTTATGCTTTTCTAATCTGGACAGACACAAAAATGACTGTTTTTGAATTTTTAAAATACTAAAAAGCCTAGAAAATGTACCCAAAAATTAGGAAAAATTTTACACAGTGGCAGGAGCCACATATCCAAATTTCACGCAATTTGGGTTAAATTTGGTATTTTATTTAAATCATACAAATGCTCACAGTGCACAGGGACCTAAATGTGAGAAAAATATATTCTGAGGGCTAAACAGTAACAAAGCCAGGAAGTATAGGGTCCCTCGTGCAAAATGTCCAAATTTCCACGCGCTAAGTACGTGTATTGGGCACGGAGGGACCTCTATATAAGAAAACAAAGTTTCAGGGGCTTAGTAGCAACACGTGCTAAAAGCCCAGGGTACAAAATGCAAAATGCCTAAATAAATCAGCACACATCAAAAAACACCATTCACAGGGGCATAGATGCAATTATCAGAAAGTAAATTTCATTCCATAACACACAGAAACTACAAGCCCATAGTATGCAATTTGTCCAAAAATCACGTGGCAATGCACGTGTGTCACACAGGCAGGGACTAAAATGCAAATATCATAAACATCCAGGTCTACAATGCAAAATATCCGAAATAAAATCAACTAAACTAAATATTTACAGGACTAAACGCAAAATGCAATAAAAAGAGGGGCCTAAGGGAGAATTACCCCTTATTAAAAGCGGACGGTCGAAGAAGCGCCACGTGGCTGATCGGACGGTGGAGGTGCAGCGGGCGTCTCTTCGAAGACCTGCGCTTGAATCTAACGGACGAGGTGGTGCCACGTGGATGATCGGAGGGCTAGGATGCGTGGCTAACCCTTCGTCGAAGTGAACGGTCACGATCTCGTCTCAGAAGGATCGGGCGGTGGACGGCTGCTCCTTAAATGGATGGTCTGGATCAAATCTGGAGCTTCGAGGCGGAACGGACGGTGGAGGAGGGTCCTCCAAGAACTCGACGCCGGCGAACTTCGCTGGCCTCCTGTGCGCGCTGAGGACCTCCTCTGGAGCTGCTGGAAGATGGAATCGCTTCGTCTCGGTGCTCCGCAGCTGAAGGATACCTCCAATGAGACCGGAGACCACCGGAGTGGTCCGGCGACGTCGGAGGCTCGAAGCTCCTGGGCTCGAACTCTACGACCATCAGATGGGTCGCGTTGGCCTGCAAAACAACCTAGGAAGATTCCTGGGTCAAGGGCAAACTGCCTCGACCCGGTTAGAAATGGAATGGGTGCGTGGGTGAGTCGGGTGGATGACCTCCGGCGAGGCGACGACGAGGGAGGTCGAGCCTTGGCTCCGGGGGGAGCCAAGATGAATGAGCAGGTGAAGAATGTGAGGAGAGGTCTCGTGGTCATGATGTCGGGTCAGATGAATGAGACGATGATCGGAGCGGGTATAATCGATGATAGATGGAGATGGGTCGAATTGGGCGTAATCGGAAATTGAGAGAAACCAGAAGGATTCGGGTCTACCTGATGGATGAAGCCGACTGTAGGTGAGCTCGCGGAGCTCTGGGGGTTCTGACCTCAAGGAAGAGTCGAGTTCCGAGGCTAAGCGCTCTTAGCGGCTGCGCACGACGGCTGTCGTCGCCGGATCAGTGGCGGAGGGTTCCTCCTCCCCTCTGCAACACGTCAATCGATAGCTGTCACTCTAGGGATTAGGGTGGAGGTCCTGGGACAAAGAAGCAACGTCAAAGATGGCGTGAAATGGCGGCCGGAGGTTCAGCTATATAGTCCTGCAGATCCGAGAAGAAGATGACGGGTCCGGCTTGGTGAAGCACAGACCCCTAGGCAAAGATGCGGGCGAAGGTCTCGGATCCACAAGGAACGATTGGAGCCCGGGGTTTGAGGGATTGGTGATCGGATCGAGCGGGGAAAAAGAGGACAAATCGGGTCGGTAGCTCGGATCCGTAAGGAGGGGGTCCGTGGGGGAGAGTTGACCGGGGGTCAACATCCCTCGTGGACCAATGGGAGCGCGCCATTTAATAATTACTTGGAAATTCAATTTAAAATAGTAAATGGTCTTATTTCAAAAAAGTCAAAACATAAAAAATGTTTCTTTATTTTTAAATTATCTTTAGTGATTTTTATTTATTTTTTTGAAATATAAATAATGTATTCACAAATTATTATTATTATATATAGGTATCTACTTACATACATTTTTTATTTTTAATTATTTTTTTATATAAATTATTCCATTTTATATTTTATTTATTTATAGAATAAAATGTGAAATAACAGAGTATTTTTATTTTATTTTTATAAATTATTTACAATGGTGAAATAAATACTTTTATTTATATACATACATGGTATATATACAAGGTGGACTTTGATTTTTATTTTATTTCTTTTTATTTTATTTTCTTTTTCTAATTTTATTTTATTTATTTACACCACGAAATGTGGAATTTGAAAATATTTTTATTAGATTTTAATTATTTATCCACAAGGTGATAATAAATAGGTGAGTGGTTCTATACATGTGGTCTATGTAAAAGGATGAAGGAATTTTATTTTTAATTTTTTTTGTTTTCCATTTTTATTTTTATTTTATATTTACAAACATATACAAATAAATACACACCTATTTTTATTTTTATTGAGAGAAAAATACTTTTTATCTATTTACATAGGTATATGTACACATATTTGAGTTTCCCTATCTCCCTCTACTTGGATTCTTTTGCGGTCAGGCCCATGCTGAGCCCTCCCTTGGGATTAGGTCGCTCAATATTTATTCTAAATATCTCCCTCTTTTTCTTTTATTTCTTTATTCTTTTATTTATATACAAAAACATGCTAAATATGCCTATTTACATAATGCATGCTATTTGACAATTATTGCTATTTACATGAATATACATGTGTTTTGCATAGGTTTTGTAGCTAAAATAAAAGAATAAAGAGTGATTAATGGGTATTCATCAATTACTAAGAATCGATAGGCATAACTATTTTCCAGATATCTCAAGAAGACCGCGTCAACTGTTTTAGGTCCAAGCTTCTTTCTCTTGTGTTATGGAACTAAGACCTTAGCCAAGTATCCCCACACCTTGAGATATTTTAGGCTTGGCTTCCTATTTCTCCAAAGATCAAATGGATTCTTATCTTTATGCCTTAGGGGAACTCTATTCAGAATATGGCAGGCCATATTCAAAGCTTCCCCCCACATGTAAGATGGTAGCCAAGAGTTTTGTAAAAGTACATTGACCATATCAGTTAGGGTCCTATTCTTTCGTTCTGCTATTCCATTAGACTGTAGTGAATATGGTGCGGTGACCTCATGAACTATGCCAAATAATTTGCTTTGTTCATCAAATATCTTAGATGTGTATTCACCACCCATATCTGACCTTAGACGTTTAACTACTTTTCCGACTTGTGTTTCTGCTTCATTCTTAAAAATAAGAAATTTTTCTAAGGCTTCATCCTTAGTTTTAAGCAGATAAACATAACAGTATCTACTGCTATCATCTATGAAGGTGATAAAATATCTTTTGTTATCTCTAGTTGTCACACCACCAAACTCACAAATATCAGAATGCATTAAGTCTAGAATTTCAGTTTCCCTATTCACAGAATGAAAAGGCTTTCTAGGCAACTTAGCTTGAGCACACATTTCACATTTGGTGAGTTTGTCTGTAGTATGATTAGGAATCATGTCAAGTTTCATAATTCTTTTCATAGAATTGAAATTCACATGTCCTATCCTAGCATGCCATAAGTCAGTAAATTCAATATTTGAAACAACATAAGTAGAAGAATCAAAACCAGAAATATTATTAACTGAACTATAAATGTCACATCTTATTCTAAATAAAAGATCATGATCAACCAAATATCCAACTAAAGAAAACACCATGTCTCAGAAAAACTACTTTATTACATTTAAAATCTAATTGATAACCCTCTCTAACTAATAAAGAAACAGACAAGACATTCTTCTTATGATCAGAAACGTGCAGCACCCTGCGCAAAGTCCAAACTCGTCCAGTTGAGAATCTCAGCTCGATTCGTCCAGACCCAAACACCTTGGCTGCAGATATATTCCCCATCATTACTGCTCCACCGGCTGAAGCCTGATAAGACACAAAGAATGTCTTGTCAGTACAAATGTGTACATTTGCACCTGTATCAACAAGCTACTCATTAGGCTCGTTTACAAAATAGAGTTCAGGGTTCACTGAAACATACCCCTCACCGGGACCGCCTCCCTCAGTCAGTACAAGAGCCTGAGGAACGACATCCGTAGACTACTGTTGGGTCTTTAGAGAAGGGCAATCCTTCTTCCAGTGTCCAACCTGTCCACACTGCCAGGAAAGTTTGTTCTTTGGTTTTTTTGAATTTTTCCCTTGGCTTTCAATTTCTTATTTTTTCCTTTTGTATTGTTTCCTTTTGAGGTTATCACATTAACCTTAGGGTTCACGTCTACAGGCATCACAGGTTTTTGTTTCCTATGCTCCTCTTCAATAGCTATCGAGACCATTAAATCATCTAGAGAAATTTTCTCTTTCCTATGCTTTAGGGACATCCCAAAATCTTACCAGGACTTGGAAAATTTCTCAATGATCGACATAACCTGAAACTTTTAGGAAATTTCATTTCTACCTCGGCTAACCCATGGAGCAATAACAAAAACTCATGAGCCTGTTCCGAAACCGATTTGCCCTCAATCATCTGAAAATTCAGGAATTTGGATACTGAGTATTTTTCAATACCCAGATCCTCCGTGTTGTATTTCTTATTCAGTTCCTCCTACAGATCCTTAGCAGTCTTGGTGGATGCACCATAGACATCGAACAGAACGTTCGATAGTGCAGTAAGAATGCACCCATGACATACACGGTCATGTTCTTTCCACGCATCCGCCATCTTAACCGCCTCTGGATTTGGATTCTGTTCAGATAATTTAGGGCACTCGGTTTCCAGAACCGAAATCATGCCAATCGTGATCAGTAGATTTTCATACATTGTTGCTACGCTTGAAATTCTGACCCCCGAATTTCTCTGGCATACCAGTGAAATCCACACGAGACCGAATCCGACATTTTTCTTATCATGTTATAGGGCTGTCTCTCTAAGATTGTTGAGAAAACCGACATTAACATATATATATATATATATATATAAATCCGAATATCAACAGGTTTCCAGAACAGATTTATGTATGTATGCATCCATATTAACATTGATAAGAAAAATATCCGTTTTAAAAACATACGCATATTAAAGAAAAGGAAAAATCCAGAAACAAACATCACGACAAATAATGTGACAAAGAAAAATAGAGAGAGTTAGAAATTACAACCGAAGCGTCCTGTTGTAGGACTCCCCTTAGAGAGACAACGCCCCCTACTTTACAGACGCACAGGACCTTGACGTGCCACTCCTAGGGTCCGACGGTACACGCTCGTTGACGGTGCGCACCGTGCTTGAGCATCCTCGAAAGTCACCTCCATAGACGAAGCCCGAGATCGAGAGAGGATAGGAAACGAGCGTCCTCGAGAGAGAAGATGCGTTGAGAATGAGGATGGAACCTACGCCCACGTCTTTAAGAGATACTTAAAGACGTCCGGGCGGTTACACTTCATGAGAGGATAATGGGACGTATCCCTTGGAATTCAAACGCGCAATTACAAAGCCGACCTGGTCTTTGCCATGCCACCTCGCAGCCGCTCCACGACCACGCCCGATCCCGAGCCTGACCCGGCACGGCACGGGCGCGCGTGCGTGCGTGTGTTGTGGTCTAAAGTCCTCTCTAGTCTGTTTCCAGACTAGTCTCAGGACTTCCCACATAAAAATCAAGTGCCAATTTTATCTCTCCACGATGTGGGACTAAACAACACCCCATAGGGTTGAAACATTGAGATACATTAATAAACTTGATATTGACCATCAAATTGCATCAAACTATCCCAATATAGTTAATTCCAACAAGAGGTAGGGTAGCGAACAGTAGAATATTCTTTGTTGAATTGGAAATTATTTCTTCAACGTATTGGGATACAAATTGCATTTTTAAAAAGTACAATCAATCTTTGTTGTACTCGCATAGTTTCATTAGATGTATACTGATTCTATCATGGATCACAATTTGATACACCATTCCCAATGCAAAACAGATTGATTAGTCTGAATTTAGGCGAGCTGATCGAATGCCTATCTTTAATTAAGGTGGCCTGGCCTCTTCCCTCATCTTCACCTCCATAGGTTCAAGGTTTTTCTCTCCTGTCGTTATTCCAACAGTCGTTTCATTTGAGCAAACAGACGTGTTGCAAGAGTGCAAGTCGCAACTCGATGCAAATCAGATATTTGACATTCTTCCTCAATCCAATTTAACTTATTTATCTTCGATTTTTCTGGAATATTTTCATGACATAATTCTGAGAAGAAAAAGGTGGTTTTGTACTGAAATAACCAACTGTTTTGCCCGGCACTGTTAACTACTCTCAACTTCTTATATCAGTATATATAGTTATCATAAGGGCGTCTATTGAGCTCGAGCTTGATGAGGTCAACTCGAGCTCAGCTCGGTATAAGCTCGTGAGTTTGGCTTGAAAACTTATCGAGCTGAGCTCAAGTTGGATTTGTGCGGCTTGTCAGGTCTATCCAATCGAGCTCGAGTCTGGTCATGCTATACTCGGTAACTCGACTCTGACATCTCAACAAGAGCACAAATTGGGAACAAGTTTTAGTCCATTGATTGAGGAGAGAAGTGACGAAAGGCAGAGGAGCTATGAAGACCGACCAACTCCTCCCTCAGTTACAAATCATGCCTTTTTCAGCTTTTTTCCTAATATCTGATATGTGGGCCATCGGTTCACATGATATAGACCTGGACTCTTTAAACTTAGCTTGTTAAGAGGCTCATGAGTCAGCTCGAACTCGATGATTTCGAGTCCGAACTCGCATTCCAGGTCTCGAATCTTGTCGAGCCCAAGCTCGAACCCATATGTTTTCTTATCGAGTTTGAATTCGAGTTAGGAGTGGTTGAGATCGATAGACACCTTATTAGTCCGAAAACATCCTTGAATGTTGTAGCAGAGGTTAACATGGTACATCAGTTAACGATTAATGGCACACTTCCAGTAGAAGATTGGATTTCGCTTTGAGCGTGATCGTCATTCAACTATTGTTGGTCCACGGCAACAACCTCTACTGGAACCATCAAGGATCTGTTCAAATGCCTGGTAGAGAAATGATCAGCTGAGCTTTGATGTGCATGCGTTGACAATGGAAGGGTGGCAGATCTGTGTGTACATGATGCTGTCGAGGAAATGCCCTCAGCGTCGGGAAAAGCTTCGAGGGGAAGCAACCGCACCTAACGTGGCTCCTGATCTGTCTCTCGTGTGCTTGTTGGGTTTCACAGCCACATGAGGTGCGTGGCGGGGTCTATCTAACAGCTACCTCTCACTTTGATGTCAGATAAAATATGGGCCACACCCATACAACACCGAGAATCAATCCATGTACAGTGTCTGTGTTCCTGATACTTGACCGGATCTTCCAACAAGATAAAATAGCAAAGCACCTCTCGTTTAAGAGAAATTTGGTAGATACGTAGAGCATTAATATAAGATTCAATCTATAAAGTTAGATTTTGAAATTGAAATTACAAAAAGAAAATAAAAGATTACAGCAGATCTATTGTAACTCTCGTTACAACAGACGATTAAAGGAGCTAGTGGAGATGGTCACTAGAGCATCCATCATTCTGATTTTGCACCCGATGCTTGATTATGAGTATATGCCTATGCGTGTGATTAGACAGACTGGACTGGGTTGGATCATACTGGATCGGATGCACGGATGTACGACTGGCCAGACGGTCGCCTTCTACGTCTTTGTTGTCTGCCTCTACGGCTCTACCTAGCTAGGTACACAAATCTTTTGCATTTAGGTATCGTTCAAACGAGGGATAAGGAATGAGACGAGGTGACTATAACGTTATCTCAAGCCATCTTATATATTCTAATATCTCCCTTTCGTATGTCTTGATTTTATCTTTATCTTGTTGATTTATTTGCCTTGTGTAAGAGCTCAGAATTCTATCTTACAGATTTCGATCCTATATTACTTGTCATTCCAAACGTTAAATCAAATTATACATCAGAAAAAAGAGGAGCGCGACCAACTATCGTATGAATTTATCGAACTATTGTAAGCTGGGGAACACACATCCATAGTTTATAAAGATCGTGTGGTCGGAATCGAGGGGTGTCAAATACGAACAGTGGTAAGACCAATGTGCGGCCCTTACGCTTCGATTAATACCAAATACTGTTGCACTCGAAATGTGGGTCCTGTTGTATGAAAATCATCATCCACGGCACTAGTTTAGTGCTCTCATCTTCTATGCTCAGCGCAACCGTTCCCAGAGGAAGACCTTTGAACTCGAGCAAGAAGTTGAAGAAGTAAATAGTCCAACCTTGATTTGTTTTTCTCAGACCTCATAAGAATAACCACGGAGACGTCATGCTTGGCTATTCTATGATTCTACTAGGATGATTAATAGTGGGAGGAATAATTATAACTTGTAGGATGTTCGAGCAGTAGGGATCCGAGGAGCAAAGCAGTAGATAAGATAATAGAAGAGACCATGCTTCCAGTAGAGCAGAGGAAATGATTAGGATAATGAACTTGTTTCAATCATCAAAGAAAGACGAACAAGGAGGTTCCTAGGATGTAGCGGGTCATCTTTTCCCAGTGTCGGGAACCCTCCCTTGGATGGAGTATGCTGGGGACCCTTATAATGACAAAAAGTACGACGGAAGTGATGAGATGGTGGTTCATGTGGGGTTCTGACGAAGGGAGGAGGAAGGTGAACTTGGTGGATGGGCTACAGGTATAGAGATCGAGAATCAGTCTTGCATACTCATTCCCCTAGGTCCGTCGCTCATCCTGAGGCATCTCCCAAGAATCTGAGAAGGGAAACCCATCCTAGGATGATTCTTTTTATAGAGAGGGCTTGAGGAAGCATTATGTGCTACAAACTTCTCCAACAGCTCGTTGGAATCTGACACACGTTCCTCCATTGACAACAAAACAAGGATAAATCATAAATAAGTTTATGGACTAAGATATTCGTATTTGTTTATAAAATCTTAATATATTACGCTTCGGAGTCATGTAACTTTCAAATTTCATTATTATTTAGTATTTATTAGGAAATTTGAACACAAATTTTACAAACATATTATCAACTTATTAAGATAAATTGATCGATTCCTACATATATTATAAATATACATGAGATTACTAAAAATACATCAAGAGGAGTGCAATGGAAAAAGTCTCACAAAAACAGCTCAGAAAAAATCGAGAAAATCGAACCCTACATAATTTTTATTTCTATAAAATGGTGTGATGATAATATTTCTACAAGACATTGTCAATTAAGTGTCATTGGAACGAGGGATAATTGGTAATCTGCATTGTTCTATTAGTTGAGAGACCAATAGGAATGGATAGGGAAGAGATGAATACCACAAATACAAATATAATAGATGATGTAATCACGATACATGTCACGACCCGTCCCGCATACTCTTGGAGACGAGCGTGACTAAAAACATATACTTATCTTATCAAATTTGACCCGTGTAAAGCACAATATAATAACTATAGAGAAAAATCGTATTCATGTACATTTCCACAAAAAAATGAAATACATATTACTACATACATGATTTTGAAATTTAAAGAAATGATCTAACATAAAAATCCAAACTCATAGCAGTCGGAAAAACATCATAAAATAGATATTAACTATGATGGCACAACCTCTTTGATTATATGTCTCTTCCAGACTTGATCTACTTAGGTCAATATCTTCTTTCTTTAGGGTACCTGAAAAAAAATATTGATTTGGAGTGGTGAGCCTAAACTCATCGACATGAGTTCAGACCCAGTGAATGGGTCATAAACATTCAGCTAAATAATTACATAATTGAAGTATTAAAACTAATAGACACTATAATTTAAACATGAATATTGTATAACTGAAAAAGAGAATTTTGTTGTCATAATCAAAAATAGAGCTTGATAATCATTTCCTGCAAGTAAAAGCATGGATAAAAGTAACCAACAACTTGTATAGAAATCATATTTGTTGTCTTGAAAATAAGCTTGCTTTTCCATACTTGGCGATGCGACACTACCCCAACATATCTTAGTAAGTCCATGAACCATACTGCCAGGGAGAGGTTAATCATCCCTTAGCCTTACATACTTATTGCCTAGGCAAGCGAACTTAACCTAGGTCCTTATCTTACTGTCATACGCGCAGACGGCCCCAAAGGCCAATGAACACCCTGCATACGGCCCAAAGCCTATTGCATACAGAATGCGGACCCAAAGTCCTCTTACTTGTTCATGACTTTCCTAGAGTGTAGGACATAGTGTGCATCTTACTTGAAAATCACTTAATCGTACAACTTGTATTATTAGCATAAGAATAATAAAGAACTTGCTTAACTTGACATAATTTCTTAAACAAGAATCATATAGAACTTAAAAGCTTTATACCACATACCATTTAAATTTGCATACTTAAACCATAAAGATGCATAAACCATTCAATGTGGAAGAAGAATAAAGCTTGTTAAACTTAGCATCAAATGTACTTAAAAAAAACTTGAAATGCAATGACTATCTGAAATATTAAAAGCTTGCACCGTAAAACATTTGCATGGAATAAAATAATAATACTAAGGCCTTCAGCTTATGAACCACTCACCTTGAATTTTAACTTTTGCGACAAAACTGCGATTTGAACTTCTCACTCTTATCCGATGCTCTTGAGCTTTCCTACATATTGGTAATAATGGATAAAATATTGAATTTTATTATTAATACCATTTAGAAATACATATCTTCGTTTTAAATGCAATTGCTATGAGATCACTCGTTACAGTAGGCCTATAGCTTTAGTATGAACTACACATTCTTAATGTATACTACTATTATTTTATTGTGGAGTATATGTGCATATCTGATACCCATAACGTAGTGTACGCTATATAAAACTTAAGTGCATGACATGACAACACCATTAGTGGAAGAATGCAATAGGTTCAAATATGCATGCCCACTGATAACCATATGGTTGCATGAATGGTTGTAAACAATATATAAGACATGGTCATTGGAATAAACTTTTATTAGATTTTGTTTACTGGTTAGATGTTGATTTCATGTACCGATTATCTATTTGCATAGCATTGTTGTAATTAATTATGTTGTATCTTATCTAATTAGAATACCATAGCTACCAGATCAAGCATTGTTGTAATTAATCTTTCTCATATACAATGTGTGTATTTGCATAGCATACTAAAAAATGATGATGTTATTCTGAATTAATGATTATCAAAACAAGCCAAGTTAATCAGTAAAATATATTCTTAAACTGAAAAGTAATCATATCATTATAACTAAAAGCACAACTAATATCACAATTACATAGACTGTAAGGACTTTGTACATAAATGGATTTCCTTACAAGATAGTACTTATAACTATATAATTATGAATCGTTAGAGAATTATTACTATCACTATAACATTACCTAAAGTTTCCATACATGTTTTAGTTCATCTATTTAATTTGATTTCATAATTCCACCGAAAAAGCTATGATCGAGATTAAAAATGTAACCCCATATACATGCATGAGTGGATATATATATATACATACATACATATATATATATATATATATATATATATATATATATATATATAAGCCATTAGTCTGCATAAGAATTACGAAAAGAGAGTAAATTAACCTGTGAAGGTTTTATGCATGGATCTTGTTTATTCTATACCGGAGTAGTTTCTTATGAGGTATAATTATAGCGACTAGTATCCTAATTGCACATACTATGTAAGGGTTAAATAACTAAAAAAAATACCACGAATTCCTTCTCCCTTATTTGATATTTGATACGAAAGATCCACCCATCCACCTTGTTTTACTTGATTATTCTAACATGCATATATGCATGAAAATCTAAAAGCAACCATGAAGAATATAGATTAGATGGTTACCTGTAAATAACCTTGCCACCTCCCTTAGCTTCTCCTTTACCCGAAGAATGCAAAGGCTTATGGTATTCTCTCAATTTATACCATACATTAGCCTATTCCTCGTGCATGGTAACATCGAAAGTGTTATTACACGTAGCCCACAAAACACCTACGTGTCACTCTAGTATTCTCCTATATATTACCTGCCGACATCACTCCCCATCTTATATTTATCTGCAGCTTTCCATTCATACATAGATATACGTATTACTTATCTTTATTTTATTTTATTTCCTCATTTTTACCTTTAGATTACGTTGCATGCACATCGTCTATTCTTTATCTATTCCTGCCTCCAACCAAATTAAGCTACCCAGTTTTTTTTTTATTATAAAAAATGTAACGTTAATTTATTGGTATGTTGTCAGTAATCCTCTCATAATATTTTATTATTAATTTTATCATGTAAAAATTAGTTTTTTTTCCGTAACAGCCTCTATTTTCCATAATTTGAAAGTACAATATACATCACTAACTCCACTTTAGACATGATAAAAATATCATCATAATGGTTCATGATATTGACATAAATGGAATTTTAAGAATATTACAATATTCCCCATAAAGAAAAAAAATGTATCTTCAAAAAGTTTTATTTCTTTGGCCTGGCTGAAAAGTAATGGATGTTACAATACAACTACTTACTCTGAAACACTGGACGGGACCGTTCGGTAGAGGAATAAGGGAAATGGATAAGGGGAGATAAGACTATTTATGTTCGGTTGAAGGAAGAGGATAATGGGAAATAAAGAGGGATAAGTTGTAATTATTTGTTATTCTCTTTTCGGTAGGAGGAAGAGTATAAGAAGGCATAAGTGGGTTATGTTGGGTAAATTGTTAGATGAGTGATAGTTATTTGTGTTTATCAACAAGAGAGGCTTATGATAGAGGAATCGTTTATGGAGGGGTCAGGCGAGGAATAAGAAAGGATATACTTATTCCTCAATCGAACAGCCTCTTAAACAATTTAATCTTGTATCGTACAATATTACATCTCTTGAAAAGTAAGACAGCAAGATCTAGACGCATCATATCTAAAGTGATTTTCTCTCCTCGAAAAAATCTAAGTTACTTGACATGTTTCCGTCTTCCAGAAAGAAAGAATTAGGTTTCTGTTCAAGTTGGTCGTGATCGTCCCTTTGAGGAGGGAGAAGAAACGAACGTCCCGTGTGCTTCGGCTTCAGAGGTCTCTATCCACGCAGATATCATCCTATATTTAAATCTTAGTTTTAATAATAGTTACTCCGTTCGTGGTGGCGGGAGTGGAGTGGTTGAAATTGCGGGTCGCATTCTATTCTTCTGTCGTCATCTAATTCGAATATATGATTTGACCAACCAGTTTTAATGGCGGAGTCAACTTTGTGCAACGTTTCCATACATATATAATGTAATATTCGCTGAGGCACCGGCTCTTATCGTCATCAGATGACTCGTCCCATATCTTGTCGTTTTACGGGATCAAACCTCCGTGAAATGCGTGTGGTTTGTGTGTTGCATTTGTTCTAGAATTCCATTTTCCCAAAATCGTATTTTCCAACTGAATCAAATAACTGATTTTTTACACTAACCCTCTCTGTAGGTTGTAAAATTCTATTCTCCCATTCTTCGGAGCTACAACAAACAACAATTAGAATGTTAAAAAGAAATAACATAATGATAGAAAACTCAGCTATAATACTTTAGGTTTTATTTTTAACTTGAACGAGTGACAACCACAATTCAAGTTCATCTTATCAAGTAATCATCGAGTTTTATATGCCATTCTCACGTTTTGTTAGTTTTTCGCGTGGAAATACTGTTACGTTGTCACTATGCGGTGTGGATGGGTAGGTATACGAGCTCCCTAAAATGGGGAAAAAATCCATGGGTAGGAGTACGGTTTCACGCTGTTGGACCTCTTACTCTTCGCAGGAGTGATTTCACATTTTTCGCCATGAGAGGGAGATTGCTTTGGTAACATTTTAAACATAGCATAGGCTTAGGATCAATGGTTATCAGCAGACATTGACTTCAAATGGATAAATGACAACTTCTAAAAGTACTTACACTGCATTATTAAACTCCACGTGCTTATGAAATGTCCAGCTTTCGACAACAGAATTTTGGTTGTCACTGGCCAAATGTTGTGGTAAGATAAAATCTTTCTTTATAAAGTAAGTTGATTATAGATTCAATTTCCTTAAAATACAGTTCTTGTCATCATAGTCTATAGCTGTTGTAACAAAACTTTGACTTGCGACGGTTTACCCGGCATGTAATACTACAATAAAATTGGTCTAACGCAACGAATAATTCGGTATTCGTTTTCATATCATTTGTAGTTAAATATATAACAATGAATAATATTCATTGCTTGCTTCTTTAAATTCGCAACGATTATATCATTTGTTGCTATATTTCGAGTAACAAATTATATAACAATGCTTACACGTTGACGTTTTCTTATAATCGTTGTTAAATTTAGCAATGTTATGCATTTTTTTAACGAATAATCTAAAGGATAAATTATTGTTATATAAATCTTTAGCAATGAATATAACATTCGTTACTAATTATAATAACAAAATCTGATTTTACAAGGAATAATATTTGTTATTATTCAAAGATATGGTAATGAATATTCAAATTATTTATTTTCATGCATCAACTTCTTATAGTGTAAAATCCATTGTTAAAAATGGGGAATTGCAGAAACAATGTCTCTGTTGTCACCTCGTTGTGACTACTCTGTCAACACAAAATTATTATATGTAACGCCAACCAAATATGTTCCTATAAGATTTTTAATTTTTTTAGCCACCGAAGTTCATTGCAAAAGAACGGAAGGCGGCTCCCTAGGGGCAGTCAATGTGCTGCTTTTGCTCCATTTCTCTTCAATTTTTACTTTTTTTTATGGGAAATAAAAATATGTATATTTATCTTATCCTCCTACTGTATCATTCTAATTTTGTGGAAACAAAAACCTTATGTCATTTATCTAAAACAGATCGATTACATCAATTGTAAGATCGTTAAAATTATATATTTTAGATGGAGGACATATGAGTATATGTTTTAAACGAAATCAGAATGTCATATTAGAGGAATATAGTGATGAATATACATATTTTTATTTTCAAAAAAAAAATAAAAAAATGTTGGAAGATTGGGTGGGCCGGAGTTGGCTGCCTCATGGGACGGTCCCATTTTTCCATTAAAATATTTCGTTGCCACGATTTGTTGTTACTATGGGAATTTGTTGTAGTGTTTAAACAACTACTAGGTATAAGCTACTCCCACGTGAGCTATGATCTCTATTGCACTTTAATCACACTATGTGGCATGCATAGACTGTATGAAATTGGATATAACTATACTTTTATCCTATTATTAAGCTCATTATAAGGAAATTTTGCAATTCACACCATATTGGGAAATTGTCGTGTATGTAAGGAAAATAGTAAGTCTTCTGAATATGTTGCAGTGCTTTCAAAAGACAACAAATTGGGTAGATGATTAGGTTTGTGTAAGAGATATTGTCGTCTCCATGGTAACAAAGCTGTGTGAAACAGACCAAACTCACCAAAACTTCAACTACCGACCCAACCTTTGTCATTTGACCGTTAGTTGCTACTATCGGATTTTGGCATCACGTGGTTGTTAAGAAATATACATATCGGTATACACGATTCGTGTCTGTGTTTATGTACGTTTTCGGAAAACAATTCTAATAAAAAAGTCAATGGTTCATTGGACTGACATTGGCGGTTTCGTTATCTTTTCGAGACACCGGTTGACATCCATCTATATCGTGAATATATTTGTATCCGATCCATTATCGTATTCGTTTTATATATATTTTGACACTCGTATTCATATTTGTTTTAAAGAGGATGTTGTTATGGATATCACTTTCACATTTGCTAATATTCACATACGTATATCCGTTTTAGGATATAAATATAGTCGTAGATTTATCTATAATTTCGTGTAACAACATCTTATGATTGCACTCACCATTGTTAGTATAATTATTACGAAATGAATATATTAGTATATGTGCAAACCATCTTAAACATGTATATTATAATTGTAACGACCCGGATCCGTGTGGCGAGCGGAAGCATAATAAAACGACATACCATGTTGGATCGGATGGTCACTCATGCATATCAAATCCACCAATGAGAAAACGGTCGGAAAGATAAAAAAAATGAATCACTTGAGATACATCAAATAAATGGATACCATTTCTTAGCAGCTTGACATAATCAAGGGTCAATGTCATGAAAGTCCTCAATAACAAAAGGAGATAACCAAAAGAACAACACATAATATTTCTTGGGTACATCTAACAATAAGACAACAAAGGGAAACTAGCACTATCAAGACGAAAAGTCAAACTCTTCCATCAGCCAATCGACAGCTTCAATGCACTATTCCTCCAGTGAACCTGCGACAGGGCAAACCATAGGGGCGACAAGAATGCTCATAAGCCAAACAACTTAGCATGCTTTAAGAAGAATGCCAAAAATGAGAATGGTTCGATAAATGGAATAAGAAGCATGGCGATATAGCTATATCCACATACTTATGAGGGGTTCATACATTCTCAATAATGGTGCTCTACGTTGCACCTATACACTTAAACTCAATCTTTTAGTTAAGTTGGTCCATTAATACCCTCCGCTGGCACTAGTGGTTTCACTTGCACATTCGATCATACATTAAACACATCGTGATGACATCAACGCTGAGTCAATATGTGGACTTTCCACTAGGCTCTACTGAACCTGACACTCCCGGAATATGTTGCCCTTTAGGCCATTGATGTCCATATCTGACCTGGTAAACAGACTTTAGAGGTGGCTCCCACCATGAGGCGTAGCACTTAGCTCTGCTTACCTTTATCGTGCCATCAATAATGTTAAGAATTCTCAAATTAGCAAATCTCTTTAATCCTATATCTTGGGGTTGGTGTACTTATACTCATCACTGTAACTTTTATTTCAACATTTTCATTACATGAGGTATAGGACTTATACATGGTATATTTTTAGACACTTGATAAGTTGAGACTAAATTATACTAATGTCACTCCTAACCAGGGCATGGTATAAATTTAGAACAAGGGATGTTAAAAATATGGATAATTGTGGCAAGTATTTATTTACATCAATTATCATAATAACCTAACAAATGGAAGGCATTACAGTTATCATGATAAACTAGTAGGTTGAAGGCATTACGTGAGACGGTTCAATTGAGTTCCACAAGATATAATAATTATGATATTATAAAGAAACAGGCAGGAGGATCTACGTCAATAGCTAGGTATGTGGGATGTATTATCGGGTATTCGCATAATAACACCTGATACAGTTCTCCCGTTAATAAACCCAGTTGACCTATTATGTTGGACATCTACTCCTAAATGATTAAACGTCAATAAATTCCAGCTCACAAGTATATTGATCCATAGTTTATTGCGAAAAGTTACACTTCCGTCTACGCTCAGTAACAACTTCCTGTTATGCAATTTATTTTAGCTATATTATTACTTCTTCATATATATAATCACGAATGTAAACCTTTCTACATGTATTTGTGACGAGAGGAGAACATGCCCTTCAAGGTGGGGGGAACTGTGATTCCAAAGCATACATCCAAAGAAAAAAATACTAAAATATCCTTATTAGGTTAATAAACCCTGCATCTAATTTATATGAGGATTCCTATTATTCAATACCAATCAATGAAAAGGATATAGATGACTGTATCCAGATCAAGGTTGTACCTTTACAAGGAAACTTGAAGGTTTGCAGAATATGATTCATATGGATCATGATAGCAAATCGAGAATGTTGAGCTATAAAACACATACCGTATTGCGAGAATACCACTCCAAGGGTTAGGCCAACACTGTTCTTCAGCTTTGATCACAACCAGCCCAATGACGACGTCCCAACCCGATGATGGCGGATGCGGATTATCTTGGCCAAGGAAGAGAGAAGTTGTTGTTGGCTGGACTCCTATTCACGCCCTCTCTCTCGTATGCATATTAATCTCTCTCGGAAGTCCCTCTCTCTCACCCCCTCTCTCATCTCTCTCTTAAGGAACGAGAGGGGTAGGAAATAGATCCTACTCCATGAATAAATGGTTATTCATGAAGTAGGTAACTTACCTACTTCATGGAGTAGGAAATGGATCCTACTTAATGGAGTAAGATCCCTTTGGTCTCTCCTTTAGAATTATTAAATGATTAAGTGGTAAAGTGAAATGGTTCTTCTTTTAGAGATCAGGGTTTGAATCTTATTTCCATCAATTTCGACCCTTGATTATGTCAAGCTGCTAAGAAATGGTATCCATTTGTTTGATGTATCTCAATTGATTCATTATTTTTATCTTTCCGACAGTTTTCTCATTGGTGGATTTGATATGCATGAGTAACCCTCGGATCCGACGTGGTATGTCATTTTATTATGCTTCCGCTGGCCACACAGATCCGGGTCGTTACAAGTGATGTCAGAGCTGAAGTTCTCTTGGGTACAATTAGGATGTACTATTTAGTCGATGTACTTATACATCAACATCTGAAGTATGTAACTTACCTACTCCACTTTCTTTTTTTTTCATTTTTTTTTATTTTTTCAAAAATGCTTCCATGGATTTTCATAACTATATCCCTCTAATATGTCATTCAAATTTCTTCAGAAACAGAGACCCCTACAGCCTCCATCCAGAACATCAAAAATACATCAAATCTGTGACGTTAAAAAATGACTGTCTGGATGGAGGTCGTAGGAGTCTCTATTTCTGACGAAATTTGAATGACATATTAGAGGGATGTAGTTATGAAAATTCATGGAAGTTTTTCTAGAAAAATAAAATTTTTGAAAAATCCATGGAGTAGGATCCCTTTTCTCATATATATATATATATGTATGTGTGTGTATATATGAATCCTAATTATAGGATGTCGCTAATGTGTACATATGCTTGGGAAGATTTCATAAGCATTACAAATAAAAGGACACATATAGGGATGTAAGAGATCCAATTTGCTTGCGGTTTCAGGAGTTTTGACAATATAAGAGATGAAATGAGATGTAGCGATCAATAATTTATTATCAACATATAATTTATACATCTACTCACCATTACAATTTTTTGAATATTGTATGTGACTAATCATTGTGTGTACCTATATATGTGGAGATATGATGAATATATGATTCATCATCTTTATTCTTTCATTTTGGCTGAAAACTTTGGTAAAATACATGTAAATACTCATTAATTTTCATTAAGTAACATTCTAACCACAAATATCAGTATTATACAATTAACACTTATTTTATCCAAACTAAAATAATAAAGAGAAAAATAAAAGAAAAAGATGGATTTACATATATATAGACTGATCCTAACCCTGAAATCATGTCAATATTAACTTGGTCGACAAAAGAAATAAGTAGGGTGAGATAAAGACATGAATATATAAAAATATCAGAAAATCGAGACCATAAGTATACATAAACAAATTCTTCACCTTTTAAATATTCCACCTAATTTCTTTATCATTAGGAAAATTTTAAATCAAAACACTTTCATAAAAATATATATTATTTTATAAAAATATTAAAAAACTTCAATACAAAAATACAATAATACAATGAACCGAAAAAGCCATAAAAGCTGACTTCCAGGGTCCATAATTATTTATAGAAAACTCCAAATCGACCAAACTCACTTTTAAACTTCATTTTATACTTAATATTATTTACTAAAAATATATCAAAAAATATTAGAACAAAATGGTTGAGTTTTGGCGTTTGGGCCCATTGTCTTTATGTAATATATGTAAAATCTTCCCGATTTTCTAATTAATTAAGCGTAACTCCGTTTAACTTAATTTATTCTTTAATGCATTTCTAAAAATCATTATCGAAACTTAAAAATATAATTTAAGACAAAATATCAATAAATCCTGAGGCCACGAAACCGAAACCTAAATTTTCTAGGCCTCATATGTCTTAAAGTCATTTTTATTAAATTATCTACCAAATGACACTAATTTTGCTAAAATCAGAATTAATATGCAAAATGTGGATTTCGAAACCATATTTATATTATTATTATATTTATGCACTTTATTAATACTCTATTCTTAACTTACATAAATAATAATTTATTTATCAATTTAGTAATTTTTGTTTATTTAAATAATAATTATTTATACACATAATTATATTTTAAATCATTTAATTACTTAATTATTCATTATACTATTTAATTTTATCTTAATTAAATTATTTAATTTAATTATTAATTTAACCATTTATTATTTATTATAATTAACTAATTTTCTCTCTCTCATCCCATTTCCTCTTCTTCCCCATACGACCTTTCCCTTCTCCACGTCCGCCGCTCCTCTTCCTTCCTCCTCCTTCCTTCGTCCAACCACACCAACGGTCAGTTGTTGGTCGGATGTTCCTCAACAAACCTGCTGTCATCAGATCCACTGCGGTGACCGTAGCCAGTTGCGTGCAGCCCACGAAAACCACTCTATAAATAGCCCTAGGGCCCCGATCGTTTGTGTTATCGGCCATTTTTTTATTTTTCTTCCTCCTTCTTCCGAGCTTTGGAGCAGGTTTGTAACAGAGATTCCTCCATCGTGTTTAGTGAAGGTCAAGGGGATCAGGGGGTTGGCATGATCTTCTCGAGCATGTAACTCAGCTTTGCCGTGAGAGGACCCTTCGCACTGTCGTGCGTGGAGGCGATTACCCAACAGAGCTCCATCATGCTTCGCGTTCCTCCATCAATATTTACCCATCTCCACTTCTAGGTTAGATCCCTTAGATCTCATCTAGTCCTTCCTCTGTTTTATCATCTCCTGCTTCTCCTTCTTTTCTCGATCATTCTATGTTTTCATTGATTATCGATCCACATTTGATCTTCACATCCATTCCCATTCTCGATTCCTACCATTTCTCCTTCTATCTTCCAGCCTTGACCACCTCCGATTGTGCACAATTATCAAAGTCTGGTTCCATTTCCTCATATCGTCGGAACCCTCGCTCATCATTCTCCTTTTGTTCTGGACCGAGCCTTGTGCTCGAGTTAGATTTTCACCTGCCGGTAACTAAAGGCATCATTGAGCAAACACAAGTCACTTGGAGATTGAATATAAAGAGCAATCGTGCTCCGATGATCCACTACAAACCAATCTGACGCTGCCTTTGAATTTGATCATCGCCGCTCGAGGCGCCATCTCAGCCTCGAGGAGCACTTTCCTTCGATTCACTTAAACTGCAAGAGACATGCACCTGCATTGAGCTACTTGTCGTCTTACGATCGATCAGATCCATCATCTTCAAGCTAAGAGCCGCATCGAAGTTTCGTCACTGACATAGATCAGGACCTGATCGAGAGTACCCCCTAGCATCACTGCATGATTATTTGAGATCGTACGACTGTGACCCTACCATGTGTCAACATAAGAATATTGGTCATTATAGTCACACTATAAACTCCGATCTGACACTCCTGACCCTGCAACGTGTCGAGCCCAACTAAGTTGAACCATCCCACTGCTCTAGGAAGCACGTGACCACATTTGTGTTGTGCGGGTATTTTAGATGAATGGCACTTTCATCCTCAGATCATTTGAATTTATATAGAATTCTTTGGCAGACTCAAGTTACGTGCCTGACACAGGGGTTCATTGGAAGCAGATGGAGACATCACGTGTACACACACGTGACATTTGTAGCGAATTTGTGCATTACACCCTAGAGCTTCTCGATATCACAAGCAGGTCCAGAACGATCCCAGCACGCGATCTACATGTGCTTGGAGCAATTGCGCACAGCCCCTCCATTACCTATATTTTATCTTTTGCCCCCCAGTTTCCAATTTTGTTGCATCTTTACCCATGTACTATATATAATACATACCTTTATAATTTATAATAAATAAAATCCAAAATATAAAAATATAATCAAAATATGTATAAATATCTATTAATATACTATATACAATACTAAATAAGTTTTGAAAAAAAAGATTTTCTATTATCAATAAATCATTTAAAAATACAAAAAAAATAATAAAATTTTAAAATAAAAAAATAAAATTAATATAAAAAATATTTAAAAATATAATAAAATTTACTCTTAGCATATATTACTATATCTTACATAATAAAACAAAACGAAATAAAAATTGAATATTTAAATCAATAAACATATGAAATACATAAAAACTTTCAAAAATCATAACTAATTCAAGAAAAATAATAAAAATACGCACAACCTATCGTTTTAAAGATAATTTCACCTACGTTTTATAAAAAATAAAACGTTTCCATTCTGTTTACTATTTTAAAAATAAATACTTCACGGATTTTAATAAACAACTTGTTTTCAATCTTAAATATAACACAAAATCAATAAAAATCCTAAAAACTTCTTAAAACTCATAAAATAGGAAAGAAAATTAACGACATAACAATAATGAAATAAAAATCAAATAAAACTACAAAATATTTTCAAAAATAATAAAAATAAAAGTACTTAAAATCACAAAAGCAATATAAAATTCACAAAAATTCAATAAAAATACAATAAATCCCTAAAACTAAATAAAAATTAAGAAACCTATGAAACCTTAATTTTCTACCATTTAATCCTAGTTTTTTAACAGTTTGCCTCCCTGAGTTCGACATCCCATACTTAACACTATACACTTGAGTTTAGGATTATAAATAAGATAAAAATAAAATTTCTGTGAATCTCAACCGATCATTACAACGACAATTGCTATTGATATAATGATAGATACGATATTCCTTGCTTATTTGAAGTAGGAAAAATCATTTCTCAACTAATAATGTCATCATTTATATATTTAACAATGGCTAATTTAGTGATAGATTTTGAAAAAAAGTGTCACTATAGCTCAATTTTGTTGTAGTCTCTCTCTCTATGTATACGTATATATGTATATATATGGATTGGGGAGCCTACACCCAGCCTTTTTCTCTCAATTTTTTATTTTTTTAAAGGGATCCTTAGGGTATTTACTTAAAATATTAAGCAGAACAAGTGTTTCAAATTTCATGTAAAATAGACATTCCTAACATGTCCATCGGAAGAGGTCGATCTCAGCAAATATAAGACCATTAAAATTTGACTGTCTTGATGGATAAGTTAGAAGTCTTGAAATAAGTTGAAATTTGAATGACACGATGGTGGTATATTGTGATCTAAATCTCCCAAGGATTAAATTCAAAAAAAAAAATCAAAAAATAGAGAAGATAAGAGGTGGATGTAGGAAGCTTACCTACACATGATGTAGCTCCCCCCTACACACATATGAAAAACTTCCAATAAGGTGGAGCTTTCCTGGATGCATGGAAAGTCACATCAATTTAGGTATTTACCCTATTTAGTTTACATTTTCTAATAAAATAAGTTTAATAGTAAATGCTAACATAATATGTATATCAAGAAAAATTATGAAACATTATATATTTGACAAAAATATTATATTTCTAAAAATAGTATGATCATTATTATTTTACATGTGTAGTTTATATTTTACAAATTGATACACAATTTACAAATTTAATAGTGCCTTTTTAAATTTCAGGAAAGGCCACCTCATTGAAAGGGATATGTGTGTATGTTTGCACACATAACATTATTGCACACACTATACATATTCGCATATATTTAGAGCAGTTTGTAGCTTTTCAAGAACTTTGTACTGTGTACGAGTGCATCAGTGATTGGTAAATGGCAATATTTACTCCTCAAATAAGGTGATGTAGGAGCGTTTTTAGTTAGCAAGTGATATGATTAATTAGTATTGCAAGTATGTCTAATGTCACATCCTAAGATTATGAGATAAGTACATTGTAGGGCAGGGTGAGAGCATGATTTGTTGGTAGAGATCTTATAGCATCAAATTTCATATTAATCAAGGTAAATAAAATCCTTTCTAGGTGCATTCTATCCTATAAACCAACTCATCTATAAATCTGTCAACATGCATGGATGAACTAGGCGTAAAAACTACTCATTCAATATGAACCTCCATTTTCTAACAATATAGAAACTTAAACCAAACCTAAGCAAGCACATACAAGTCTAAAACAACATGGTAAGTAATATTTCAATAGATGTTAGAGACGTTATATTTGAAACAAGATAGAAATCCATAAAGAAATATACCAAACCACAAGTTGACCTAAGGACGAGAAGTGCTTAGAGCATTATGTTGAAGAGATCGATGAGAGGTGTCTAATGTTTGATTCTGAGGAGCCCGCAGTGTCCGACAAGTCGGATTTGGCAATCGTTGCATTGACACTCTCTTGGCTCTCGACACTTTAATCAATCACCTCAATAAATAATCAACCCACAATATAGATAAAACAATAAATGAATTAGGGGTTCAATTTATTATATCCTACATAAAGATGTGTATAGACAACAAGTGTAGGGGTCATACCGCTGAGAGCTATGGTGATAGGTATAATTATCCTTAATTAATAAAAATTAGTAATAATTATTCTTGTACTTTTAGCCTTTTAATTTTTTTGTGGGTTTTTAATTATGGTTAATTTTTATGCATTTTTAAAGTTTCATTTTTGTTTAATTTTTTTAAAATTCTATTTTCTTTTTAATTTTAAATTTTTAGTTTCTTTTGTTTTTACAATATAATATGTACATATAGCTATATACTAATATGTATATTATAAATACTTTATATGATATATATAATCAATAAAATGTACAAATATAAGAAATATAAAGAACAATACTTTTTTATTTTTAAAAGGTTTAAAATATATATTATATTTATAATTGATAACACTATTAATAATAAATATAAAGGTAATATTATGTATGTATATGCTATATTTTTAAATATTTTTATGTATGTGTTATATTTTTAAATTTATCTATATATAGTCAAAATTTACATAATAAAATGTTTTTACATTTTTAATATTTTTATATTTTGTTATTTTTCTAGTAATTTTAGCTAATTTGTAAGTATTTTAGTGCATTTAAATATACAAAAAATAAAGTAAATGGGCCGGATTTTTTTGGGTTTTAAAAATATATAAATACTTCAAAAAACTAAATCTATTTTAATATGTATCATATAATATGTATAAAAATAAGAAATTTAAAAAAACAATTTTTGATTTTAAAGCATTTTTTGTTTTTATGTTTTTTAGGATTTTTTATTTTAAGGTTTTTACTTTATATGTTTTGTGATTTTTGGTATGGAGTTAGAATATATAAATTATATATTTGGTATTTTTTTGGAATTTCCAAGGTAGGTTTTATATTTTTTGTATTTTTATTGACAAATAAGGAATAAATAACTCCTAATTAGTTTTTTAATAAATGGAAAGATGCTAGTAAATGATGAATACAAATATGGCATGCATCTGCAATATTTGAGACATTCACAATAATTTTCCCAAGATCTATAAAGTATTGGAACTATTTAATAAAAATAAACATGCACACATAAAAATGTACATGCTAGTAGAGATATATTTGCAATTAAAATAAAGTCTAAGTCTGTCATGTAAATTACCCAAAAGTATTACACTAATATTATAATTTTATAAAGTAAAATTAAAGAGAAAAATCCAAGAGGGTATATCTGCAAAATACCCAAGTCCCTCACACACGTAGGCATGTGAGATGACCTGGCATTGGACCTCCTTGAAATATTCCAAATGTGCGTGGGTCCCTTGTAATTTTTACACAACTATTTAAACGTGATTTAATATTACATGACTTAAAACAAAAACATAAAAGAGCAAGGGCTACTTATAAATTTACCCAACAGAGTGTGATATGAAGGCTGGACGTGCACCGCGTAGATGATCAGACGGCTCTGAAGGACGATGGTTCAATTATAATCCAACGACGGAGGATGGATCTGGAGCTGCATCTAGATCAGACGACTCTTGAAGTGTCTGGAATAACACCTCAAGAACATGATTGAGTTGAGTTTTGATCGATGATTTCGTACACATCTGACATATGGTCTCCTCATAGATAGTCTCTACACCATCTCGGAAGCCTTCCATGTCAGCATGATGTCTTAAACAAGTCCATGCCCCATTCGACATGGAGCTAGATACACCTCAAGATCTGACTTATGCTTTGAAATTGGGCTCCAGGTCCTGATGGATGTTCATTCCTGCATAAAAAAGATGAGGACAACGAGAGAGTTGTGATCGACCAAACCTTGAAGCTCTATATATGAAATGATGAGGGGGCGTAGGAGATCATAAGTAGATAGAGGGAAAAGATCAGGTGAACTTCGATTCTTACTGAGTTGAGGGGGATAAATGAAGGATTTTGTGGAGAAGGTGATTGAAAAAGAGAAAATGGAAGTCACCAATTGATGGGCTGACAGATCGGGCTCACTATTGCTAAGGCAACTACTCCAACCCTCTCGCTGTTTCAAATTAGATTTAATATAAATAATATATAGAAAAATATAGAACAGAAAACATAATTTTTGTGATTTTTTTATAATTTTATATATTTTTATACAGGTTTTTAGGGTTTTTCTATTTTTTGAGTTTTCTTTTATATTTTTTTAGTGATTTTAGGTCTGGAGGTTTAAAAATACATAAATAGACAAAATATTTTTGGGAATTTTTCAAAATATTTTGATATTTTATGGGTTTAATATTATAAACATTAAAAAAGAGGTGTTTTTTATGTTTAATAAAAATTTAAAATCCTAAAATTGCAAACTAAAAATATGGCATGAAAGTAGATGCAATCAGGAGCAAACATCTATTTTTTTGAAATTTTATAGAGCATATAGCTATATGAAATAAATACAATAAACAAAGAGAAACTACATTTTTAGCAGAGGCTTTAATGCAAATTAAATAATGATCAGAGGCCAAACACAATTTTCACAAAAGTTTAATGCGTGAATACAAAGTTCCAGGACTAAATACCAAATCCAAGACCCAAGAGGGGTCTGTTGCAAAATTGCTAAGCTTACGTGTAGATACACGTGAGCCACACTAGCAGGGACCAGAAAAAAATTACAGGAACTATAGGGGTCTAAAAATAAATATTCCAAAAATTATTACAAGACATATAAAAGTTTAGATATTACTAAATAAATAACAAAAACGATGGGGAGGGGGGGGGGGTCTGCATAATACACAGTCTATGCGTGCATCCGACGGCTGATAATCCTCTACTTGACACGTGTCATGTCAACGTGACATGATAACGTTTGCAGATGAATGGCCAGGATTAGATCTTGTCCCTTGATCGTATGTCTGCGAGGCGAGCCAATCTAAAGGAGGATGGAGGATCTGGGCGTGGAAGTGGATCCAACGGTTGTGGACCTCCCTGGATTAACTAGGAAGAACACGGCCGCTGGCGAGCTTCAACCGGCAAGGACGCGCTGCTGCGACCACCTCCTTCACTGCAAAAGGGCCCCGACAATTCCTGGAAGAGTCCTCAACCAAACGGTGGTTCCAAAATGGCCAGGAGAGCTCTGACGCGCCGCCACTAGGTCAAGGGACGATGGCGGCTCCAGGTACCACATCCCTTTGGAGGGTCCTTTCGCTCACAACACCTGCAGAAGTTTTAAGCACGATAAGAAAAGGAAGTTGTGGTCTTATTGGAGAGGGGGATTGATGAACCTGCGTTTCATCATCTTTATTCTATCATTTTGGCCTTAAAAACCCTAGTAAATGCATGTAATAACCTTAATTGAAGCATTTTATCATTCATGCATTTGTGCATAAAAAGTGTACAAAATACGATTTTTAAAGCCAAAATTATAGAATAAAGAAAAGAAAATAAAAAAATAAAATATCAAAGAGATTTTATGATCCTAAACCTCGAGACCTAGGCATCTCAATGACTAGGTAGACAAGAACAAAGTAGGGGGAGATAAGGGTCAAAACACAATAAAATTCCATTTATTTTATTCATTTTCTTTCATTTTTGGGACTTATTTTTAGTCCTACTTTTTTATAATCCAAATAAAGAAACTTTAAACATGAAAGTTGTAGATAATAAAATATAGAAAATTACAAAATTGATTTCACACAAAAATTTCATAAAGATAAAAAGATATACTTAGAATAAAGTCCCAAAACCCCAATTTCCCAGACCCATATCTCTGAAATAAAAACTCAAAATATATCAAAATCATATTAATTGTATATAACTTTTAATAAGCTATTTAATGAAGGTGGTTTCATATATTTTGAAGTTACGGTTTGAAAGGTAGATTTTGGATCCCTATTTTATACTTATACCGATTAAAATATTCAATTTATTTATTATTCATTATTTTTATAATTTTTTATTTTTATAAATTTTGAAATATTTTTTATAATATATGTACATATTAAAACAAGAATAAAAATATAGATAAAACCTTAAAATAAAATACTTGTATAAAATACATGGATGAAATACCTATATTTGTATATATACATATAATATATTTATTTATTTAATTATATATTTTACCTCAGAAAAATAAAATAAAAATATATTTAAGTGTATAAAATTAAGTTATAAATATATAAAATAATAAACTAAATTAATAAAATTAAAATATAAAATAAAGATAAAACATTAAAATATATAAACAAACATACTTATATATAGCCTTAAAAGGCAACTTGTAGTTCTAGACCTCCAAAAAATAAATAAAAATCATAATAAAATACTTTAGAAAATAACAATATTTTTTATTTATAATATAAAAGTAATAAATTTGTTTATTATTTTTAAATGAATTTCGAAATCTTTTTTTCAGGATTTTTCCGGATTGGTTCATGCCGACCAATCAGGAGGGTTCGAGAGTTGAGCGCGGGTCAACTCTCTAACCCGCTGATGAACCTCAGTTTCATCATCTTTATTTGTTATAATTAACCCCCTTGCTTAAGGTTTTGTCAATAAATCCCTGTTATTGTCTAATAATTAACAGAGTCCTTAATAAATTAAAAACCACAAAAAAATGTCAAAACAAAAATCGTGGTATTTTTAGACTCAAAAATACCCTCAAAAATATTTCGGGCCCTTGTTTTATATCTTTTCGAGTTTTGGTCAACATGAAACTTGTAGATCTCGTCAAGATCTACAACTTTCATGTTTTGAGTTTTCTCAAATTCGACCAAATAAGCCCTCAAAAATCAAAAATACTCTTGCAATAACCTGATTGGGCCACGTGGCCCAATCTGGGCGAGCCACGTGGCCCGCTTCCCTTTGCCTCATCCGCCCGCGTCTCAGCTGTTGGATCTCATTTTAATCCAACGGACCCGCCTTTTCCACGCCTTCTTAATCTTCTAGCCATCAGATCATCCCCGCCTCCAATCTGAGCCATCTGTTAGCGCCTCGCCCTCGACACGCCACGTGTCTCCACCGAAGCCCTCTGATCGTTCCCGATCCATTTGATCATCACCGCCCACTACCACTTAGTCTCTCAACCTTTCGATCCGACTCGAGGGTCAATCACAGCCGTACGCTTCCGCCTGCCCATTTATCTGACACGTGGCAAAAGCTTCACCCTCCATCATATCGCCTCGGATGTTATCAGCACCGTCGCTCCGCGCCCACTGCTCCACCGTTGGATCTTCAGATCCAACGGTGGATCTCCATCGTCTACCTCCGGGAGCCTCCCTCTCTCCCACGATTCAGATCGCGCACACCCTTCCCCCTTCCCTTTTTCTCCGCCACCACAGTTGACTTCTCTCATCGCCAACTGCCCTCCGACCTGCCCCACTCTTCCCTCTACCGCGCGCACGCCTCCGCTAACCGCCGTCGTCCTCCCACTCGTCCCACGATCTCCTCGAAACCCACGTCCCCCTCATCGGTTCCGATAACTCCATCTTCAAATACCTCGCCCCCTCCGACGAATCAACCGGTCCACCTTTACGAGGAAGGGAGCCCAGCCCTCCTCCGCCTCCCGGTGACAGGGGGAGGCGGTGGGATTGAGCGAAGACAGCTCTGCTTCCCGGTGTCGACCCTCCGCCAATCGCGGCGGAGCTGCGGTGCCCTCGGCCCGCTCGAGCTGCGTCGAGTGGCTGCCGACGTTCAGCGAAGACCTGGGCGTCGATCCCGACGTCCAGCCCAAGCCCCCGCTCCGCCAATCTCCGGTAAGTCTTCCTTCTTCTTCCTCTGTATCTTTCGTTTATTTCTTCTTATTTTCTAGGCCTATCCGGCCATCCCTTCGTTCCGATGACCATTCCAAAAGCTTCGCCACACTTCCCCCTTCACCGCGCAACCCTCCGCTCACCATCTCCTTCCTACATAACCTCAACCATCTCCGACCCACCTCCTCCGCCACCCACGGCGGAGGAGCTCCGAGCTCCCCATCTTCTCCGTCCTCGATGAGCTCCCACCTTCATCCCACGCTCACGCACGCACTTCTTTCGCTTCGGCTACGCTTTACTAACCCTGCAGGTCGTCAATCTGATCAATGGCCGGAGCTTCGCCTGAGCATACTTCGTCACCTCCGCCAGCACACTCCGAGCTCCGATGGTCGACGCTGGTAGCCCAAGGACCTTCCCCGAGTTCCACGCTTCATCGAGTACCATTGATGGGGCTCAGGGGAGGTCTACTGTGGCCGAGAGAGAGCGGCGGAGTCGGGGCTCCCTCGCCGGAGCTCGATTCCCGCCGCCTGCTAACGATGAAGACGGAGGAGCAGCTACCGTCGGATGTCCATCATCTGACGGCTTGGATTCAGCCACGTCGCCAAGATCACTACCTCCAGGCACCGTTGGATGCACGTGATCCAAAAGCTCCGAGGCAGCCACGTCGCCGACTTCCAGAGCCATTCGATCATCACGATCGAATGGTCCACGCCTAGATACGTGGCGACACCAGAGAGCCCCCGAGCCTCAGCCACCGAGCCAGAGGCTTGGATTCACCGAGCCTCGACCGAGCCTGCACCGAGCTTCGTACCGTCCGAGCCTAGCCGAAGCTCCTCCGATCCTCTGCCGAAACCGAGCCTCCGTCCGAGCCTGGGTCGCACGTGCATCGCACGTGTTACTTTGGGAATTTTTGCAGAGACGTCCTCGAGCTTCTCCATATTTGCAAAAAGGTCCCCGCGCTTTGGGTAAATTACAGGGAAGGTCTCGCGCTTTATTTTTATTGCATTTCAGTCCTTTCCAGGGACCTTTTTGTAGTTATCTTTTCATGTTTTTTCTTTCATTTATGCCCTTATGTTTGAACTTGAATATCTTGAGCTATATAGCTCCAATCAAGTTGATTTCAGTTTCGTTTCGAAGCTCTTTTCGTCCTCTTCACTATGGCATGGTTAAAGTTCAGATTTGAGATTATGAACTGTGATGGATTATTTTATTGTTTAAGTGCTTTGATCTTTTTATTTATCATGCTCACTTGTCTAATGAGAGTAGAATGCTTCTAAATGCTGACTCAATTCAACTTGCATTTTTTTGCTATGGTTCAAGTGATTTTTATTGGGCATAACATTTGCTTTGCACGTCCATTCATTTGCATTATAAAAAAATGTTTAAAAAAATATGCATGTTCATTTTAATTTATCATGTTGTGTCTTTGCGTCATTTGACCTATATGCCTTTAATTCAACACTTGATTAAACACACTTGAATCCTAAAATACGAGAGAGGCTCGTGTCCCTGAGTTCGACCTTGGTATCTTGCCACCTTCATCCCACGCTCACGCACGCACTTCTTTCGCTTCGGCTACGCTTTACTAACCCTGCAGGTCGTCAATCTGATCAATGGCCGGAGCTTCGCCTGAGCATACTTCGTCACCTCCGCCAGCACACTCCGAGCTCCGATGGTCGACGCTGGTAGCCCAAGGACCTTCCCCGAGTTCCACGCTTCATCGAGTACCATTGATGGGGCTCAGGGGAGGTCTACTGTGGCCGAGAGAGAGCGGCGGAGTCGGGGCTCCCTCGCCGGAGCTCGATTCCCGCCGCCTGCTAACGATGAAGACGGAGGAGCAGCTACCGTCGGATGTCCATCATCTGACGGCTTGGATTCAGCCACGTCGCCAAGATCACTACCTCCAGGCACCGTTGGATGCACGTGATCCAAAAGCTCCGAGGCAGCCACGTCGCCGACTTCCAGAGCCATTCGATCATCACGATCGAATGGTCCACGCCTAGACACGTGGCGACACCAGAGAGCCCCCGAGCCTCAGCCACCGAGCCAGAGGCTTGGATTCACCGAGCCTCGACCGAGCCTGCACCAAGCTTCGTACCGTCCGAGCCTAGCCGAAGCTCCTCCGATCCTCTGCCGAAACCGAGCCTCCGTCCGAGCCTGGGTCGCACGTGCATCGCACGTGTTACTTTGGGAATTTTTGCAGAGACGTCCTCGAGCTTCTCCATATTTGCAAAAAGGTCCCCGCGCTTTGGGTAAATTACAGGGAAGGTCTCGCGCTTTATTTTTATTGCATTTCAGTCCTTTCCAGGGACCTTTTTGTAGTTATCTTTTCATGTTTTTTCTTTCATTTATGCCCTTATGTTTGAACTTGAATATCTTGAGCTATATAGCTCCAATCAAGTTGATTTCAGTTTCGTTTCGAAGCTCTTTTCGTCCTCTTCACTATGGCATGGTTAAAGTTCAGATTTGAGATTATGAACTGTGATGGATTATTTTATTGTTTAAGTGCTTTGATCTTTTTATTTATCATGCTCACTTGTCTAATGAGAGTAGAATGCTTCTAAATGCTGACTCAATTCAACTTGCATTTTTTTGCTATGGTTCAAGTGATTTTTATTGGGCATAACATTTGCTTTGCACGTCCATTCATTTGCATTATAAAAAAATGTTTAAAAAAATATGCATGTTCATTTTAATTTATCATGTTGTGTCTTTGCGTCATTTGACCTATATGCCTTTAATTCAACACTTGATTAAACACACTTGAATCCTAAAATACGAGAGAGGCTCGTGTCCCTGAGTTCGACCTTGGTATCTTGCCAAGTAAAAAAAAAAAAATACGGTCATCTCATTTTGACTCATTATGGCATAAATTTGAAATGAGATGATCCTTTGATGACCGAATCGGCCCGACTACGATGACGATTCCATGTGCTAAAAACACATTATTAAGGGGTCGATTTTGCGGTTCGTCACCCGCCTCCTACATTTTGTCAGAAATGTGCTTGTCTTATTCTTCACGGATTTTTCTAGGCCAATTCTTTCACCTAATGGCTTTGATCTCTTCTGCACTTTTTCTCCCCGTTGCTCGAGGATATATGCCTACATATTTCCTTGGGGATTGTACCTTCAATTCGCGAGGTTTTTCTCATTCTTTGAGCCGCCCCAGTCTTGTACATAACCAGCCCCTGGTCTTCCTTTTGAGTTTTGAACCTCCTTTGACCTAGGTCTGACCCTCTCCTTTGGAGCTCCAGATTGAGGCGAGTGACAAGCATCTCCCCAACCCTTGGTGCGGTCCCAGGTCTGATCGAGGGTGGCATCCAACCATCTCCGGCGAGCACCCACCACCGTGAAGTTATATCTGGTCTTTGGACCATCGAGGTTACATATTCCCTTTTCTTTCGATGGCTCTTGTTGTAGGCTTTTATTTTGTGCTTTTTCTTTGTCTTTTAATGACATAAATCACGTAGATTTAGGCTAACATTTTTTTCACCGAAGATCCACTCCGGCCATCTTCGATCCATGTTATTCACCATCTACCACCCCTATATCTTGCCTTGGGAACCTCCCTCTTGTCCCTGAGCTTTATTTGCAGGTCCCAGGATTCAAGGAACTCCATTTGGAGTCAGATTTTTGCAAGAGAAGGAGAACCTAGAGCAGCCCCGTTCTCTCACTTCGCGGCGGTCTACCAGCATCCTCCATGCCATTTTGCAGCACCGATCGATAGAAGGCCATCCTAGGAATCTCCCAGGCCATTTTGAAGCATCAAAGACCGTCGAGTGGTACGATCTAGGCGGGGGAACTTCGCAGCGGTGCAGTTCTTCCTCCCGCCTCATCCGCTATTGGATGAAGGTCTATTCTTGGAGATGTATAGCAGCCATCGGATGATGCACAGCTCACTGTTGATCTCCAATCGATGATTTGATCTCAACCGTAGAAGCTGAACCGTCATCGGGCCATCTGAGCGTGACACATGGCAAGTCAACGAAGATCCACCGTCCGTCTCTGCCTTTAGTTGGGGTATTTTGCATTTAACCCCATCGATTTTTATATTTGCTAAACAATACTAAAACTTTCCTCGGTAATTTAATTTATTTTGTAAAAGTTTCATTTAGGCCCCCGAATTTTACATAATTACATTTCAGTCCAGGCCACGTCACCTCACGTGACGCTTCATGTGAGGTGGCATTTTACGACTGGGCCCTTAGGCTTTTAATTATTTGTGTTTAATCCCTGAACTATTTTATGCAGTTATAACTTTTTGGATATTTTGCAAGTCAACCCCTAATATTTATAGAAATTATATTTTGACCCTCGCTAACGCCGTACGTGTTCACACATGTACTTTGGCGATTTGCAGGGAAGGGATTAGGTTTTTTGTTATTTCTGATTGGTTTACAAATATTTTTATTGCGTTATTTATTTCTGTAAAAATTGCATACATGCCCTTGTACTCTGTTATATTTACAAAAATACCCCTCCTAGTATTGCATTTTCTCTTTTTTGTCTCTAACTATTTCATACAACAATTTAACTCGAAAAAATCCCAAAAAATAGACATAGCTTCATGTTTCATTGATCTTTCATCCCAATATTTTTTATTTTCATTTTAAAGATTTTATTATTTACTAAAAATAAAAAACTTGCCTTTTTATCCCTATCTGCAAAAGAAAATACATAAAAAGTATAAAAGCTTTCTGAAAAATTCCCAAAAATTTTATTTTGCTTATTTAAATGTGTTTAACTCCAAATAAAAATCACTAAAAAAGTATAAAAGAAAACACATAAAAATTGAAAAACCCCTAAAACCCTTATAAATATATAAAAAATCCAAAAAATCCGAAAAATATAGTTTTGGTTTCTAATTTTATTTTTAGTATTATCTTTATATTAAAATTACTTTGGAGAATTTTTGACACTGTTTTATATTTTTCATTTCCATTTTAAATTCGACTATTTATTTTTGACCCTATTTTGGGTATTTTGGACTTCAAAAATTTATAAAAATTAGCAAAAATTTTGGAAAAATCATAAAAATAGTAAAAAATTATCTAAAATCCAAAAAGATTTTATTTTCTCTATTTTGTTTGTTTTTGTTATTTTTATACTAACTATTACTTATATTATATATATATATCTTATATACAACTTTATTTCTATTTAAAAGAAAAAGAAATGATAAAAAATATAAAATAATAAATAAAATACAAAACAAAAAAAATTAAAAATCAAAATATAAAAATATAAAAATAAAAAAATAAAAAAACATAAAAATTTAAAACCCCCAAAAATAGCATATCTAAATAAAAATACATCACATACAATTTTGAGCATTGATTTGCCCGATCTACCTGCTTGTTCCCTGTGATCGACACTCTACACATAATTGCACCTATACACATCTTTCTTGTAGAGTTTTAATAAATTTTAACTCCGTGTATTTACTTTCATTGCTTGATTTATCTGTTGTGGGTTAAATGTTGTTTTAGTCTGGATTTCGTGTGGTCGATTCGACGACTATGTTATCGCCTTGTGTGGAAAATAAGATCGCTCTATTTTTGGGTTAAACAAACGACATCTTGCCAGGGAGCAACAACGTATAGATTGGATTTGATTGATTATGATTATTTGCCTATTTTTGTGCCTTCATCATTTTCTCCTTTATTTAATATTCATTGTTGAATTGTCTAACCACTCTCCTTGTTTGTATTTGTGCGAGGAACACGGATCGAGGGAGGAGCACCTCTTAGGAGCACTTGAGCACCCACGTGAGGCAGCTTTGACCTAGCATCGAAGAAAAACATGGAGTGTTTGATGACAAATTTTGAGCATCTTATTTTGTTGTATTTATTTTGTGTAATTTAAGTGAGAGAGACCTTATTTATTGTAATAATCCAAGTGTTTTTGTCACGTTTTATCTTTTTTTTTCCTTTATTTTCCAATTTTGTTTTCTTTATTTTGTGTGATTGAGCCCTTAGCTTTAGGATTGCT
Organism: Ottelia alismoides; assembly: GCA_037367405.1. NCBI lineage: Eukaryota > Viridiplantae > Streptophyta > Magnoliopsida > Alismatales > Hydrocharitaceae > Ottelia > Ottelia alismoides. The sequence continues at coordinate 295,176 of JAZKJV010007167.1, forward strand.
TGTTGATAGAATAGGTCCAAACACTTAATCACCAATGCATGCTCCTATAGATACACTTGGATATAGTCAAAGATTAATCTGCTTCTCACTTAGTCTCGGAACCTCCGCCACGTGAGAGTTCTCCATACAATGCTTGCAGGACCCATTGTGGTGAGAACCAAGGAGACTCCAAGACCGGACACTTCAGTTCCATTCTAAGTCACTGGAATTGGTTCTTCACGTTAATAGTAATTTTTGAAACTTAGGGCGATTTCATCGGCTTGTATTTGCATATAGATAGGTTTCAATTCTACTGAGCATCTTTGCTTGTAGAGTTCTGAAGGCAAGGTGAGCATTTACGCTTTAGCATACATCATTGTTTTGCCACTTGAATTGCTTTTCTGCCTCTCTACCTCTGATTTTGATCACCTTGGTGCTTAAAGGAATTTACTCATCATTAGGCTCGTGCCTTCTCACTAAAAATCCAAAAAAGTGATACAATAAAATTGGGACTGCTAATATTACTTGACCCTAATAGAGGCCAAAATGAAAAATCTTGTCTTGGGGTGAGTAATCCCCTTATTGTCTTCATTTTACATTGTTCACGTATACACTAAGGATTAGTGCCCAAATCCCATCCAGCCTCCTAAGTGTTTGCGTAACTTTTAGACTTCTCACCTAACTCTAAAACAAACAAGATAAAAGACTGAACTTTTTCGGTCTCTACTGAGTTGAGTAGGTGAATTGAGGGTTTGTCTTGTGTGAGTTTGCTTGTGATTGTTTGTGTGCATTCCAGATTGCTTCTGCGCATTTGCGTCTTTTTCTCACTTCTCTTGATTTGATTATCGTGTTCTCCATATCATTTTCTCTTGTTTTGAGATGGCCGACAAGAGCGTGTTTTATCCGGACTTTACGGATCCCTCATTCACTCCAGCTGGTCCACCTCCCTTTTTCCAAGAGGACTTTGCTCCTGATTTTTGTACATATCCAACTAACTCACTATTTCAGGACTCAGACTTTGATCTTTTCCCATCATTTCCACCACCATCACCTTCATAGTTTGACAACCCACTCTTCATAGAATATCTAGACTCAGACTGCGATTTTTGTCCGCACCTACCACCCATTATCGACACACCGATCATGAGATTTTGGAGTCATCTTTGATGATTTGCACACTTGAGACATTAAATCAGATGATGGAGCATATGAACTTGAGGATGAATGATATATTTAGCGTAAATAAGATCCAGCATGACGCTTCATTCTTTGAGGATACGAACTCACTTGAGGATTATCATGAGAGCTCGCAATCGCCCAAAATACAAAAAAATGAGGAAAATTTAAAAATACAAAAAGATTTCAGGAGACATATGGTTGAGTCAAACTTTGAGGAGAGGGTGAAGGATATTCTGAATCCTTAAGCGCATCACAGAAGCGTGTTGATCGCATTTTATGCAATCGGAGCAACTAGTCGTACTAGATGATAGATGCGACGGAAATTAAAATTTTTAACTTTAAAGATGAAACCACATGATCACGAGAACACTTCTCGGATCATTTCATCAAACCACAAAGTATAAGGAATACCTCTTGAAGCGTGGTTGTGATCGCGAGATCCCAAAGTAGAGATCCTCCTGTCTCAAGTCCGACCCACGAAGAACGCACTTGCGGGCACGATGATGAGTCGCGTCCTTCCTGCAATCCTTGACGAAGATCCAAGAATCGGAGGCGAAGCCAAAATGCTCTCCTTCTCAATATGCAAAGTGGACGGCCACTTGGATATTAAGAGAGAGCCCACACGAGAATGAGAGAGAGAGAGTAGTAGTCTTCTACAACTCTAGATGATGTACCTTGGAAGGCTACCCTAGCCCTCCTTTTATATTAGTTTAGGATCCAATGGATCTTAATCCATGGGACACATAGATCCAACGGCTAGACTTGGTCTATCAAGATCAATGGCTATGATTGTTGTTGGTTAAAACCAACAATATTTATTTATAATTAAATTAAATATATGTTGCAATATTATCAACACAATTTAATTTAACATAAATCAATTAATTAAGAGATTTATCAAGATAATAAAATGGAGATAATGTAGCCTCCTAAAACAATGGTGGCTTATTATCTCCTTCTTATTATATCATATTATCTCTTAATAATTTGTGATAACTATTATCACAAAATTATTCACCAAATTAATTCCAAATTAATTTGTGAATATTTCAATCATGCCATTGAAAATATTTGAATCATATTCACAACCTAAACTAATTTGTAAATTGCATTTCCAATTTATTAATAAATGTGAATCCATTCCACATTTAATAATTAACAAATGCTATTTACATAGTTTCTCTCTCTCTCTCTCTAATATATTATAAATCATATTTATAACATATATGATTAATATGGATAGTGCTATCCACATTATTCATATCCATGATAATTAAATCACATTTGATCATCTTTGATCTCTTTTCTCATGTGCCCAAATAACATGAATTACATTCACGTTATTCATATCTTCGATAATCAAATCACATTTAACTATCTTAGATATCTCTTCTTATAATATGAATCAAATTCATATTATTCATGATAATTAAATCATATTTAATTACCCATTTTCTCAATGCTTGGATACAGAATTCATCAAATGAATTATTCTTGAGCTCCTTCTAGAATAATGTGCTTTCTCCGCAGATACTTGGAGATAAGGACAGGACGATTGTATTGTTCCACGTATAGTGACTTGGATATTGAGATCTTATCTCAAATCCAGATCTTAGTAAACCTCCCACAGATGCTTGATTAAATCAAGACCGTAAATCTAATCTTCTCATTGAATCTGAATCTCATTCAGACCAATGTCTAAGACTTGGACTAAGATCAGATTGCTTCTCTACTGGAAGGAGTCAATAAATCCAGACCTGTTTCATCACTCCCTCGAAATGGAAGCGTCATGGATATACAATCGTTTATGATCACATCACCCTCAGGTATTCCCAATACCTATACATCCTGCATACTGGAAGACCCATGATTAATCTGAAGATCAAGATCAATTTTACACTGTCTTCTTCAGAGTTTAATCACTAAGTTTCTCATTTAACCATTGGGATTTGGTATCGATCATATACTTTCCAAAAGCATATATCATACCTAGGTCTTGATCATATAATTTTCAAAAGTATATATCAAACCTACAAATTCAGTCAAGCTTCCAAAGCGAGACGACCGTGCACGAAATTTGATTCTTCCCAATATCTCATGAGTGAGCTCATGTCTTCCGATTCAGTAGTGAACCTGTATGATCCCTTTGAGATATCGTATTACTCATATGCCCTTTAATGCACACCAGCGCGCCGGTGTATAGACCTTGGTTAGGTCATCAACCTATTGGTCTGCCAAATGTACACACTCATACATATAGTAACACATCTGTCTCCGGTCAGAGGATGCGTGCCTATGTTGTGACAACATTCAACATAGGACTTAGGTTATCTCGATCTCGTTAAGTCAGCCCATTGACCTAACTAATCTGACACCTCCGAATCTCTATTCCTATGCAGAGGAACTACATCAAGAGGTCAGTCAGATATCAACCTATGTTAGAAAGGATTGCCATCTCCTACTCAGGATGGAGATCATCTTTTAACAATCATTTGACGGTGCTTGATGAGTCCTCAATCTAACCTTTTAGATATTCATCCAAGCACCAGCCTCTAAGATTCAATAATTGAATCCAGCTGTATGATCATTAAGATAGCCATGGTACATAGCCCTAATTGTACAGAGGGACCTTTTTATGCAAATTATTTATTCTTCATTTCAGATCAGGGAATGATATGCACAATAACATTTATTGCATAATGGCTCGCCATTGGCTCACATGTCCAACAATCTCCCACTAGCCCAAAGAGCCATTAATGGGCTAATCATTTAAACCCACACTCATGTGACAATCATAGGCTATTTATAAATAGCTAGGTAAGCTGATCAGTCACTCTGTTCCCAAAAGACTATGCCAAGTCCTTTTACAGCACTTGCATATCCCTAGGTAACAGTGCTCGCATCCAATGCGAATGTTGCATCTAATGCAACCAATACTCAATCTAGTCAAAGCAGTTATAGTGTCCTTGACACTATTGCTCAATAACTATTATAACCAGTATTTCGATAATCCTTATCAGAATACCCTTATTCCCGGAGATCACTATCTCTCAAGGTATCCACAGTTAAGACCTTTTAGATCTCTATCTATAAAGTCTTAAGCTCTTGAAGATAAGACTTAGAGATCACTATCTCTGAAGCCGTGTCATCTTTGAAGATATCGTTATTACTGCAATCAAGTGTTCTTTCTCCATAGTAGGATTAGTAACAGTTTACTACTCCCACTGCATGGCAGATATCTGGCTTTTATACACATTTAGCATACACTTAGCTTCTCGTAACTGATGCACAAGTGCAAGCAGTTCTAGCATTCACTTCCTCAACTCTTTGAGGTGTTATCCCTTTAGATAGGTCAGTACCAAATCTCAAGGGAAGGAAGCCTTTCTTGGAATTTCCAAGAATGGAATATGTCCAAGGTGTACTACAAACGTGACAGTCCCAATACCCTCTTTTCTTTGCTTGTGAACAACTTCAGAACTAATATCTAAGAGGTATTCTTGAGATCATATCTCAAGGTATGGAATAGCCAGATCTTAAAACACTTATTATCATCCTTATATCATTCCAAATGATTAGGATATTATCTAATTTAGTACAATGAACACAATGGCACTCCCACTAAGCTTCACATGGTACATCAAGATTCTATCTGAAATCATAACACTTATGATTTCATCAAATCTGATGTTCCAACAACAAGAAGCTTGTATGAGTCCATAGATGGAGTCTTCAGCTTGCACACCTTGCTTTTCTCAACCATGAAACCCTGGGGCTACTTCATGTAAATATTCTCAGAGAGGTATTCTTAGAGGAATGCAATCTTGATTTACATCTCGAAGATGCAACAGTCAAGTTGTGTAGCTAGGGTTAGCAATATTCTGATGATTTCAAGCATGGTTTCTGAAGAGCAAGTCTCATTGCAAGCAATGTCTTCTCTTCCGATGTGTAGCTTCCGGCTATAAATCGAGCTTTGAAGGTCTCTACCTTCTCATCAGGTTCCATCTTCTCTTGAAGATCCATTAACACATTAACGGGTCTTACCCTTATAGGTGGATCCTCGAGGGTCCATATACAACACTTGTATATGAAGTCTACTTTAGACTTTGTTGCTAATATCCATCTTTCCATGTCATGATCCTCAGGAGCTTCATCACATGAAGTCCGATCATTGTCAGACTTAACTGACACATGGAATACATCCTCAAACTCATTTGAAGAGGTATATGTGTTTCATCTTTAATTATCCTTTTAGTTTCCGATCTTAGGAGACTCATTATCTTCTCGAGATTAAATGAGTTCCTACACTTCATTTTTATCTTGATTCTCAAGAGAGTCATCCTCTAAGAATCACATTCTCAGAGATGAGATCTTTCAAGAATCTCAGGGTTATAAAGTAGGTATCCAATACCATCCTTTATTTTCCTAATGAAGTAGCACTCTCATGTGCTAGATTCCATTTTACATGCATGGAACCTTATCAAGGATATATATATTGTAGTCTCTACTACACATATATACCTGAAAACTAAGGGGAAATTATGCTAAAATTCATCATTGACCAAATCATGTCACACATGATCCAATTGTATCTCCCTACAACTCCATTGAGTTTAGGTGTGTTAGGAGGATTGAGATAGAATGATAATCATATCTCCATAAGGTATTCTTTGAATTTTATCTAATAGGTACTTGCTACCTTGGTTAGATCAAATTCATTTAATCTTCTTTCAAAATTTGGTTCTAAACCAAAATTATGAAATCTTTGAACATTTCAAAGGTTTCTCAGGTGAAGAGAAGAAATCTCATATCATACATAATCATTAATAGATATCACATATCCATAATATTTACTATGATATAGATGATCTACATACATCAATATGTACGAGATCTTGAATACCTCGACATCTAACACCATTCCCAGAAGAAGGGTGTATTAGACATTTTTCTTTGAATACTATATTCATAGGTATGCAAGATTTGAAATTTTAGACATTCTGAAGTTTCATATCTTACTAGTCTATTGATCAAATCAACAAGTAAATGTTCAAGGCTTGATGCCAGATCATTGTCAAATGATCTTCATCCTCCTATTGATCTTATAAGATTTGATTTTCAGTATTAGAAATCTTAATGAACCATTCATTAATTTTCTAATTTTGTGGAGTCCACTAGATGTTAGATTACTATCTGAAATATTGCCATCATAACTCTTTATGATAGTTCTATCTCAGAATTCATGTTTATTTCCAACATTTAGAAACAAACAATAAGTGTACTCTACTATCTAGGTCATAGAGACATTCTCCAAGACTAAGGGCTCTCCCACTGAGAATATGATGTCTATCTATCCAACAGAGATTGCTGCAACAATTACAGCAATATCCATGTAGATCACTACTAAACCTTAAGATCAAATTTCTAATCTTCTAATATATACATGCAACCAATTGCAAGTGTCATTAGAAGATTGGGATACAATTATCAGACTTTATCTTATGAAATAAGAAAGTCAGAGTCAATGATTATATGTAGATTATTCTGATGCTCTATCTGAGTCCTTCACTAAGGATTTCAGACATATTTGATAGTCATACTATCAATACATCAACTTATTGCAGTATTGGCATTCATCCAACTCTTTGGATGTCATAAGGAAGTCACAGAAGTAGGTCAACTCTTTGACTTTCCTTCTTACATGGGTCCAACCCATGCTTCCACTGTGCTCTCTTCATCTATAAACAACCATTGTTCAAGACAAAGAATCTCTTATGTTGAATTCCAAAGATTTCAATACAAGAGTATTTCAACATTTATACATGCTTCATTAAATTCATTCAAAATGATTATTATGAAGCTTCATGAATGACTTGAGTATAGATAGTAGAATGATGACACTCATCATATCTACATACATCTTAACTCTTATGTTCAGATAGGCATTCAAACATTTTGAATACATCATCTCTTTCGAGCTACCATTCTGCACAATGCAGAGAACCATGTCATTCATGATTAAATGTCTAGAGCGCATATGTATGCCAGAACATCTTCTTAGATTTTATAAGGATTATTTGACAATTGCGATCATCATTGACATGTCACTTCCAAAGTACACTCAATGAAAGATCAAGACTATAGAGACATACAAATCCTAAGATGATGTCTTATTGTCTTATTTAATTGTCATTCCTCATTATGTTGAGGAAACTTGCACATTGCAACCACATACATTGTGTGTCCAATTGCAAGTACAATATCTGGATCATGAGTCCAATCCAAGATATTTTACTGGTTATTATCGAGTATAACATTGAATGGGTTTAATGAAGGATTATCTGAAAATAAGAAATTTGCATAAGTGTATGTATTTATATATACATATTTTACTTTGATTTAGGAATTTTTATATAAAAGTTGTCTTGCCTTGTCAACACTGAAAGTTCATTCCCTTAATCACTTTCAATGTAAGAGATATACTTACCATTATATCTCAACCAAGATCTGGGATCTCCTTCCTTATCTTTGTTGCATCCCAATAATATGAGAACATACAACTCAGATAAAAAGAAGTGGGAACATATTTCGCCTTGCAAGTCCAACTTGCATCTCCCAATTCGATCTTTAACACCCGAGCCCACCTCCCCTAAGATGATGTTGACCCATCATTAATTGAACCAACCGTCAACATGCTTAATACTCGTTATACGCAATCCAATATCGCCCCAATAATATGAGGGCCCGATATTGGGGTCACTACTTATACGACCTTACTCTTTCGAGAAGTAAAGAACCCGATCCAATTAAATCATATACAGGATCTATCACTTCGGACAGGCGTCTCCTATACACAACAACTGGCGACGAAATCCTTTCCTTGACGGGAGACCATGGATGTCACTTATGTGATCCTCCATGTTCTTGTTCAAATTTTATAATTAATTATCGTGAATCATATTCACATAATTAATTTTTCCAAGGGAAATACACATCTATTCATAATAGAGTGTTTATTGGTTATAATTAATTTAATCACATTAAATTAATCATCAATCCAATTCGTCAATCAAGAAACTTGATTATTACTTGAATAGTAGGTATAATCTCAAAGTACGTATTATTCGAATTTTAATAATTAAAAAATACACATTGACTTTCTCCGGCATTATACAATCCCTACCCGCTGTCATGGCCAGTACCGACGAGAGTGGGACGGACCACATACGTTGCAACCCGCGACCCCAATGCTCTCCGGCTAGGCACCACATCCGCCTCGGGAAAGGATAATACTAGATAGATCATCATGTACTTTGAGATGCTCATCGGTTTTTCAACCGAAATTATACCATATAATATACATCAAAACAATTTTGATTATAAGGAGATTTGCTAAACAAATCTCCAATCCTATTCAAGCAAGAGGGTTTTTCATGTAAAAGTTGTCCTACAACTATTGTAGGATAAATTATGTTTTTTCATGAAATCAATGTTTGTTGATGAACCAATGATCAAGATCTATTATCTCATCATTGTGATTTAGGCAAATGTCATTCAATGAAATAATTATCTCTTTAAATATTTCACAAATATTTATCACTAATTATTCCAGAAAATTAACAATTAATTTTCATCATGATAATTGAATGACTTATCACAAGGTTAATGATCCAAGATGTCAATTTCCAGCAGTGACCCCCAATCACTAAAATTAACTTATCTTGATCAATTTAAATCCAAAAAATGCAAACTCAGTTTCCTAAGATTGCCTATTTGATTTATTAAAGAACCCAAGTGATAATTCACGCATTTCGAGGCGGATTAAAACCGTAACTATCTCATTAATCATGTTTAAATCCGCAGTCGCCGCAACAGTGAATATAGTCATATTCAAAAAGACATATCTTGAGCAAATGAAGTCCAAATTTCACAAACTCAAATCCTATGGTTTCCTTAATTAATGGGAAACAAATTACAATTGAAATTTCGTGTTTAAACATTTTAAACAGTACTGAAAAATTCAATTAGACAGAGGTGCGAAAATTGAAATGCAGTAAAAATTTCGCATCCCTTTCAAGAACCAAATCGTCTAAGGTCTATGGATCATATCCAAAACCTTATTCGACCTATGGCTCTGATACCACTTGAAGGATATTGTGAATCCTTAAGCGCATCACAGAAGCGTGTTGATGACATTTTATGTAATCGGAGCAACTAGTCATACTAGATGCTAGATGCGACGGAAATTAAAATTTTTAACTTTAAAGATGAAACCACATGATCACAAGAACACTTCTCGGATCGTTTCATCAAACCACAAAGTATAAAGAATACCTCTTGAAGCGTGGTTGTGACCGTGAGATCCCAAAGTAGAGATCCTCCTGTCTCAAGTCCGACCCACGAAGAACACACTTGTGGGTACGATGATGAGTCGCATCCTTCCCGCAATCCTTGACGAAGATCCAAGCGTCGGAGGCGAAGCCAAAATGCTCTCCTTCTCAATATGCAAAGTGGACGGCCACTTGGATATTAAGAGAGAGCCCACACGAGAATGAGAGAGAGAGTAGTAGTCTTCTACAACTCTAGATGATGTACCTTGGAAGGCTACCCTAGCCCTCCTTTTATATTAGTTTAGGATCTAATAGATCTTAATCTGTGGGACACATAGATCCAACGGCTAGGCTTGGTCTATGTAAGATCAATGGCTATGATTGTTTTTGGTTAAAACCAACAACATTTATTTATAATTAAATTAAATATATGTTGCAATATTATCAACACAATTTAATTTAACATAAATCAATTAATTAAGAGATTTATCAAGATAATAAAATGGAGATAATGTAGCCTCCTAAAACAATGGTGGCTTATTATCTCCTTTTTATTATATCATATTATCTCTTAATAATTTGTGATAACTATTATCACAAAATTATTCACCAAATTAATTTGTGAATATTTCAATCATGCCATTGAAAATATGTGAATCATATTCACAACCTAAACTAATTTGTAAATTGCATTTCCAATTAATTAATAAATGTGAATCCAATCCACATTTAATAATTAACAAATGTTATTTACATAGTTTCTCTCTCTCTCTAATATATTATAAATCATATTTATAATATATATGATTATTATGGATAATGCTATCCACATTATTCATATCCATGATAATTAAATCACATTTAATCATCTTGGATCTCTTTTCTCATGTGCCCAAATAACATGAATTACATTCACGTTATTCATATCTTCGATAATCAAATCACATTTAACTATCTTAGATATCTCTTCTTATGATATGAATCAAATTCATATTATTCATGATAATTAAATCATATTTAATTATCCATTTTCTCAATGCTTGGATACAGAATTCGTCAAATGAATTATTCTTGAACTCCTTCAAGAATAATGTGCTTTCTCCACAGATACTTGGAGATAAGGACATGGCGATTGTATTGTTCCACGTACATTGACTTGGATATTGAGATCTTATCTCAAATCCAGATCTTACGAACCTCCCACAGAGGCTTGATTAAATCAAGACCGCAAATCTAATCTTCTCATTGAATCTGAATCTCATTCAGACCAATGTCCAACACTTGGACTAAGATCAGATTGCTTCTCTACTGGAAGGAGTCACTAAAATCCAGACCTGTTTCATCACTCCCTCAGAATGGAAGCGTCATGGATATATAATCGTTTATGATCACATCACCCTCAGGTATTCCCAATACCTGTACATCCTGCATACTGGAAGACCCATGATTAATCTGAAGATCAAGATCATTTTTACACTGTCTTCTTCAGAGTTTAATCACTAAGTTTCTCATTTGATCATTGGGATTTGGTATCGATCATATACTTTCCAAAAGCATATATCATACCTAGGTCTTGATCATATAATTTCCAAAAGTATATATCAAACCTACAAATTCAGTCAAGCTTCCAAAGCGAGACGACCGTGCACGGAATTTGATTCTTCCCAATATCTCATGAGTGAGCTCATGTCTTCCGATTCAGTAGTGAACCTGTATGATCCCTTTGAGAGATCGTATTACTCATATGCCCTTACATGCACACCAGCGCGCCAATGTATAGACCTTGGTTAGGTCATCAACCTATTGGTCTGCTAAATGTACACACTCAGACATATAGTAACACATCTGTCTCCGGTCAGAGGATGCGTGCCTATGCTGTGACAACATTCAACATAGGACTTAGGTTATCTCGATCTCGTTAAGTCAACCCATTGACCTAACTAATCTGACATCTCCGAATCTCTATTCCTATGCAGAGGACCTGCATCAAGAGGTCGGTCAGATATCAACCTATGTGAGAAAGGATTGCCATCTCCTACTCAGGATGGAGATCATCTCTTAACAATCATTTGACGGTGCTTGATGAGTCCTCAATCTAACCCTTTAGATATTCATCCAAGCACCAGCCTCTAAGATTCAATAATTGAATCCAGCTGTATGATCATTAAGATAGCCATGGTACATAACCCTAATTGTACAAGGGGCCTTTTTATGCAAATTATTTATTCTTCATTTCAGATCAGGGAATGATATGTGCAATAACATTTATTGCATAATGGATCGCCATGGGCTCACATGTCCAACAGAGGGACCATCTGCTAGATTATTTGACCACACGTCCATTCACATCTAGTCCCACCCTTGACCTCGAGGATGCCATTGTACAGACTGTTCTTGGCATTCCTCATGTACATGCTAATTCCGACCTCCACCCTTGTATGGAGGAGGTCCAAAAGTTTTAAAAATTATTGACTGGACTCAATGTGGTGGCCACCATTCATGATATCATCCGTGCCCCACTTTAGTAGGCCATGGCTATTTTATCTGTTCCTCTTCCCAAGAAGAGAAAGCAGAGGAGCAGATCTGAGTGTCATATCTTGACCACAACCACTGTCCACGCCATCACACTCCATCATATTCCTAAGAAGAGGAACACTACCACACCTTTCATTAGCTGCACCATCTCTAACTACACATGTGATCACACTCTCCTTGACGGCGGTGCTTCGATTACATATTACCCTTCTCGCTGGTACAATCTCTTTCAATTATGGCCTCTAAAGAAACCAGGATGTGTAAAGTCTTGAACTTATCATCTCTCGGATCCTATATCGTAAGATCTGGTTCGTCAAGAGGAAACCAACGGAATTTATTTCATGTAAATCAGACTTTGTTTCGAATTGTTATGATTTTAAGATAAAGAGAAGTAAGGAGGCTTAAGATGTCATTAAACCTTAATGATTGTCAATAAGACCGATTAATCATGATTAATGAAATTAATGCTGGATCAAGGATCGCTAATCAACGTTAACAAATATTAATCATAGATCAACAGAAGTTAAGAGTAAGTCACGAAAGTTAAATTACGATTAGCGGGAGTTAATTGTTATTAGCGAAGTTAATCACGATTAGCGCTAATTAAGAATCATTAGCGAATTCAGAATTTTCTGGAAAGTTCTAACTTAAGCCCTAAGTTTTGGATAAGCTTTGGTAAAAAACATGGGCTGCTAACCATGGTTAAGGGCTAAACCATGGTTTACTAAGCATGGTTAGCTATTTTTTGGAGCCTATAAATAGCCCCCGTACCCATTCATTCTCTACGATTTCCACTACCACCCCCACCCCAAGGACTAGGGGCGAGAGGTCAGGAGGAGAAGAGGGAAACATGGAAGGAGCGCTAGCGAAGCACTGTTGAGAGAATGAGGAGGAGAAAGGTACGACCCTCTTCGAATTAGCTTCATTTTGATTCATGTTCTTTTTCCAGTTTGGTTTTCGATTCATCTTCTTTCCGATTCATTTCCTGTTATCGTTCAAGGAGAAATCTGTGTAAAATCCTACTTAGGTGCGGGTGACTATGCACGTCAGTGAACCCTGTCATTCGTCACACCTTCACTCACCTAAGACGCGTGGTGTCTATCGATTCTCCATTTCATGTGGGTTTATTCTTTTTTTCCGCTTTTATGGATATTTTGATGGAGAAATCTATGTAATACCCTACTTAGGTGTAGGTGGCTATGCACGTCAATCAACCCTGTGATTCGTCACACCTTCACTCACCTAAGATACGTGGTGTCTACCGATTCTTCATCTCTTGTTTTTTTGATTATATCCTTTTTGTTTCATTGTTGTTTTCCTCTCGGTGATTTTATAGAGGAAACTCTTTTCATTTTTCTTTTAAATATGTCCCGATATAATGGGAAACTCTGTCGAAATTTTTCTAGAAATATGTCCGAGAATAAGGGGAAACTCTGTCGAAATTTTCTTAGAAATATCACCCTGTATAAGGGGAATGTCTGTCAAAATTTTAAGAGAAAATATGTTTTTTGCGTTCTTCATGTGTTCTTCGCGTTCTTCGTGTTCTTCATTCGTTCTTCGCATTCTTGGCACGTTCTTAGAGTTTTCGATATGAAAATGAAATTCGATCATTTCAAGAGCCGTAAATCATCCTTTCTAAAAACGAATCACGATAAAGTACTGCATACACAAGAGAGATCTCAATTAGGTAACGAAATCCTTCCTTTTGTTGTTGGGTTTTCATATGAGATCGTTGAGATTACTGACTTTTTGTTCTTCGTTACGAAGAACCCTAATTTGGCTATTTTTGAGAAAGTATGAATAATTGCTTTGTGATTTCAACTAAAATAAGGGTCTAAGCCTCGAATGGATGTAGTGGCTCGGAAAGTTAGGGTTTGGAATTAAAATGAGCATAAATATGAGCTTATAAATATTAAATTAATTCATGTGTAAGTCTATACTAGTATTATGTTTATAAAAATCTAAGGCTTGATGGAGGAATTACATCATGGGAGTTGATGTGTTTTGAGTTGGATCCTGAAAAAGGATTGTATCTTACGTTAAGAATATTTGGGAATAGAACTACAGCTCGGGCATGCATCCTGTAGGTTTGTTGGAAGGAACCCGTATTGGTTTTACCCTTCCTAGGCAATACACGATTGCCCTGTTATTGCAATACGTGGTACCTGAAGCCAATAATTTGGGATAAACTATGGAAGATGTGGTCGTGCCATGTGGAGGCACGAGTTGTTCAATAGCGTCTAGGTCACGATAACATGTATTTAAAGCCACTAAGTTATGTGATTAACAGTTAGCCTGAGGTTTTAAGCAATTGGGTCCTCGAGGACAGTGTGCTCCTTTGTTTTCCAGGATGAGGGTTTGAGAACATGATTAATAAAAGAAAAGGGAAAATTGTCAGGGTAGTATTAGAGGATTGGTTGAGGCAACGTGCAACAACATAAGCTCACCAGATCAATGAAATATCCAAACCTGATGTATCCACAGCTTCGGAGTCCAAGAATGGTGGGGTTCCCCTGCACTAATCCCTGATGTGGAATAGAAGAAATATGACTTAAACTAATGAGAATAAATGAAACTTTTTGTGCTAACAACTTTTTAAAAAATTACATAACTGTTTACTTTTGTCTTCTTCGTTACTTAGCACTCGTTAATTGTTATCCTATGATTTATGGAAAACCCAACAGGTGTCGGTGATCCATCACAAGTGCTTTAATAATCCAGCCAGTTAACATAGTCATTGAACCAACCACAACAGCTTTTCTCTATATGGTAGTTAGTAATATTTTGTGTATTTTCATTTCAAGATGATGTACACGTAAAATGGTTATAGTGGGACAATGTATCATGTGAACTTTATTTTATGAATAGAAAAGTGTTGAAATACTTTCTTTTGAGAATTTTTAATTGTAGTTTATTTCTGAATGTTAGTTGTGATTGCTGAATAAATTATTGCTTGTAACTAGATCCATATATGGGAGGATTTGACGACCCAGAATCAGGGTTGTGACAGAATGATAATACAATTTACTGACGGATCTATCAAGAGACCGAAGGGTGTCCTTGAAAACGCCGTCATTTTGATTCAGGGCACAAGGTACAATGTTGATTTTGTCATATTGCCCATGGAGACTTCCACAGGGGAGCACTCTCCAATCATCCTGGGATGATCATTCCTTGCCTCTGCGAGGGTCGTTATTGATTATGGATCAGGAGAGATTCACTTCTGTCCTATTGATGAGAGCGAAGTGCTAACCACCGCACCCACTGCCGTTCAGAGACCTACACCTGATGTGACTACACCTATTTTGGCTGACCTCGAGCACTGTGACCTTGAGGAGACTATCAGATACTTTTGTTTTATGTTCGATTCCACTGAGACCCAAGAATCCTTTACAAGGAGAAGACTTGTAAAGCATGGACCTTGGAGTTCCTTCTTCTGGGACTTGGTATTGTGTTGACGACATCCGTATGATTTACACAATTGATACCATTGAGCGGAGGGAAGATTCAGAGATTAGACAGGATAGACATGACTTAACTACTTTTACTGATGAGTCTGTTCCTTCTCACTTAGATTCAGATGAGACTGAAAAGGTCGAATTTGATTTGGTTGCCTTTATTCAGGAATTTAGGCCTTTTGATGAGAAAGATGATCCAGTTGAGATTCTTGAGGATGAACATAGTTCGACTACTTCCACTGATGAGTTCGTGCCTTTTGGTTTTGACCGCGATGAGACCTCGTAGGACGATGATAGCCGCCCCACACCCTTAGTTAATTCGAGCAAATTAATGTCCAAATTAATGTTAATCGTTTGTTGCAGTCGGATATGAGAGGCTAGTCAAAAACCACTTATCAATTAATGTTAAGTTAATTTTAAGCGGCAGATTTTTTTACTTGGTGGAAGTCCAAGGTCGAACTCAGGGAGGCATCTGTCTCCTTAGGTAGATTTTGAGCAAATATCCAAGTGTTAGATTGTCGAGGAGTAATTTTTTTGGTTCTTTTTTTTATTTTCAATGCAGACTCGTGCAAAAATGCAGGCCAATATAAAGTTCAATTCAATTATAATACCAAATGAAGTCCGAAAATTCTAAAAATTGGCCAGATGATTATGTATGATGAAAATGATCTACACTATTTTTTTTGGAATTTTTAGACACTAAATGAATTTACTGTGAATTAAATATGCAGACAGGGTGATTTTCACAATTTAATTTTTAATAAATAACAACTCACAATTTTTTCAAGAAATAAAATTATCGTAGATAGCACTAATGATGATGAATCCAGGAAAATTGACAGATCTGAATTTCAATGTGAAATGAATTTATTAAAATTAAAATAAGAAAATCACTCAACAATTTTATTTAGGCCTCGATATGTGTGCAAATGACATGAAATTTTTTATGGCAGGTTAAGAATACTGTCCTTAAGCTACTATGAATTTTTGAGGATTTTTGGAACCACAGAGAATTAACTAGAAATTAAAAGGTGTCACTGGGCAAAATATTCCAAAAATATACCAATTAATTCATTAATAATTTCACTGAAATTACAAAAATGTGACAAGTGGCTCAATAGACAGAGGACAAGTTTCTCAACAAAATGCAACTTTTAGAATTGAAAAATGATGTAATATGCAACCTAGGGATGCATGCAAACACAAGGGGTGTAAATGCAATACAGGAAAATCAAAAATACATAAAGTAAATATGCTGACAGGGACTAAAATGCAATTACCTATTATGCGGGGGACTCAAGTGCAATTTCTCCAACAGGCAGTGCTCCTCACGTGGGCTCAGCTTCACAGGGACCTTTTTGCAATATCTAAAAGCTCCAGGGGCCTCTGTGTAAATTTCCTAGGCTGCACGTGTTCCTCACGTGGGCGGCCTAGGTTCGGATGGCTGCGGAGGCTCGGGGCTAGGCTCGGTCGCTTCTGGAGGCCTGGAGTGAGGCTCGGACGACCCGAGCCTAGGCTCGGAGAAGAGGCTCGGGCCGAAGCTTCGTGGCAAGCTGTGGACCTTCGGATCGAGCTAGATCCGATGGATGGCGGTGAGGACGCGTGGCGTGACCTCATGCAGTTAGATCTGGGCGGATCCAACGGCTACTGGACTCGATGGAGACGGCGACATGGCTGAAGATCAGCCGCTGGATCAGATGAGAGATCTCAACGGCTGAGAACTGCTGTAGAGGGGAGACGCATGGCGTACTAGGCGTCGTTGGATCTAGATGAGTCCAACGACTCCTGTGAATCCCGGTGAAGAGGCGATGTGGCTTGCTGAGGGCCGTTCGATCGACATGATCGAACGGCAGCTGTGCGTCTGCTCCGATGATCCTCCGCCGCCTGCGGAGGAGATGGCGGGGCTCTGGCGAAGACGCCTTAGCTCCGCCCGTCCTTCCTCGTGTCGCTGACGCTCTCTGACTTGTCGGAGATATCCCAGAAGACACGTGGCGATGCGGCGAAGATCTTGGTGGTCTCAGGAGCGACGGAGGGTGGTCTGAAGTCGATGGCGATGAAGCTTCGAGTCGGCTCCGGCGAACTTCCGTTCAATGAGTAGAGAGGCACCTGCAGGTGTTAGAGATAGAGTCGGAGCTCGTGCGTGCGCTCGTGGAGAAGTGAAGGTGATCGGAGAGGCCTAAGGGGTACTGAGGGCGTATGGCGAAGGAGCTCCGGCCAAATGGCAGAGCTGGAGATCGGGGTGCTGTGATGTGCGTCGTCGGAGGTCGTGAAAGGTACCGCGAAGATGGGAGCTTCGACACGAAGCTCGGCGGAATGCAATGGAGGCGTGGGAGTGACCGGAGGCGGAGAATAAAAAGCTAGAAATTCAAAGAAGAAATGAAGAGGAGATCGGAGAAGAATGGAGGGTTCACCTGGGGATTGGAACTCGTCGGGGAGTTCCAGGTCGTTGCTCGAAGGGCCGGTGGCTCCTTGAGCTCAAGCAGCTGCTCGGAGATGAGGCTGCGACACGGCGGAGGAGCCGCGGATCTCACCGGAGAAGACGCCTGTCTTCGCTCGAAGAGACGGCCAATTGCTGTCACCAATCGAGAGCTCTGAGCTCGGGGGTTTCTCCTGTAATGGCGGATCGGGCTGAAGTTCGCCGGTGCTCGAGTATTTATAGGAAGAAGGTCTCGGCAAGTCTGGTGATGGGGCGAAGTTCATGAAGGTCGTGGAGCGTCTATGGTGGAGGTGGTGGCAAGTGGGGTAGCTGGCGAGGATGAGTTACGAGTGGGGAAGGTCGTGGGAGAGTTGGCGGATGGCGAAGGTGGCTGACGTGCGGCCGAAAATAGAAAGGGGGCGCCCCTCCCGCAAGGCAGAGAACGTGGGAGAGAGGGGTGCCAGAGGTAGGAGACGAGGCCCTGGCCGTTGGATCTTGTGATCCAATGGCCTAGATCAAAGCGCGAAGGGACGTATAGGATTAGATCAAGGCGAGGTGATAAGAGGCCGTGATGGCACCACGTGGAGTGAGCTGGGCGAAGCGCGAGCGAGCGGCTGAGATCAAATCAAGGCGACGCGATCTGAGGGTGTTGAAGCTGCCACGTGTCGTGGAGAGGCAGCGGCGCGAGCGAACGGTTTGGATGAGGAGTTAAGGTTAATCGAAGGGACGAGGGGCGCCAAAGGAAGAGCGGATGTGATGGAAGATCAGAGATGCGATCTAGCGGTGTACACGCCGCCACGTGGCGAGTTCTGGTGAGGGCGCTAACGGGTGGTTAGGATCGGAGGTGGAGATGATCAGATGGCCAAAAATTGAGGCGTACGTGGAAGAAGCTAAGCCGTTGGATCTAGAGGGCAATCCAACGGCTGTGGCTGCGGGCGGATGAGGCAAGGGCAACGGGCCACGTGGCTCAACCAGAGGGCGCCACGTGGCCTGCTGTGAATGGCTGGAAGAAAATATATGTGTAGAGAGAAGAGGGGGCCGAATTTGGAAAAACTCAAAACATGAAAGTTGTAGATCTCGATGAGATCTACAAGTTTCATGTTGACCAAAGACAAAGATGAGGTCAAGTATGATACAAAAATACAAAGATACAATTTATACATATATGTAGTATACAAAGTGGCCCAAAAACCCAACTTTCTCATACGAGCTCCAAATTGGATAAATTAGTCTCATTTTAAAGGTCTTTTAATGTGTAGTATTCTAAGAGTGAGTAGACCTATTTTGGAGTTTGTATGAAGGCGCTATGGGTATTTTATTGTCCAGGGGTCCTAGAGCTTTATTGACTAATTCACAAGGGGGATTTTTGATTTTCTTCCCTATATTATTAACCGAGGAATACATATTATAAGGAAGATGTTATTTTAGTAAGTGGATATTTCACAAGGGATTTTGGCTTCTTATTTAAATGCAAATGGACTGCTAAAATGTATGTATTATGTATGTATGCATGAATGCTATTTATGCATTATAAAGGGAAATATGCCTCTATTTACTCGGGAACAAGGCTCTATTTTTGACTTTTTGTAGTGATGAATCACATATTCATCAACCCCCTATACTTAAACCTTGCTCGTCCCCGAGCAACTAAATGAAATGCAGAAGTGAAGTGATTTTGGGTTCCATACCAAGGTCATGAACAAAAGTTAAAAATAGAGCTTGACTCGACCTTTGGATTAATTATGTGTCGGAACCTTATTGGGATCTGAGTTTAAGACCTAACAGACTTCAAGTTCCACAAGTCTTCTATTCAATACGCCTCAACACACCAGATCAGAACAAGTCTACATACACAAACTCTAATGACCATGAATCTTTCCATGCAGTGTAAGTGATATATGACTCCCCACCCCAAAGGTAACAAAGAAACAACCTCCCCCAACCTGGTAACTCTAATGCCTCGGTCTAGCAACTCTTTCCTCGAGAAGCGGGGTATTCCCTTCTAAGTTCAAGTGCAACCGGCTCAAGAAGAGGGGGAAGAAGTATAGACTTTTGGGAGCTCAGCCAGTGTAGCTAAGTCTCCCGCTGCAAGCTTCATGAGATGTAACATGGGGACCATAAGCTTTTGCTTTTCTTGACTACATACACTCCGGTGGGTTATTAAATTTCCAATCTGACCCACCACTTCTTTGGAGTTCTTTTTGCAATATTTTTTTTACAAGTGCCTCTGTACAACATATCTACATGATGCAGCATATATACAAGAAATTTCCTCTTGAGCCAGTAGACTATCCCTCTTTTGAAGCTTTATTGCAACCCACGGCTTCTGTCTTTAGCCTTCATCACCACTAGGCCAAGTTGAGACGCACTTCCTTCACTAGAAGAAGAAGAGAGGTTCTGCCTAGAAGTACTACCCTCATATGCTACCCCAAGCCAAAGGAAACTGCCTCCTCACCACCTCATCCGTGGAGAGCCATGTGTAAAGTGCTGGTGCACGTCAAGCCATTGTCTCTAAGAGTCATGTGTGTGTTGTTAAGTGCTCTACTCAGGCTCATCAAGATGACATATGAACATAGACTTGCAGACTTACAGAATTAAGTCACCTGACCTGAAAAATCTTAACTCCAGTTCCTATAAGGTTCCTCTGAAATTAGGTGGATTAAGGTCAAATCACTTCCATCCTCAATATCTGCTCATAACTTAGTTCAAAACCCACTAGCTTTTCACTTTGCCTATGCAAAGTATGCAGATGAGATGTCGTGCTATGAAAATGCAAGACTCTTTTTTTTTCTTTTTGGATGCAGAGATGGTATGCAAGATTAAATAAGAAGCCTTTATTTTCAACTTTTTCATTTTATTTTCTATTATACAACAATCTTTAGTTTGTAATAATATACATAGTATCATATTTTACAAGAGTATTATTTTTGTTTTATACAAGTAAAATATTTATTTTTTTTCAATTTTTACCCACCGTACTTATTGCATAATATATACAAAAATACGCGAAAATACGCGAAAGTACGAGCTATGGGTAAAGTATATATGTAATATATACACGCTCCCCTATACTTAGCGTGTGCTATGTCCTCAGAGTACGAAAAGCGACTAAAAAGACATAGCTCGGGCTAAGCGTAGGAGAGCTAAAATAACAAAAAGTATAGAAGTCGTACCACCCCCCTATACTTAGGCTCTGGCAGCCTAAGTGTAGAAGAAGATCAGAAATGGGGCAGACGAGGGAAAGATGAGAAGTGGATGAATGTATACAAGGCGGCCATCGGTCCCCCCTATACTTAGGCTCAGGTCAGCCTAAGTATAGGACGGAAGTGAGTGTGAGGACCAATGTGATCTGGAGAATGTACAAAAATCGACTCAAGTGACTCCTCCCCCCTATACTTAGGATCTGGTCATCCTAAGTATAGTCCGAGATAGTGATGTAATGAGACAGGGATGAGTTACTAGAGTCGCGGGAGAAAGGATAGGATGTACAAAAATGATGATATATACAGATGAGTCGGTCTGAATCTTTCGAGATGCTGCGGATGGCTGGAGTTCACTGCTGCAAGGTCTCATACGCGGCTCGAGGTGTATCTGATGTATCTGTCTCGCGTATGAATACAATCTCCTCAACATGGACTAACTGCTCATTGGATTCGACGAAGTGCTTCAACATCTGTCCATTCACTAGGAATGTCGGTGCCTCATCTGCGAGATCTGAGATCTCGACACATCCACTATCATGTACCGTACGGACGACAAATGGGCCTGTCCACTTAGACTTCAACTTGCCTTGAAAAATCTTCAGCCTAGCATTGAACAACCATACCTTCTGTCCAGGAACAAAGGTCTTTCGTCTGATATATCTATCATGCCAACGTTCACCTTGTCCTTGTACACCAAACTTTTGTCGTATGCGCGGTTTCTGACTTCCACAAGCTCATTCAGATCCATGTCTCTCTGCTTTTGTCCCAGGTGCGTGTTCTAGTTGACCTTCTTGATTGCCCATTCTGATTTGTGCACTAACTCTGCGGGCAAGTGGCACGGCTTTCCGAATACCATTCGGAATAGGGAGGTGCCTAACGGTGTCTTGTAAGTCGTACTATATGCCCAGAGGACTTGATCCAAGATCTGAGACCAGTCCTTCCTGTCCGGGCGGACAAGCTTTTGCAATATGGTTTTCACCTCCCTATTTGACACCTCAGCCATACCATTGGTTTGTGGGTGGTAAGGGCTCGCGACACGGTGTTCGACGTCGTAGTCCTTCAGGAGTTTCTTCACCTCCCGATTCACAAAGTGGCTACCCCCGTCTGATATCATCATTTTGGGGATCCCGAACCTAGAGATTATGTGCTCTCTGATGAATTTGCAGACAGTCCTGCTGTCTGCGGCTCGGGTCGGGATAGCCTCCACCCATCTGGACAGATAGTCTACCGCAAGAAGGATATATTCGAACCCGTGACTGACAGGGAATGGGCCCATGAAATCGATGCCCCAGGCGTCAAAGACATCACAAATGATGACCGGCTGCATTGGCATCTCATCCTTGGAACCAACGGTTCCTCCCATTCTCTGGCAAACTGGGCACGACTTCGCGAAGGCGGTGGCATCGCGAAACAGAGTCGGCCAGTAGAAGACACACTGAAGTACCTTCCATGCAGTCCTCTTCCTAGAGTGGTGTCCTCCTGCCTCCAAGCTGTGGCATAAAGAAAGGACACTCTGGTATTCCTCCTGAGGAATACATCGTCTCCAGACACAATCCGGTCCTTCGAAGAAAAGGATCGGATCCTCCCAATGGTAGTGTCTCGCGTCCGACTTTAGTCGGTCGATTTGGCTCTTGGGCCAATCTTCGGGAACTTTCTTGGAGACAAGATAATTCACGATATTGGCGTACCATGGGAGTGAGTCGATAACAAAAATCGACTCGTCAGGGAAGGAGTCTCGAATTGGTGAAACCTCGGAAGTATTAAGATCTTCGAGACGAGAAAGATGATCGGCCACTACGTTCTTCTTTCCAGGTTTATCACGGATGTCCAAATCAAACTCCTGGATAAGTAAAATCCAACGAAGAAGACGCGCCTTCGCGTCCTTCTTCTCCATCAAATACCGTAGTGCCGTGTGGTCAGTGAACACAGTTACCTTGTATCCAATTAGGTGAGATCTGAATTTGTCCAAGGCAAACACTACCACAAGCATTTCCTTTTCCGTAACAGTATAGTTACGCTGAGCAGAATCAAGCACTTTGCTTGCGTAGTGAATTGCAAATGGGACGCCATCTCTTCTTTGTCCCAACACAGCCCCAACAGCATAATCAGAGGCGTCCGTCATGATCTCAAACGGTAGAGACCAATCTGGGGCTTGTAGGATGGGTGCGTCCATAATCATTCCTTGTAAAAGCTTAAAGGCCTCAAGACATTTGTGATCTACAACAAACTCCATGTCTTTGCCCAAAAGCTCAGTTAGCGGTCGGGCAATCTTAGAAAAATCCTTAATAAATCTCCGATAAATCCAACATGCCCGAGGAACGACCGCAACTGCTTTACGTTGGTTGGTGGCTGGAGTCGTCTGATCATGTCCACCTTGGCAGGGTCAACCTCCATTCCTCTCTTGGAGATGACATGCCCCAACACTATGCCCTCCGTCACCATGAAGTGACTTTTCTCCCAGGAGAGCACCAGATTAACCTCACAACATCTTTTGAGGACTCGGTCCAGATTCCTAAGACAGGAATCGAAAGAATCGCCGTGGACCGAGAAGTCATCCATGAAGACTTCCAGGAATTCGCCGACCATTTCGGCAAATACAGCAATCATGCACCTTTGACAAGTACCTGGAGCATTGCATAGCCCAAAAGGCATGCGCCTGAAAGCATAGGTACCAAAGGGGCATGTAAACGTGGTTTTTTCCTGGTCCTCTGGAGCTATGGCTACTTGATTGTAGCCCGAGAACCCATCTAGGAAGCAGAAGAACTCTTTTCCCGCTAATCTTTCTAAAATCTGATCAATGAACGGTAGGGGAAATGATCCTTCTTCGTTGCGGCATTCAGGCGTCTGTAATCCACACAGACGCGCCACGACGTGGGTACTCTCGTCACGATCTCCTCTCCGTCCTCGTTGGTGGTCGTCTGAATTCCCGACTTCTTCGGGACAACATGGATTGGGGCCACCCACTTAGAATCGGAGATTGGGTAAATGAAACCCGTGTCGCACCATTTTTCTATCTCTTTTTTCACGACCTCTCGTAAATTTAGATTCAATCAGCGTTGGAATTCACGAGAGGGTTTGGCTTCATTTCCAAGTATATATGGTGCGAACACAGAGCGGGATTTATCCCGTGGAGATCGGAAATGCTCCAGCCTATCGCCTTGCGGTTCTTTTCCAGGATCTCTAGCAAGCGAGATTCCTGCTCCTCGGTCAATTTCGAACTGATGATGACCGGAAATTTCTTGTCTTGGCCCGCAAGGAAGGCATACTTTAAAGTTGTGGGTAAGGGTTTGAGCTCCGGAATAGTGTGATCGTCTAAGAAATCTGGCTCAATCTGATCTGGCTCAGTGTTGGAAGTGCTGGATCGTTTTCTGTGATGGCTACCACCAATTTCGGCTCTGGAGTCAGATCGTCAAAGATCTCCATACAATCGGCAAACGCCTCGTCCGACTCGTCACCTTCATCTTTCGATTGTCCTAGAGATGTAAGGACTGACAGGCCCAACTGGGCCTCTACGTCATCGAAGATGTAGGGCGATGCAGGCTCAGAGCTATACTCGTTCCTGAGGATCTCGCAGACTGACTTATGCACTGGATTATCTTCGGAGGAGATGGACATATCGGTGCTGGCTGGGTTCTGTCTCCATGGTCCAACTAAGGCTACATACTCGCAGTCTGTTCTGGTAGAAGAGTACTCGGTGCTGGATTCTGAATCCGGTCTCTGCCCTCTTGTCTGCTTCATTTCAAGTTCCTCATCTACGCCTGGAGTTTAGAACTGAATCTTCCCATTCTTATAATCAAATAAGGCCCCTGCTGTTCTGAGGAAGGGCCTACCTAAAATGATCTGGGAATCTCTCCAATTACGAGGGGTCTCCATATCCAGGACAGTGAAGTCCACCATGTATTCTTGCCCCTCGACTTTGATTACAATGTTCCTTAACTCTCATTGGGACCTCTTGGTTGATTTGTCAGCAAACTGTAGCAAAGCTCTAGATTTCCTAAGAGGTCCGAGATTAAGCCGCTCATAGAGGGCTGTATGCATCAGATTGATGGAGGAACCATTGTCCAGGAGAGTGCGTGCAAACGCGATGTCATCAACATGACTCACTACATAATGTGCACCCATGTCTCTTCGTTTTCTAGGAAACGAGTTCTTTATTGCACAAGTCATGGCTACTGACAAAACGTGTTTCTCAACACGGCTTTTGGTTTTCCTGCTAACCCTAGTAGGTGTGCATCTCACCTTAAGGTATTTTTGGAATGCAGGGGTCATTTCCACGAACTTGTCAAAGGGGATTGTGACCTTGATGTGTTTATTGCAGAACTCTGCCATTTCAGGGTCATCTTTTTGGATTTTTTTGGTTTTCTTCTTTCCACCCTTAAGAGCTCAGGGGAAAGGGATTATTGACTCCAACTCATGTTTGGAAACTGAAAGATTCTCATTAAGATCATGAACTGAGTTATTTGCATGACTCTGACTCTGAAACAAATTAGGACTCTGACTCTGAAACAAACTAGGACTCTGACTCTGATGAAAATGCTGAGGCGAAACCGGTGCTGCTTCTTCCGCGACTGTTGGACGATCCTCCTCAGATGGAGGTGCGGGCTCTTCATCGGTTCCGTCGAACTCCATGCGGATGCGAGAATGCTGCTTTGAGGACTCAGGTGTCCTCTTCTTCTGCCGGCGATGGTGGTGGTGCTCCTCCTTTTCTTCCTCCGAGTTCTCCTCAAGTAGAGTCTCGGAGGCTCCTTCCTTCTGTGCCCGTGCCCGATCAGGTCTGGTCACGGTCCTTCCGCTCCTAAGGGACATATGATTTACATTATCGTACGAAAGGATCTCATGTTCAGATAAATAGTTATCTGAATAATATACCTGATCTCGAGGTCGGTTCTGGCCATGGTGTAAGCTATTTGGGTTGGCCTGAACCTGTGCGGGAATTGGGGTCTTTGGCGCCATCTGTTGGTCCTGGGTATGAGAGACCCGATTGATGTCGGTTCTCATGTCCAGGTAATCATTCTGCATCTGTTGGACCCTATCAGACAGGGTCTGGATCGCCAAGGTGAGAGACTCCAATTCGATGGGCTGGGCTGACTGTTGTGCGGATGAGGTTCGGTAGTGGCCATGCTGGCCATGCCGATACTGCTGCTGCGGGTGTGACGGTGCTGGGCCCTGCTGATATGTGCGCTGCTGCTGCTGGTACCCTTGTTCTGGTCTGGATAGAAAGCGCGGTGTAGGAACGGGCCTGGTTTCTTGGTAGGCTGGAGATGGGCGGTGTGACTGATCCTTCCCCATCTCGGCTTGCCTAACAATCGGATCACGTCTATACCAAAGCCCATTGATCTCGTACACTTGCGGAGGCTCCTCGTATCCTATCTCCACTTGTGGGGGTGCGTGCTGGTTCTGCTGAAGGATATTGTGAATCCTTAAGCGCATCACGGAAGCGTGTTGATCGTATCGTATACGATCGGAGCAACTAGTCGTACTAGATGCTAGAAGCAGCGGAAATTAAAATTTTTTAACTTAACGATGAAACCACATGATCACGAGAACACTTCTCGGATCGTTTCATCAAACCACAAAGTACAAGGGTTACCTCTTGAAGCGTGGTTGTGATCGCGAGATCCCAAAGTAGAGATCCTCCTATCTTAAGTCCGACCCACGGAGAATGCGCTTGCGGGCACGATGATGAGTCGCGTCCTTCCCGCAATCCTTGATGAAGATCCAAGCGTCGAAGGCGAAGCAAGATCCTCTCTTCTTCAATATTCAAAGTGGACGGCCACTTGGAAATTGAGAGAGAGACCACACACGAGAATTAGAGAGAGAGAGAGAGAAGTTGTCTTTCACAACTCTAGATGATGTACCATAGAGAGGCTACCCTAGCCCTCCTTATATACTAGTTTAGGATCCAATGGATCTCAATCCATGGGACACATGGATCCAAGGGATATGCTTGGTCCATGATAAATCAATGGCTAGGATTTGTTGTTCAATAACAACAATTTAAAATTAATTAATGAAGAGATAACATGATAAATGAGATGGAGTCAACCACCCTCCTAAAAAGGGGGGGGGCGTCACCCATGAACAATTCATGGGTGACGCCACCCATGGAGGTGGTTATTCTCCATTTTATTTATCATATAATTCATTAATTAATCCCAATAAATATTCTACAAATTAATTCCAAATTAATTTTGTGAATATTTCAATCTTGCCATTGAATAATGTGTGAATCATATTCACAACCCAAACTAGTTAGTAAATTGCATTTCCAATTAATTAACAAATGTGAATCTAATTCACATTATTAATTAACAAATGCTATTTGCATAAATTCTCTCTCTTATATATGTATATTATAAATCATATTTATAACATGCATATATCATGGATAGTGTTATCCATATTCTCTTAATCCTTGAGAATTAAATCTCATTTAATTATCTTAGATAATCATTTTCTCAATATGAATCATATTCATATTTAAGCTTGATAATTAAATCACATTTAATCATCAAGTCCTTTGCTTGGATATTTCATCAAAAGAATTATTCTTGAACCCTTTCATGAATAATGTGCTTTCTCCGCAGATACTTGGAGATAAGGACAGGGCGATTGTATTATTCCACATATAGTGACTTGGATGTTGAGATCTCATCTCAAATCCAGATCTTACGGACCTCTCACAGATGCTTGATTAAATCAAGGCCGCAAATCCAATCTTCTCATTGAATCTGAATCCCATTCAGATCAATGTCCAACACTTGGACTAAGATCGGATTGCTTCTCTACTGAAAGGAGTCACTAAAATCCAGACCTGTTTCATCACTCCCTCGGAATGGAAGCGTCATGGATATACAATCGTTTATGATCACATCACCCTTCAGGTATTCCCAATACCTGTACATCCTGCATACTGGAAGACCCATGATCAACCCGAAGATCAAGATCATTTTATACTGTCTTCTTCAGGGTTTAATCATTAAGTTTCTCAATCTTGGTCATTGGGATTTGGTATCGATCATATGCTTTCCCAAAGCATATATCATACCTTCAAATTCATGTCATGCTTCCAAAGCACGACGACCATGCATGGAATTTGATCGGTCCCAATACCTCATGAGTGAGCTCATGTCTTCCGGTTCACAAGTGAACCTGTATGATCCCCTTGAGAGATCATATTGCTCATATACCCTTATATGCACACCAGCTCGCCGGTGTATAGACCTTGGTTAGGTCATCAACCTATTGGTCTGCCAAATGTACATACTTAGATATATAGCAATATATCTGTCTCCGGTCAGAGGATGCATGCCTATGCTGTGACAGCATTCAACATAGGACTTAAGTTATCTCGATCTCGTTGGGTCAACCCATTGACCTAACTAATCTGACACCTCCGAATCACTATTCCCATGCAGAGGACCTGCATCAAGAGGTCGGTCAGATATCAGCCTAAGTGAGAAAGGATTGCCATCTCCTACTCAGGCTGGAGATCTCCACTTGACAATCATTTGACGGTGCTTGATGAGTCCTCTATCTAACTCTTTAGATATTCATCCAAACACCAGCCTCTATGATTCATTTAATGAATCAACAGCTATATGATCATCAAGCTGGCCAAGGTACATAACCCTAATTGTACAGAGGGACCTTATAGTGCATTCATTCATATAATTTCAGAAAGGGAGTGAAACATCAATAACTTTTATTGATAAGCTTAAATATTACAATAACATTTATTGTAAGAATGGTTCGCCCAGGGCTCACAAGTCTAACAATCTCCCACTAGCCCTCAGAACCATTCAGGTACAATCCGTAAACCCATACTCATTACATGCTGGTCAAAAAACTTCTGTGTCAGAGGTTTGGTAAGAGGATCAGCAATGTTGTCGGCAGAGGCCACCTTGGTGATGATGATATCACCACGCTTTTGAATCTCCCGAATGATGTGGTATTTCCTTTCCACGTGTTTGCTCTTCTGATGGCACCTGGGTTCCTTTGCTTGGGCAATGGCTCCAGTGTTATCGCAGAGTAACGGGACGGGAGTATCAGAGGAAACTACGCCAAGTTCCAAGATGAACTTGCGCAACCACACCGCCTCTTTTGCAGCATCCGATGCGGCAATGTATTCGGCTTCTGTTGTTGAATCCGTCGTAGTGTCCTGCTTCTTGCTTCTCCAGCTCACAGCACCACCGTTCAACAGGAATACAAACCCTGATGTCGACTTTCGATCATCAATATCTGACTGGAAGTCTGAATCTGTATATCCCAAGACTTGGAGATCACCATCCCCATAGACCAAGATGTAATCTTGCGTCCGTCTTAGATATTTGAATATGTTCTTTACTGCATTCCAGTGTTTTTCTCCATAGCAGGATTGGTAACGACTTACCACTCCCACTGCATGGCAGATGTCTGGCCTAGTACACATCATAGCATACATCAAGCTTCCTACGGCTGATGCATAAGGGCATCCAGCCATGGCCTTCTTTTCCTCAACACTTTGAGGAGCCATCCCTTTGGACAGATGGATACCATGTCCTAAGGGGAGGAATCCTTTCTTCGAACTATCCATACGGAATCGTTCAAGAATCTTCTTGATGTATCCATGTTGTGATAATCCCAATATTCTCTTTTCTCGGTTTCTGAACAACTTCAGGCCTAAGATGTAAGAGGCTTCTCCAAGATCTTTCATCTCGAAGGTATGGGATAGCCAAATCTTCACACTGGTCATCATTCCTGTATCATTCCCAATGATAAGGATATCATCTACATAAAGCACGATGAACACAATGGCGCTCCCACTAAGCTTCTTGTACACACAAGGTTCATCAGGGTTTTGCACAAAATCATAACTCTTTATGGTTTCGTCAAATCTGATGTTCCAACTACGAGAAGCTTGTTTGAGCCCATAGATGGATTTCTTCAGCTTGCATACTTTACCGTCCTCAGCTATGAAGCCCTGGGGCTGCTCCATATAGATATCCTCCTCGAGGTATCCATTGAGGAAAGCCGTCTTGACGTCCATCTGCCAGATGTCGTAGTCAAGAGATGCATCTATAGCTAGCAGTGTCCTGATGGACTTAAGCATGGCCACAGGAGAGAATGTCTCATCATAGTCGATGCCTTCTCTCTGTGTGTAGCCCTTGGCTACGAGCCGTGCCTTGAAAGTCTCTACTTTCCCATCAGGTCCCCTCTTTCTCTTGAAGATCCATTTACACCCAATGGGTTTTACCCCTCTAGGTGGATCCTCTAGGGTCCATACACCATTCTTATGCATGGAGTCAATCTCTGACTTCATTGCTAGCATCCATCTATCCATGTCATGATCCGCAAGTGCTTCATCATATGAAGAAGGATCATTGTCAGTCTCACCTGACACATGGAATCCATACCTTTCAGGTGGTGCAACCACCCTCGAACTCCTTCGAAGAGGTATGGGTGTTTCATCTTCATTTATCTCTTCAGTTTCTGGTTCAGGAATCTCAGAATCCTCAGGGGATTCAATGAGCTCCTCTACTTCATTCTTGTCTTGACCTTTAAGGAAATCATCCTCCAGAAATTTCACATCCCTAGAGACAAAAACCTTTTGGGTCTCAGGGTCATAAAGTTGGTATCCAAAACCATCTTTTACATACCCAATGAAGTAGCACTCACGAGTGCGAGATTCTAGCTTACTTGCGTCCACGTTCTTCGCATGAACCAAGCATCCCCAAACCCTCAAGTGATTGACACTAGGTTTGGTTCCATACCAGAGCTCGTGAGGAGTCTTTGGTATAGACTTGCTAGGAATCTTGTTTAGGATATATATTGCAGTCTCTACTGCATATCCCCAGAAACTAAGAGGTAAATGTGCTTTACTCATCATTGAACGGACCATGTCCATGATGGTCCTGTTGCGTCTTTCAGCAACACCATTAAGTTGGGGAGTTCCAGGAGGAGTGAGATTGGAGACAATTCCACTCTCTTTAAGGTATTCCTTGAATTCATCTGAGAGGTATTCACCACCTCGGTCAGATCGAATCCGTTTAATCTTCCTGTCGGCTTGGTTCTCAACCAAAGCCTTAAACTCTTTGAACTTTTCAAAGGTTTCAGATTTATGACGAAGCAGGAAGATAAACCCATATCGCGAATGGTCATCGATAAACGTCAAATAATATCGATATCCATTTCTAGTCGCGGTATTGAAGGGACCACATACATCAGTATGTATTAGGTCGAGAATACCCTCGCATCTCGTAACCTTGTTACGGAAAGGCATCCTGGTCATTTTACCTCAAATACAATGTTCACAGGTAGGTAAAGTTTGAACCTGTAGAAAATCTAAAGGTCCATCCTTTATCAATCTATCGATCCTATCAACAGATAAATGACCGAGCCTTTGATGCCAAATCATATTCGAATGATTTCCATTCTCCCTGGATCTCTTGGGGTTTTTATTATCAGTGGTAGTGACATTTATGACACATTCATTAATGCACAATTCATAGAGTCCACTAGAAGTCAGAACACCTTCCGCAACAAATTTATCATATTTATTAATGACTAATTTATTACAGAATAGGAAAGAGTACCCATGTCTAACAAGCATAGACACAGATATCAAGTTCCTCCTGACCTCAGGTACATAAAGACACTCTTTAAGTACTAGGACTCGACCACTAGATAACGACAGTCTGCATGTCCCGATGGCGACTGCTGCAACACTTGCATCAGATCCCATCTGGATAACTATCTCCCCATGCTCCAGATTCCTAGTTTCCTGAAACAAATGCAATGAATTGCATACATGAACAGAAGCACCAGAATCTATAACCCAACTTCCTTCTCGTCCAACAAGAAAGCTAGTTTCAATGATGAAAGTAGATTTCATACCTGCTGGGGCTTTACCTTTGTCAGTGGACTTCAGGTAGTCTGGGCAGTTACGCCGCCAGTGCCCCGGCTTCTTGCAGTGGTGACAGACATCGGTCTTTTTTGATGTCATTAGTGTGGAAGCACTAGAAGATGAACCAACTCCTTGATTCTTCTTCTTTCTCTTCGAGGCTGGGCCCTTCTGAGAACCTTGCTTCCGCCCGCGCTTTCCTCTCACCTGTGCAACCATTGCACTAGCAGAGGGGCCGTCCTTCTTCAAGACGTCTTCTGCAGACTTCAATGCAGCCAACAGCCCAGCGTTTGTGAAATCACCTTTGTTCATGTGGTAAGACACAACAAAGTTGTTGAAAGACTTAGGGAGCGACAGGAGAATGAAATCAGCTTGCATTTCAGAGTCCAAGTACGCTCCCAGGGTTTCCAGCTCAGAGAGGTACCCAAACATTTTGAGTACATGTTCTCTGACAGAGGTCCCTTCCTGCATCTTGCAGCGAATAAGCTCTTTCATCACATTATAACGCTGTGTGCGGTTTATGTCACCGAACATTTCTTTCAGACTCAGCATAATTTCTTGGCAATGGTTCATTTCCACATGTTGCTTCTGAAGTACATTGGACAATGACCCAAGGATGTAACATCTTGCCAGATTATTATCTTCATCATATTTTTCATTATATGATTTATCTTCATCAGTCACAGGGTCTGCTATCTTGTCCTTGCTAAGCACGTAGGAGATGCGCTCTGCACAGAGAACAAGATCCAAATTTCGGATCCAATCCGAATAATTTGGTCCGGTCAACTGGTTGACCTCTAGAAGCCTGCTAAGTGGGTTCATGGACTTCATTTTCTGAAATTAAGAATGCACTATATTAGAATATATAGATTAAATATATATTCATTTTTAAGAATAATTTGATTAAGGCATTTTAAATCAAATTTGTCCTGCCATGTCGACTTTGAAAGATTATTCCCTTATTTTTCTTTCAAAGTAAGAGATATACTTACCGCTATATCTCAAGCAAGATCTGGGATCTCCTCTCTATCCTTATCACATCCCAATAATATGAGAACCTGTGACTTGAATAAGAGAAGCGGGAACACATTCCGCCTTGCAAGTCCAACTTGCATTTCCCAATTCGGTCTTTAACACCCGGGCCCACCACCCCTAAGATGATGTTGACCCGTTGTTAATTGAACCAACCGTCAACAGGCTTAATACTCGCTATACGCAATCCAATATCGCCCCAATAATATGAGGACCCGATATTGGGGTCACTACGTATACGGCCTTACTCTTTTGAGAAGCAGAGAACCCGATCCAATTAAATCATGCACAGGATCTGTCACTTCGGACAGGCGTCTCCCATACACAACAACTGGCGACGAAATCCTTTGCCTTGACGGGAGACCATGGATGTCACTTATGTGATCCTCCACCTCATATTCAAATTTTATAATTAATTATTGTGAATCATATTCACAAAATTAATTCTTCCAAGGGAAATACACATCTATTCAAAATAGTGTGTTTATTAAGTATGATTAATTTAATCATATTAAATTAATCATTTAGCCCAATCATCAACAAACACGTCTTTTACTTGAATAGTAGGTATAATCTCAAAATACGTATTATTCGAATTTTAATAATTAGAAAAATACATATTGTCTGTCTCCGGTATTATACAATCCCTACCCGCTGTCATGGCCAGTACCGACGAGAGTGGGACGGACCACATACGTTGCAACCCGCGACCCCAATGCTCTCCGACTAGGCACCACATCCGCCTCGGGAAAGGATAATACCAGATAGACCATCATGTATTTTGAGATGTTCATCGGTTTTTCAACCGAAAGTTATACCATATAGTACAAATCAAAACATTTTTGATTATAAGGAGATTTGCTAGACAAATCCCAAATCCTATTCAAGCAAAAGAAGGGTTTTTCATGTAAAAGTTGTCCTACAACTATTGTAGGATAAACTATGGTTTTCATGAAAGCAATGTTTGTTGATGAAACAATGATCAAGATCTAATATCTTATCATTGTAGTTTAGGCAAGTGTCATTAAATGAAATAATTATTTCTTTAAATATTTCACAAATATTTATCACTAATTATTCCAGAAAATTAACAATTAATTTTCATCATGATAATTGAATGACATATCACAAGGTTCAAGATCAAAATTGTTAATTTCCAGCAGTGACCCCCAATCACTAAAATTAACTTATCTTGATCAATATAAATCCAAAAAATGCAAACTCAGTTTTCAAAGATTGCCTATTTGATTTATTAGAGAACTCAAGTGATAATTCACGCATTTCAAGGTGGATTAAAACCGTAATCATCTCATTAATTACGTTCAAATCCGCAGTTCCCGCAACAGTGAATATAGTCATATTCAAAAAGCCATATCTTGAGCAAATAAAGTCCAAATTTAGTAAACTCAAGTCCTATGGTTTCCTTGTTTAATGGGGAACAAAATCCAATTGAAAATTTCGTGTTTAAACATTTTAAACAGTACGGAAAAATTCAATTAGACAGAGGTGCGAAAATTGAAATGCAGTAAGAATTTCGCAACCCTTTCAAGAACCAAATCATCTAAGGTTCATGGATCACATCCAAAACCTTATTCAACCTGGCTCTGATACCACTTGAAGGATATTGTGAATCCTTAAGCGCATCACGGAAGCGTGTTGATCGTATCGTATACGATCGGAGCAAGTAGTCGTACTAGATGCTAGAAGCAGCGGAAATTAAACTTTTTTAACTTAACGATGAAACCACATGATCACGAGAACACTTCTCGGATCGTTTCATCAAACCACAAAGTACAAGGGTTACCTCTTGAAGCGTGGTTGTGATCGCGAGATCCCAAAGTAGAGATCCTCCTATCTTAAGTCCGACCCACGGAGAATGCGCTTGCGGGCACGATGATGAGTCGCGTCCTTCCCGCAATCCTTGATGAAGATCCAAGCGTCGAAGGCGAAGCAAGATCCTCTCTTCTTCAATATTCAAAGTGGACGGCCACTTGGAAATTGAGAGAGAGACCACCCCACGAGAATTAGAGAGAGAGAGAGAGAGAGAGAGAGAGAGAAGTTGTCTTTCACAACTCTAGATGATGTACCATAGAGAGGCTACCCTAGCCCTCCTTATATACTAGTTTTAGGATCCAATGGATCTCAATCCATGGGACACATGGATCCAAGGGATATGCTTGGTCCATGATAAATCAATGGCTAGGATTTGTTGTTCAATAACAACAATTTAAAATTAATTAATGAAGAGATAACATGATAAATGAGATGGAGTCAACCACCCTCCTAAAAGGGGGGGGGGCGTCACCCATGAACAATTCATGGGTGACGCCACCCATGGAGGTGGTTATTCTCCATTTTATTTATCATATAATTCATTAATTAATCCCAATAAATATTCTACAAATTAATTCCAAATTAATTTTGTGAATATTTCAATCTTGCCATTGAATAATGTGTGAATCATATTCACAACCCAAACTAGTTAGTAAATTGCATTTCCAATTAATTAACAAATGTGAATCTAATTCACATTATTAATTAACAAATGCTATTTACATAAATTCTCTCTCTTATATATGTATATTATAAATCATATTTATAACATGCATATATCATGGATAGTGTTATCCATATTCTCTTAATCCTTGATAATTAAATCTCATTAATTATCTTAGATAATCATTTTCTCAATATGAATCATATTCATATTTAAGCTTGATAATTAAATCACATTTAATCATCAAGTCCTTTGCTTGGATATTTCATCAAAGAATTATTCTTGAACCCTTTCAAGAATAATGTGCTTTCTCCGCAGATACTTGGAGATAAGGACAGGGCGATTGTATTATTCCACGTATAGTGACTTGGATGTGAGATCTCATCTCAAATCCAGATCTTACGGACCTCTCACAGATGCTTGATTAAATCAAGGCCGCAAATCCAATCTTCTCATTGAATCTGAATCCCATTCAGATCAATGTCCAACACTTGGACTAAGATCGGATTGCTTCTCTACTGAAAGGAGTCACTAAAATCCAGACCTGTTTCATCACTCCCTCGGAATGGAAGCGTCATGGATATACAATCGTTTATGATCACATCACCCTTCAGGTATTCCCAATACCTGTACATCCTGCATACTGGAAGACCCATGATCAACCCAAAGATCAAGATCATTTTATACTGTCTTCTTCAGGGTTTAATCATTAAGTTTCTCAATCTTGGTCATTGGGATTTGGTATCGATCATATGCTTTCCCAAAGCATATATCATACCTTCAAATTCATGTCATGCTTCCAAAGCACGACGACCATGCATGGAATTTGATCGGTCCCAATACCTCATGAGTGAGCTCATGTCTTCCGGTTCACAAGTGAACCTGTATGATCCCTTTGAGAGATCATATTGCTCATATACCCTTATATGCACACTAGCTCGCCAGTGTATAGACCTTGGTTAGGTCATCAACCTATTGGTCTGCCAAATGTACATACTTAGATATATAGCAATATATCTGTCTCCGGTCAGAGGATGCATGCCTATGCTGTGACAGCATTCAACATAGGACTTAAGTTATCTCGATCTCGTTGGGTCAACCCATTGACCTAACTAATCTGACACCTCCGAATCACTATTCCCATGCAGAGGACCTGCATCAAGAGGTCGGTCAGATATCAGCCTATGTGAGAAAGGATTGCCATCTCCTACTCAGGCTGGAGATCTCCACTTGACAATCATTTGACGGTGCTTGATGAGTCCTCTATCTAACTCTTTAGATATTCATCCAAACATCGGCCTCTATGATTCATTTAATGAATCAACAGCTATATGATCATCAAGCTGGCCAAGGTACATAACCCTAATTGTACAGAGGGACCTTATAGTGCATTCATTCATATAATTTCAGAAAGGAGTGAAACATCAATAACTTTTATTGATAAGCTTAAATATTACAATAACATTTATTGTAAGAATGGTTCGCCCAGGGCTCACAAGTCTAACATCTGCTGGGTGTACGTCTGATCCCAGCTACTCTGAGACCCCGGTGCCTGTTCCTGTACAAGATGGACTCGATGTACAGGGGCATGTGGTGCATAAGGGGTAGGTAGCTTTATCTTAGCTACCTTCTCAGAAAGTTCCTCCACTTGCTTCGGTAGGCGCGAAAGAGACTCCAGTTCCTCAACTCTCTTGTGGATCTGCTCGACCATGGTAAGCTTGTCGGCAATCATCCCCATGCTGGGGATGAGGTCCTCAGTCAGATCCGCTATAGTCCTTCGAGTTGTCTCATTGGATAGGATTGAGGAGACAACTGATAGGCCCTGGTGGCCTGCGACCTGCCGGTTTCCGCCATCTGCTCCCAGGATCTTCCATACGGCGTGCTCGTTTTTGTTCAGATAGCTTCCTCCACATGCGGCACTGACTAACCCCTGCATCTCTGGGGTTAGACCACAGAATAAGGTCTGGACTAAGATCGCCTTTGAAATGCCGTGGTAGGGGCATTTCTGTACTAAATCATTGAACCTATCTCAAGCGTCATGGAAAGGTTCACTGGGTCCTTGGGCGAAGCTGGCGATCTTCGTTCTCATCTGGTTTGTCCTACTGAGAGGGTAGAACTTTTCAAGAATAGGTCCTTGAACTGCATCCAGGTATTGCATACCACCCTAAGTTTTTCAGCCAATGAGCAGCCTTATCACCTAAGGCAAAAGGGGTGGCCTTCAGCCGAATATATCTTGGCCAACATTGGGATGGCTAAGATTGTTGCACACCAACTCGAAGTCACAGAGGAAAGTGTATGGTTCTTCATTTAGGTTTCCGTTTGAACTTCGGAAGCAGACCTAAGGAAGTGGGGCTTCAGCTCAAATGCCTGGGCGGGAACTGCGGGTGCCAACCAGTTCTGAATCTCGTTCTTCGCCGGGTTATAGGTATCGACCATTGGTCGGTCGATCCTCCTGCTACTATAATCTGTCCCATCCGTGCCATGAGATCTGCATTCTTCTGTTCGGCTTCAACGAGGTGAGCAAGAATCTGTCGTATTTGTTCCTCATCCGGTGGTACTTTTGGCGGCATCTTGTCCTCTAGTCCTGGGGGGAAAGTAAGGTCGATGTCAGAGGATAAATCAAGGAAAGGATTACCGAGGCGATGATCTTCCTCGATAATCTCGGAGGAGATGAAAGGGTTGGTTTGAGAGTAACCACCCTGAGTATGAGGGAACCAAGACTCAAGAGGGTCATGAGTCCTGGGTGGTCCAAGGTGCGCTTGGGCCGATGAAGACGAGTCGCTTGGGGGACTCATAGAGAGATCGGTGAATAACGCGTCGAGATCTCCCCAGTTACTCATCTTGATGTGGCGAGAAGAAGATAGGTTTTACTCCTACCTGAAGCAAGCAAAATCAATCCAAAACCCTGGGTTCACACTCAACACAGTGAAGGACTCGAAATCGAGTCCGATTAATCTTGTATTTTTTTAAATGTGATTGTTCAAACAAGATAGCAAGGATTACGCGGCCTATAGGGTAGTCGGCTTAGAGCCGGATGCGTCTTCCCTGTTTATCCTGTCGCCTAAGATACCGCCGATCCTCCCTTTCTTCGCTCCTATCCGGAGTTGGGGACTCAATGACGTGCCCCTATCTACCTGCAAGCAGGCGGAGGCTGACAAAGCTAGGCCTTGTCGCAGAGTACCGCTGGTTCGCCCCTATCTACCTGCGAAGGCGGAGGCTACTTGGTACTTGTCAATGAGCTTAAAAGTATCCCACTCGTGATATTTGCTAAGATCAGTTGGCTCGTGATATGGAAGGCAGGGATTTGGACTCTTCCTTAAGGTGTTCATACACACTCAAGTACCCTCACTCAGCCTGAAACAGAGTCGGGGATTAATCTCCCGCAAACAATTTTCAAATTTTATTCTTTTTTTGGTCAATACTGTTTAGCAGTCCCGATTTTAAGTTAAGTTATCACTGATTAAGTCCACCACACAGCACGCCTATCGGACAGTCCAATTTCCGTTTAATTAAATGTGAAAATCGGAGGGAGAAATCGAGAAAAAGCCGATGCAAGATAAAGCAGTGATCCCTTCGCCTTTTTTATGCAGGATGCAGAACAGAATTGAAAACTTTATCTAAATGCAGATGCAGGCGATGAAAGCCGCTCCTAGACAGGCAGTTCTATTAGCGTGAAGAACAGGTTGATTTGACTAAGTACTGCGATCTAAGTGCGTCTTTTAAGTGATTTGTGTGGTCCTAATGATTACGAGCACAAGCAATTCCTAGATTGACTCGGGGAGCCGCTAGTGCAAGCTAAGTTACATTCACCCACACAGCACACAGGGACACAATTCCACTATTTTTACACACGCGAGAACCCAAACGGGAACCACTGGAAATGATGCGAAAAATGTGGAAAATGATTGAAATTTACAAGTTCTCTCAATTCACTCAAAAAATGTCGATTCCTCGAAGCGTCTTTGACTCCTCGTGTCCTCGCACAGAAATAATTTCAATGTCAGAGAGAGAACGACACGGAAACAATGCAAAACGTTAAAGAACATAGAAATATTCACAAGAAAAACCGGGGGTCAGAATACCCGGGGAAAGAAAATCAAACACTCAAAAGTTCACCAAAAATTAACCTAAGCCGTGCCTCCCCGGCAACGGCGCCATTTTGATAGCCGCCCCGCACCCTTAATTCGAGCAAATTAATGTCCAAATTAATGTTAATCGTTCGTTGCAGTCGGATACGAGAGGCTAGTCAAAAACCACTTATCAATTAATGTTAAGTTAATTTTAAGCGGTAGATTTTTTTACTTGGTGGAAGTCCAAGGTCGAACTCAGGGAGGCACCTGTCTCCTTAGGTAGATTTTGAGCAAATATCCAAGTGTTAGATTGTTGAGGAGTAATTTTTGGTTCTTTTTTTTATTTTCAATGCAGACTCGTGCAAAAATGCAGGCCAATATAAAATTCAATTCAATTATGATATCAAATGAAGTCCAAAAATTCTAAAATTGGCCAGATGATTAATTATGATGAAAATGATCTACACTATTTTTTTTTGGAATTTTTAGACACTAAATGAATTTACTGTGAATTAAATATGCAGACAGGGTGATTTTCACAATTTAATTTTTAATAAATAACAACTCACAATTTTTTCAAGAAATAAAAATATCCTAGATAGCACTAATGATGATGAATCCAGGAAATTGACAGATCTGAATTTCAATGTGAAATGAATTTATTAAAATTAAAATAAGAAAATCACTCAACAATTTATTTAGGCCTCGATATGTGTGCAAATGACATGAAATTTTTATGGCATGTTAAGAATACTGTCCTTAAGCTACTGTGAATTTTTGAGGATTTTTGGAAACACAGAGAATTAACTAGAAATTAAAAGGTATCAATGGGAAAAATATTCCAAAAATATACCAATTAATTCATTAATAATCCCATTGAAATTACAAAAATGTGACACGTGGCTCAATAGACAGAGGACAAGTTTCTCAACAAAATGCAACTTTTAGAATTGAAAAATGATGTAATATGCAACCTAGGGATGCGTGCAAACACAGGGATGTAAATGCAATACAGGAAAATCAAAAATACATAAAGTAAATATGCTGACAGGGGCTAAAATGCAATTACCTATTATGCGGGGGACTCAAGTGCAATTTCTCCAATAGGCACGTGCTCCTCACGTGGCTCAGCTTCACAGGGACCTTTTTGCAATATCTGAAAGCTCCAGGGGCCTCTGTGTAAATTTCCCAGGCCGCACGTGCTCCTCACGCGGGCGGCCTAGGTTCGGATGGCTGTGGAGGCTCGGGGCTAGGCTCGGTCGCTTCTGGAGGTCTGGAGTGAGGATCGGACGACCCGAGCCTAGGCTCCGGAGAAGAGGCTCGGGCCGAAGCTACGTGGCAAGCTGTGGACCTTCGGATCGAGCTAGATCCGATGGATGGCAGTGAGGACGCGTGGCGTGACCTCAGGCCGTTAGATCTGGGCGGATCCAACGGCTACTGGACTCGATGGAGACGGCGACGTGGCTGAAGATCAGCCGCTGGATCAGATGAGAGATCTCAACGGCTGAGAACTGCGGCAGAGGGGAGACGCGTGGCGTACTAGGCGCCGTTGGATCTAGATGAATACAACGACTCCTGTGAATCCCGGTGAAGAGGCGATGTGGCTCGCTGAGGGCCGTTCGATCGACGTGATCGAACGGCAGCTGTGCGTCTGCTCCGATGATCCTCCGCCGCCTGCGGAGGAGATGGTGGGGCTATGGCGAAGACGCCTTAGCTCCGCCCATCCTTCCTCGTGTCGCTGACGCTCTCCGACTTGTCGGAGATATCCCAGAAGACGCGTGGCGATGCGGCGAAGATCTTGGTGGTCTCAGGAGCGACGGAGGGTGGTCTGATGTCGATGGCGATGAAGCTCCGAGTCGGCTCCGGCGAACTTCCGTTCAATGAGCAGAGAGGCACCTGCAGGTGTTAGAGATAGAGCCGGAGCTCGTGCGTGTGCTCGTGGAGAAGTGAAGGTGATCGGAGAGGCCTAAGGGGTACTGAGGGCGTATGGCGAAGGAGCTCCGGCCAAATGGCGGAGCTGGAGATCGGGGTGCTGTGATG
The DNA here is from genome assembly GCA_037367405.1 of Ottelia alismoides. Classification (NCBI taxonomy): domain Eukaryota; kingdom Viridiplantae; phylum Streptophyta; class Magnoliopsida; order Alismatales; family Hydrocharitaceae; genus Ottelia; species Ottelia alismoides. The sequence goes on from JAZKJV010007167.1 coordinate 336,794, forward strand.
TGCGTCGTCGGAGGTCGCGAAAGGTACCACGAAGATGGGAGCTTCGACGCGAAGCTCGGCGGAATGCAATGGAGGCGTGGGAGTGACCGGAGGCGGAGAATAAAAAGCTAGAAATTCAAAGAAGAAATGAAGAGGAGATCGGAGAAGAATGGAGGGTTCACCTGGGGATTGGAACTCGTCGGGGAGTTCCAGGTCGTCGCTCGAAGGGTCGGTGGCTCCCTGAGCTCAAGCAGCTGCTCAGAGATGAGGCTGCGACACGACGGAGGAGCCGCGGATCTCGCCGGAGAAGACGCCTGTCTTCGCTCGAAGAGACGGCCAATTGCTGTCACCAATCGAGAGCTCTGAGCTCGGGGGTTTCTCCTGTAATGGCGGATCGGGCTGAAGTTCGCCGGTGCTCGAGTATTTATAGGAAGAAGGTCTCGACAGGTCTGGTGATGGGGCGAAGTTCATGGAGGTCGTGAAGCGTCTATGGTGGAGGTGGTGGCAAGTGGGGTAGCTGGCGAGGATGAGTTACGAGTGGGGAAGGTCGTGGAAGAGTTGGCGGACGGCGAAGGTGGCTGACGTGCGGCCGAAAATAGAAAGGGGGCGCCCCTCCCGCAAGGCAGAGAACGTGGGAGAGAGGGGTGCCAGAGGTAGGAGACGAGGCCCTGGCCGTTGGATCTTATGATCCAACGGCCTAGATCAAAGCGCGAAGGGACGTATAGGATTAGATCAAGGTGAGGTGATAAGAGGCCATGATGGCGCCACGTGGAGTGAGCTGGGCGAAACGCGAGCGAGCGGCTGGGATCAAGTCAAGGTGACGCGATCTGAGGGTGCTGAAGCTGCCCCGTGTCGTGGAGAGGCAGCGGCGCGAACGAACGGTTTGGATGAGGAGTTGAGGTTAATCGAAGGGACGAGGGGCGCCAAAGGAAGAGCGGCTGTGATGGAAGATCAGAGATGCGATCTAGTAGTGTACACGCCGCCACGTGGCGAGTTCTGGTGAGGGCGCTAACGGGTGGTTAGGATCGGAGGTGGAGATGATCAGATGGCCAAAAATTGAGGCGTACGTGGAAGCAGCTAAGCCGTTGGATCTAGAGGGCAATCCAACGGCTGTGGATGCGGGCGGATGAGGCAAGGGCAGCGGGCCACGTGGCTCAACCAAAGGGTGCCACGTGGCCTGCTGTGAATGGCTGGAAGAAAATATATGTGTAGAGAGAAGAGGGGGCCGAATTTGGAAAAACTCAAAACATGAAAGTTGTAGATCTCGATGAGATCTACAAGTTTCTGTTGGAAATGCGAGCCCACGGCGAGCCATTATGCAATAAATGTTATTGCAAATATCATTCCCTGATCTGAAATGAAGAATGAATAATTTGTATAATAGGTCCCTTAGTACAATTAGGGTTATGTACCATGGCCATCTTGATGATCATACAGTTGTTGATTCAACTATTGAATCATAGAGGCTGGTGCTTGGATGAATATCTAAAGAGTTAGATTGAGGACTCATCAAGCACCGTCAAATAATTATTAAGAGATGATCTCCAGCCTGAGTAGGAGATGGCAATCCTATCTCTGAAGGCTGATATCTGACCGACCTCTTGATGCAGGTCCTCTGCATAGGAATAGAGATTCGGAGGTGTCGGATTAGTTAGGTCAAAGAGTTGACTTAACGAGATCGAGATAACCAAAGTCCTATATCATATGCTGTCATGATATAGGCACGCATCCTCTGACCAGAGACAGATGTGTTGCTATATGTCCAAGTATGTACATTTGGCAGACCAATAGGTTGATGACCTAATCAAGGTCTATACACCGGCGCGCTGGTGTGCATATAAGGGCATATGAGTAATACGATCTCTCAAAGGGATCATACAGGTTCAGTTACTGAACCAGAAGACATGAGCTCACTCATGAGATATTGGGAAGAATCAAATTCCATGCGCATGGTCGTCTCGCTTTGGAAGCTTGACTGAATTTGTAGGTTTGATATATACTTTTAGTATATGATCAAGACCTAGGTATGATATACACTTTTGGAAAGTGTATGATCGATACCAACTCCCAATGATCGAATGAGAAACTTACTGATAAAACCACGAAGTAGATAGTATAAAGTTGATCCGATACTTCGGATTTAATCTGAGTCTTCCAGTATGCAGGATGTACAGGTATTGGGAATACCTGAGGGTGATTTGATCATAAACGGTTGTATAACCATGACGCTTCCATTCCTAGGGAGTGATGAAACGGGTCTGGATTTTAGTGACTCCTCTCAGTAGAGAAGTGATCTGATCTTGGTCCAAGTATTGGACATTGATCTGAATGTGATTCAGATACAATGAGAAGATTAGATTTACGGTCTTGATTTAATCAAGCATCTATGGGAGGCCCGCGATCTGGATTTGAGATATGATCTCAATATCCATGTCACTATACGTGGAACAATACAATCGCCCGGTCCTTATCTCCAAGTATCTGCGGAGAGATTGCATTATTCTTGAAGGGTTCAAGAATAATTCCATAAGATCTAAGCAATGAAGAAATAATGATTAAATGTGATTTAATCATCTTGATGTGTGAAGAAATTATCCAATTTAATTAAATGTGATTTAATTAATGTGGATAAGAATAATGTGGATAGAAATATCCAATTATTCATAATATATTATAAATGTGATTTATAATGTATTAGAGAGAGCTAATTATAATTTATATGTGTTGATTAATTATTATGTGTATTGGATACACATTGTGTAATTAATTAACAATATGAATTATATGTTGTTTTGGGTTGTGAATATGATTCACAATTTTTTCCATGGCAAGAATGCAATATTCTCAAAATATAATTGTGAATTATTTTTGGAGAATAAAACCCAATAAATTTGTTGCAAATAAATAAGAGAGAAAATCAAGGAGATATGCAATCTCATGGGAATCCATGAGATTGCCTCCTTGGACTCCCATAAGTGGGCGGCACACCATTCCTATATGGAATGGGTGGCCGTCCAACATGGAAGGTGCATGGAGATGAAATCTCCATGCACATTCTCTCCTTATTTGTTGGGTTGATTTAGGACTAAATTATATTTGATTTTTTCAAATATATTTTAACCTAAATTTGTTGCTTTTGACAACAACAATCTTGGCCATTGGATTGACACAAATCAATCTCATCCATTGATTTTATGTGTCCCATGGATTGAGATCCATGGATCCCAAAACCCTATAAATAGAGAGGCATTCTATGCTCTCTAATGACTTGTAATATTGGAGCTCTCTCTCTCTCTCTCTCTTTCTTCTCTACACACGTCAGCCCTCTCTCCCTCTAATTGGTGGCCGACCACCAAACCCTAGAGGAGAGAACCGTCGTCGCCTTCGCCACCGCGCCGCCGCTTCGACGTTCTTCGGTTCTCCGTCTTCTTGGAGAGTTCCTCTCATGAAGGAGACGTTTTGATCTCGTGCGACGAGATCAGGAGCAACCATGCTTGGATCATCTTCTTGGATTGCGAGGACAACGCGGTTCATCCCCGCGCTCGCAAGCGGTCTCGCCAACGATCGGACTTGAGACAGGAGGTCTCTTTCTTTAGAGACTTGATCAACCACGCTTCAAGAGGTATTGCATTATACTTGTTGTGGTTATAGATGAAACGATCTGAGAATGGTTCTCGGATCATGTGGTTTCATCGAATAAATTTTTTAAATTCCGCTGCACCGAACAACTAGTACGACTAGTCGTTCCTCGTCTTATCCGATACGACGATCACGCTTCCATGATGCGCTTGAGGATAATTCCATATCCTTCAGTTTCATGTTGACCAAAGACGGAGATGAGGTCAAGTATGATACAAAAATACAAAGATACAATTTATACATATATGTAGTATACAAAGTGGCCCAAAAACCCAACTTTCTCATACGTGCTCCAAATTGGATGAAATTAGTCTCATTTTAAAGGTCTTTTAATGTGTAGTATTCTAAGAGTGAGTAGACCTATTTTGGAGTTTGTATGAAGGCGCTATGGGTATTTTATTGTCCAGGGGTCCTAGGGCTTTATTGACTAACTCACAAGGGGGATTTTTGGTTTTCTTCCCTATATTATTAACCGAGGAATACATATTATATGGAAGAGGTTATTTTAGTAAGTGGATATTTCACAAGGGATTTTGGCTTCTTATTTAAATGCAAATGGACTGCTAAAATGTATGTATTATGTATGTATGCATGAATGCTATTTATGCATTATAAAGGGAAATATGCCTCTATTTACTCGGGAACAAGCTCTATTTTTGACTTTTTGTAGTGATGAATCACAGATTCATCAGACAACACTGACTAGACTTCTTCTGATGATGAGTTCGTCCCTTTTCACGATGACATTAGTGATGAATCTGCGATTCATCACTCTAAAAGTTGAAAATAGAGCTTTGTTCCTGAGTAATTAGATGCATATTTCTACTTATATTGCATAATTAGCATTCATGCATGAATGGATAACATTTGCATTTTAGCATTTATAATTGCATTGAATAAGAAGCCAAATTCACTTGTAAATATTCACCTGTATATTAGATAAAATACCTTATTTGTATATATATTTTATACTAACTCTTAAATCCAATAAAATCAACTCTATAGTTTATATATTACTAACACTATTAAAGAAAAATATCAAAAAAATACTAACTTGTAAAATTACCCAATAAAACCCCAAACCCAGTTGGAAACCATGAATCTTAAAATGCACATATCTCTCTCATACAACCTCCGATTTAGGTCTACTCACTTTTAAAGTAATATACATCCAAAGACCTTCAAAATAAGACCTATTTCATTAAAATCGGAGTTCGTATGCAAAACTTGGGTTTTGGGCCCCTTTTGTACAATGTACATAATGGCCGTTTTACCATTGTATTTTATCCTTTTATTTTCTTCATTATTAAAATCCAAAAAAATTAGATTAAATTGTAAATATTCTTCTAATATTTTCTCTATATTTATTTTAATTTTTCTCTTATTTAAAAATGACAAAAATTGCAAAAGATAAAATACGGTATTTTATATCTATAAGGTACCACCCAAAAATACATTTTTGCACAGATGATCTTGTTTGATTTTCGACCCTTCACGAAAGTTGTAGATCTCGTCGAGACAAGCAACATTCGTGTTGACCACTTTTTGATTTAATCCCTTTTATTATGTCTTTTTTATTTTTCTTTCCATTTAGCTTTGGATTTTTCTAGGAGCGACATGTGGCCGCTCCTGGAGCCGCCACGTGTCACCCCATGGTTTTTGTCTACTAACCACATGTCCCCATCCAAGGGCGCCAAGTGGCGTCATCTCATTCTCTTCTACCCATTCATTCCCTACTCTCCCTTGACTTAAGGGAAAAGCCAACCATCGACAACCACTCCCACCCCATCTCCTCCACCTTCTCCATCTCCTCTCCAACCTCCTGAAGGATATTGTAAATCCTTAAGCGCATCACGGAAGCGTGTCGATTGCATCGTATGCAATCGGAGCAACTAGTCGTACTAGATGCCAGATGCAGCAGAAATTAAAATTTTTAAATCTAAAGATGAAAGCACATGATCATGAGAACACTCGGATCGTTTCATCAAACCACAAGTATAAGGAATACCTCTTGAAGCGTGGTTGTGATCGCAAGATCCCAAAGTAGAGATCCTCCTATCTCAAGTCCTATCCACGAAGAACGCACTTGCGGGCACGATGATGAGTCGCGTCCGTCCCACAATCCTCGATGAAGATCCAAGCAATGGCTCCCTCGATTTCATCAAACGAAATCCGTCGTCTTCTTTTAGAGTAAGCAACTCCAAAGAAGATGGAGATCCACGAGTCGTCGAATAAGAAGCCGAGAGTCTCTCCTTTCTCAACACAAGATGGACGGCCATCTTTTGGAGGAGAGAAAGAGAGAGGGCGAGAATATGAGAGAGAGAGTTGTAACCTTGTACAACTCTTAATGACGTACCTTGGAAGGCTACCCTAGCCCTCCTTTTATATTAGTTTGGGATCCAATGGATCTCAATCCATGGGACACATGGATCCAACAACCAGGCTTGGTCCATGTAAAATCAATGGCTATGATTGTTGTTGGTTAAAACCAACAACATTTATTTATAATTAAATTAAATATATGTTGCAACATTATCAACACAATTTAATTTAACATAAATCAATTAATTAAGATTTATCAAGATAATAAAATGGAGATAATGTAGCCTCCTAAAATGATGGCTTATTATCTCCTTTTTATTATATCATATTATCTCTTAATAATTTGTGATAACTATTATCACAAAATTTATCCACAAAATTAAGCAAGCCACTGTCTCGCACGTGGGAATCCGACCTCGCACCGCCCTCCTCAGGCGCGCGCGCTAGCCACCCTCCAGCCCGCAACACCTTCCCCTCCACGCCAACAGGCCGTCGCCCTTCTCAGCTTGAAGCTCCACCGGCCGCTGCTGCCATCTCCTCGCCGCGCGACGGCCCCGCCACCTCGCGAGCCCGTCTCTGTGCGCCCTCCTCGTCGGCCGCCTCCACCAAGAATAGCTCCACCTCCCCTGTTTCAAGGCAAATAAGCAGAGAAAGTTTTATCGGATAATAAGGACAAATTGGGAATTTGCAAAGGGGACACTTGAATCGCTTTGCAAGTTCTTAAAAAATTTCAACTTTCCGGTAATTTCATTCAAGTCTCTGTATTGCATTCATAGCATTTGTCATTTATTTTCTTTGCATTCATACCCCTGCATTTGCACGTTTATTTTGTCATCATTTTGTCATCCATTTTTAATTCCGAAAATTGCATTGTGTAGTATAACTCTTGTTCTACCATTTTAGCATTTATTTATATTTTTCTGATTTGCAGAATATTTATGGAAATTAACTTGGTGAAAATTGCAACATTTTTCCCATGTTGATTGATTAATTTATTACGCATTGTATGCTTATCGAAAAGTCTCTGAAAAATCATCATTGATAGATCTAAGTCTATGCTACAACATATCCAAAAATCATACCATTTGCACATGTAGTTTGTCTTAGAAAAATCATTTAGTGAAAAAATTAATCGATTTTTAATTAACCAACCGCAAAGTGTTTTAACGAAATTCAAGTTGATTTGGATAGCTCTTAATTAGACCTATTTGGATTAATTTTGTTTCTAAAAATATCATCGTTTGGTAATTATTAAAATTGGTTTAGTCATTTTCACTAAAGTCTGCATTTTTCATTATCCGTGCATCTAAAATTTACAAAAACTTAGAGTAGTTTAATTTCATCTCATTCCATAATCTGGCCAAGTTTCATAATTTTTGGACTTAATTTGATTACTTTATTTGAATTAACATTTAAACTGGCCTGATTTTGCATGTGTCTTGCATAAATTATATGAAAAAGATCAAAAATATTCCCTCTGAAAATCGAACATTGGAAATTTGCTTCGAATCTACTTAAGGAGACAGCTGACTTCCTTAGTTAGACCTTGGACTTCCAACAAGTAAAAAAATTTGTCGCTCGAGATTAACTTGAATATAATTGAAAGTGGTTTTTGATCTGCTCTCATTATCCGACTGCAACGAACATTAGTAATTAATTTGAACACTAATTTGCTCGAATTAACAAGGGTAGTGGGAGCAGTTATTAAAATGGCGCCGTTCCTGGGGAGGCACGGCTTAGGTTAATTTGCAGTGAAATTCCGATTGTTTGATTTTCTATCCCCGAGTAGTCTGACCCCCGGTTTTTCTTGTGAATATTTCTCTGTCTTTTAAATTTTGCATTTTTGTGTCGATCTCTATCTGACA